>OX453286.1:2801200-2981200 GCA_949710005.1 Ricordea florida
TAATAATCAGCAGTTTTTATGGTGTTTTTGATAAGTTAATAGTCAGCCGTTTTTTAAGGTCACCTTCATGGGTTCATAGTCAGCTGTTTTTTATGGTCATTTTGATAAGTTGATAATCACCTGTTTTTTATGGTCTTTTTGATGGGTTAATAATCAGTTGTTTTTATGGTTATTTTGATGGATTAATAGTCAGCTGTTTTTAAATGTCATTTTAATAAGTTAATAGTCAGCTGTTTTTATGGTCATTTTAATGGGTTAATAGTCAGCTGTTTTTTATCGAAATTTTAATGCGTTAATAATCAGCTGTTTTTTCAGGTCATTTTGATGGCTTAATAGTCAGCTGTTTCTTATGGTCATTTTGATGGGTTAATAATCAGCTGTCTTTTACGGTCATTTTAATGGGTTAATAGTAAGCTTTTTATTATGGTCATTTTTATGGGTTAATAATCAGCCAATTTTATAATCATTTTGATGGCTTAATAATCAGTTGTTTTATTATAGCCATTTTAATGGGTTAATTATCAGCTGCTTTTTATGGTCATTTTGATGGCTTAATAATCAGCTGTTTTTTATGGTTATTTTATTGGGTTAATTGTAAGCTGTTTTTTATGGTCATTTTGATGGGTTAATAGTCAGCTGTTTCTTATAGTCATTTTGATTGGTTAATAATCAGCTATCTTTTATGTTCATTTTGATGGGTTAATAGTAAGCTGTTTATTATGGTCATTTTGATGTGTTAATAATCAGCCGTTTTTATGGTCATTTTGATGGGTTAACAGTCAGCTGTTTTTAACGTCATTTTTATGGGTTAATAGTCAGCTGTTTTTTATGGTCATTTTGATGGGTTAATAGTCAGCTGCTTTTTATGGTCATTTTGATTGGTTAATAGTCAGCTGTTTTTTATGGTCATTTGGTGGGTTAATAGTCAGCTGTTTTTTGAGGTCATTTTAATGGGTTAATAGTCAGCCGTTTTTATGGGGTTTTTGATTGGTTAATAGTAACCCGTTTTTTAAGGTCATTTTGATGGGTTAATAGTCAGCTGTTTTTTATGGTCATCTTATTTGTTTAATATTCAGCTGTTTTTTATGGTCATTTTGATGGGTTAATAATCAACTGTTTTGTCAGGACATTTTAATGGGTTAATAGTCAGCGGTTTTTTAAGGTCATTTTGATGGGTTAATAATCAGCTGTTTTTTATGATCATTTTCATGTGTTAATACTAGGCATTTTTTATGGTCTTTTTCATGGGATAATAGTCAGCTGTTTTTTACGGTCATTTTGATGGGTTAATAATCAGCTGTCTTTTATGGTCATTTTGATGGGTTAATAGTAAGCTGTTTATTATGGTCATTTTTATGGGTTAATAATCAGCCGTTTTTATGGTCATTTTGATGGGTTAATAATCAGTTGTCTTATCATAGCCATTTTAATGGGTTAATTATCAGCTGCTTTTTATGGTCAGTTTGATGGCTTAATAATCAGCTGTTTTTTATGGTCTTTTTATTGGGTTAATTGTCAGCTGTTTTTTAACGTCGTTTTGATGGGTTAATAGTTAGCTGTTTTTTTATTGTGTTTTTGATGGGTTAATAGTCAGCCGTTTTTTAAGGTTACTTTGATGGGTTCATAGTCAGCTATTTTTTATGGTCATTTTGATAAGTTAATAATCACCTGTTTTGTATGGTCTTTTTGATGGGTTAATAGTTAGATTTTTTTATGGTCATTTTGATGGGTTTTTAATTAGTTGTTTTTATGGTCATTTTCATGGATTAATAGTCAGCTGTTTTTTATTGTCATTTTGATAAGTTAAGGGTCAGCTGTTTTTTTATGGTCATTTTTATGGGTTAATACACAGCTGTCTTTTGTGGTTATTTTAATGGGTTAATAGTCAGCTGTTTTTCATGGTCATTTTGATGAGTTAATATTTAGCTGTTTTTCATGGTCATTTTGATGGGTTAATTATCAGCTGTTTTTTATGGTGATTTTGATGGGTTAATAGTAAGCTGTTTTTCATGGTGATTTTGATGGTTTAATAGTCAGCTGTTTTTTAAGGTGATTTTGATGGGTTATTAATCAGCTCTTTTTATTGTCATTTTGATGGGTTAATAATCAGCTTTTTTTATGGTGTTTTTGATGGGTTATTAATCAGGTGTTTTTTAAGGTGATTTTGATGGGTTAATAATCAGCTGTTTTTTATGGTCATTTTGATGGGTTAATAGTCAGCTGTTTTTTATGCTCATTTTGATGGGTTAATAGTCAGGTGTTTTTTCAGGTCATTTTAAGGGCTTAATAATCATAATTAATAATTTATGGTGTTTTTGATAAGTTAATAGTCAGCCGTTTTTTAAGGTCACTTTCATGGGTTCATAGTCAGCTGCTTTTTATGCTCATTTTGATAAGTTAATAGTCACCTTTTTTTATGGTCTTTTTGATGGGTTAATAGTCAGATTTTTTTATGGTCATTTTGATGGGTTAATAATCAGTTTTTTTTATGGTGATTTTCATGGATTAATAGTCAGCTGTTTTTAAATGTCATTTTAATAAGTTAATAGTCAGCTGTTTTTTTATGGTCATTTTAATGGGTTAATAGTCAGCTGTTTGTTATCGAAATTTTAATGCGTTAATAATCAGCTGTTTTTATGGTCATTTTGATGGGTTAATAATAAGCCGTTTTTATGGTCATTTTGATGGGTTAATAATCAGTTGTTTTATTTTAGTAATTTTAATAAGTTAATTATCAGATGTTTTTTATAGTAATTTTGAGGGTTGAATAATCAGCTGTTTTTTATGGTCATTTTGATGGGTTAATAGTCAGCTGTTTTTTAAGGTGATTTTGATGGGTTAATAATCAGCTGTTTTTCATGGTCATTTTAATGGGTTAATAATCAGCTTTTTTATGGTGTTTTTGATTGGTTAATAATCAGGTGTTTTTTAAGGTGATTTTGATGGGTTAATAATCAGCTGTTTTTTATGGTCATTTTAATGGGTTAATAGTCAGCTGTTTTTTATGCTTATTTTTATGGGTTAATAGTCAGGTGTCAGGTGATTTTAATTGGTTAATAATCAGTAGTTTTTATGGTGTTTTTGATAAGTTAATAGTCAGCCATTTTTTAAGGTCACTTTCATGGGTTCATAGTCAGCTGTTTTTTATGGTTATTTTGATAAGTTAATAATCACCTTTTTTTAATGGTCTTTTTGATGGGTTAATAGTCAGATTTTTTTATGGTCATTTTAATGGGTTAATAATTAGTTGATTTTATGGTGATTTTGATGGATTAATAGTCAGCTGTTTTTAAATGTCATTTTAATAAGTTAATAGTCAGCTGTTTTTTATGGTCATTTTGATGGGTTAATAGTCAGCTGTTTTTTAGGGTCTTTTTGATGGGTTAATAATCAGCTGTTTTTTTTGGTCATTTTGATGGGTTAATAATCAGTTGTTTTATTATAGTAATTTTGATGGGTTAATTATCAGCTCTTTTTTACATTCATTTTGAGGGTTGAATAATCAGCTGTTTTTATGGCCATTTTGATGTGTTAATAGTCAGCTGTTTTTTAACGTCATTTTGATGGGTTGTTACTCAGCTGTTTCTTATGGCATTTTGATGGGTTGATTGTCAGCTGGTTTTTATGGTCATTTTGATTGGCTAATAGTAAGCTTCTTTTAAGCTCATGTTGATAGTTAATAGTCAGCTTTTTTTTCAGGTCATTCTGATGGGTTAGTAATCAGCTGTTTTTTCAGGTCAATTTAATGGGTTAATAGTCAGCTGATTTTCATGGTCATTTTAATGGGTTAATTGTCGGCTTTTTTTAAGGTCATTTTGATAGGTTAATAATCAGCTGTTTTCTATGGTCATTTTCATGGGTTAATAGTCAGCTGTTTTTTAAAGTCTTTTTTATGGGTTAATAGTCGGCTGTTTTTAACGTCATTTTGATGGGTTAATAGTCAGCTGTTTTTTCAGGACATTTTGATGGGTTAATAGTCAGCTGTATTTTATGGTCATTTGGTGGGTTAATAGTCAGCTGTTTTTTCAGGTCATTTTAATGGGTTAATAGTAACCCGTTTTTTAAGGTCATTTTGATGGGTTAATAGGCAGCTGTTTTTTAGTTCATTTTAATGGGTTAATAATTAGCTGTGTTTTCTGGTGATTTTGGTGGGTTAATAATCTGCTGTTTTTTATGGTCGTTTTGATGACTTAGTAATCAGCTGTTTCTTATGGTCATTTTTATGGGTTAATACACAGCTGTCTTTTAAGGTTGTTTTAATGGGTTAATAGTCAGCTGTTTTTCATTGTCATTTTGACGGGTTAATAATCAGCTGTTTTTTATGGTCATTTTTATGGGTTAATAATGAATTTTTTTATGATCATTTTGATTGGTTAATAATCAGTTTTTTATGGTATATTTGATCGGTTAAAAATTAGGTGTTTTTATGGTCATTTTGATGGATTAATAATCAGCTGTTTTTTATGGTTATTTTGATGGGTTAATAATCAGCTTTTTGTTATGGTCATTTGTTATGGTTTTTTATGGGGATTTTGATGGCTTAATAATCTGCTGTTTTTTATGGTCATTTTGATAAGTTAATAATCGGCTGTTTTTTAGGGTCATTCTGATGGGTTGATACTCAGCTGTTTCTTATGGGCATTGTGATGGGTTGATACTCAGCTTTTTTTCATGGTCATTTTGATGGGTTAATAGTCAGCTGTTTTTTATGGTCATTTTAATGCGTTAATAGTCGAATGTGTTTGACGGTCATTTGATGGGTTGATAGTCAGCTGTTTTTTATGGTCATTTTGATGGGTTTATAATCAGCTTTTTTATGTTTATTTTGATGGGTTAATAATTAAGTGTTTTTTATGGTCATTTTGATGGGTTTATAATCAGCTTTTTTATGTTTATTTTGATGGGTGAATAATTAAGTGTTTTTGAGGGTCATTTTGATGGGTTAATAGTTGGCTGTTTTTTATTTTCATTTTGATGGGTTGATAGTCAGCTGTTTTTATGGTCATCTTAATGGGTTTATAATCAGCTGTTTTTTATGCTCATTTATATGGGTTAATAGACAGTTTTTTTTCATGGTCATTTTAAGGAGTTAATATTCAGATGTTTTTCATGGTCATTTTCATGGGTTAATAATCAGCTGTTTTTATGGTCATTTTCATGGGTTAATACACAGCTGTCTTTTAAGGTTATTTTAATGGGTTAATAGTCAGCTGTTTTTCATGGTCATTTTAATGAGTTAAAAATCAGCTTTTTTTTCAGGTCATTGTGATGGGGTAAAAATCAGCTGTTTTTTATGGTTATTTTGATGGGTTAATAATCAGCTGTTTGTTATGGTCATTTTGATGGGTTAATAATCAGCTGTTTTTTTAGGGTCATTTTGATGGGTTGATACTCAGCTGTTTCTTATGGGCATTTTGATGGTTTAATACTTCGCTGTTTCTTATGGGTATCTTGATGGGTTAATAGTCAGTTGTTTTTCATGGTCATTTAGACAGGTTAATAATAAGCTGTTTTTTAGGGTCATTTTGATGGGTTGATACTTAGCTGTTTCTTATGGGCGTTTTGATGGGTTAATAGTCAGCTGTTTTTCATGGTGATTTTGATGGGTTTATAATCAGCTTTTTTTAGGCTTATTTTGATGGGTTGATACTCAGCTGTTTCTTATGGGCATTTTGATGGGTTAATACTCCGCTGTTTCTTATGGGTATCTTGGTGGGTTAATAGTCAGCTGTTTTTCATGGTCATTTAGACGGGTTAATAATCAGCCTTTTTTCATGACATTTTAATGGGTTAATAGTCACCTGTTTTTATGGGGTTTTTGATGGGTTAATAGTCAGCCGTTTTTAATGTCATTTTAATAAGTTAATAGTCAGCTGTTTTTTAACGCCATTTTGATTGGTTAATTGTCAGCTGTTTTTATTGGGTTTTTGATGGGTTAATAGTCAGCTGTTTTTTAAGGTCATTTTGATGGGTTAATAATCAGCTGTTTTTTATGGTCATTTTGATGGGTTAATAATCAGCTGTTTTTTAGGGTCATTTTGATGGGTTGATACTCAGCTGTCTCTTATAAGCATTTTGATGGGTTAATACTGCGCTGTTTTTTATGGGCATCTTGATGGGTTAATAGTCAGCTGTTTTTCATGGTCGTTTAGACGGGTTAATAATAAGCTGTTTCTTATGGTCATTTCGATTGGTTAATAATCAGCTGTCTTTTATGGTCATTTTGATGGGTTAATAGTAAGCTGGGTTAATAGGAAGTGCCTGAACATTCAACATGGAATGCGTCCAGAGATTGCCGAGCTCACCAAGAGAATCTACGAGCACGAAATTGCGGATCACGACTCCGTTTGCCACTTTGAAAACATCTTGGGCGTTGGGCAGAATCTGTTCTTCATTGATCATTGCAAACCTGAAAAGCTCATGCCTGGCTTACAGAGTTACTGCAATAACCATGAAGCCGACTTTCTAGACAAGTTTTGTGAATACCTTCTACTACAAGGTTACAAATCAGATCAAATCACTATTCTGACAATGTACACGGGGCAGCTCCTAGAGCTTCAGGGAAAATGCCCAAGAGAAAATTTGAAGGGTCAAAGTGTGCGCTGTGGACAACTTTCAAGGTGAAGAAAATGACATAATTCTTTTGTCGTTGGTGAGAAGCAACGAAGACAAGTGCATTGGTTTCTTGAAGGACTCAAACAGAATCTGTGTTGCACTGTCAAGAGCTCGTCAAGGGTTTTACTGCATTGGAAATTACAATCTATTAAGCAGTGTTTGTCCACTCTGGAAGAAGATATGTGATGATGCGAAGAGCAAGAAAGCCATGCATTGGTTGAAACACTAGACCTGGTCTGTCAAAGACACCAAAACGTTAACAAGGTCAGGTGCTCAGCTGACTTCGAAAGAGTTCGATACGGAGGATGTGGACAGCCCTGTGGATACCGACTGAAGTAACTGAACTTTGTGGGCTTAGGAAAGCACCCTTCAAACGTAAATTGCATGATTTACTTCTACATATTCTTGGAACTGAGGAGATGAATGTTGAAATGCGCTACATTGACCTTTCTAAGCACATGCGGCTATTAAATATTAAGTAGTTCCCCTAAGTCTTAAAAGTTAATTTGGTTCTATTTTCTCTTTTCTTTACTGTCCTTATTAATAGTTCGTTTTCCATTTCCTCTTTTTTTTCTTAATATTGTTAAATATGTATATATATATATATTTTTTTTTTCTTCTCTGTTGTTGTACATATAATTTTTTTTTTTTAAACATCCATTCCAAAATTAAGTAGCCCGCCTAGAATAGCTATGCTAATTGCGGGCTACTATGGTCTCTGTAGTGGTTTTTTTAAAATAAAATGCGTGTTGTTGTTGTTGTTGTCATGCGTGTGACAAGCCATGTCACCCCACTGACATAAACCATACACAGTATAACTGTAGAAAGAAGTGCTTGCAGGTTTGTCCCAATGAATATGAGTGCCAATTAGAGTGTCATTACCCAAGGGATTGCGAGTGCCAACGTCCAATGACGAAGACCATCCCTCAGTGTGGGCACGAGCAAACGGTGCCTTGTAGAATTGAGGCTGCAAATTTTGTCTGTCGCGCCAAATGCGAAAAGACCCTCAACTGTGGTCACAACTGTAGGAAGGTTTGCGGAGAACAATGTACGCGAACTTGTAACGAACAATGCAAGAAAGAGCTTCAATGTGGACATAACACAACAATGGCTTGTTACAAAGACCCGACGTCTGTGAAATGCAAGAAGAAATGCAACAAAGTTCTGGACTGTGGCCATCAGTGCTTACAGCAATGTAGCAAAACATGCCGTTGCAGCAGTTCAATTGAACTGGAGTTGCCATGCAAACACTGCATCAACATTCCATGCATTGCAAAAGATCAGCCCATACAGTGTCCCTCCCAATGCAACAGACCTTTGGACTGTGGGCACAGCTGTCCTGGAATTTGCCACCAGGACTGTTCTTCGTTCCAGTGCAATGTTTTAATCCTGAAAACCCTACCATGTGAGCATCAAAGTAATATTCACTGCCATCGTAACCCAGCAGATGTTTTCTGTAGTGCTCCATGCGAAAGAACACTAGATTGTGGTCATCAGTGTCCAAAGGAATGCGGAGTTCCTTGTAACCAAAGTTCGTGCTCAGACATGATTACCGTTACTCTTAAATGTGGCCATCAGCAAGTAGTTCGCTGATGGTTCGCCTATTAAAGCCATTTATGAATTGCCTTTCAAGGTTACATTAGAAAACAAACTCAGATGTTTTCAATATAAGATTATACATAACATCCTACCCACCAACAGCAGACTTCATAAAATGAAAGTGAAAATTTCTCCAAGTTGCGATCGTTGTAGCTCTCCATATGAAACTTTATCTCATCTGCTTTACGAGTGTTCGACGGTACAAACATTCTGGCAAAAAGTTATTGTATGGTGGAATGAAAAACGATCAGAAAAAGTCACCTTAATTGATACAGATATTTTTTACGGTTACAAACCAGAATCAAGCAGTTTTTATGCCCTGAATCATTTCCTTATTATCGCTAAGTATCACATTTTTCTGTCATGGTGGAATATGGTATCTCCAAGTCTTGATATCTTCCTTCTTTTACTCAACGAAAAGATCTTATATGAACGTACAATTGCTGTTAAAAATAATACTATGATGAAATTCAGATCAAAATGGACAACACTTTGCACATGAGCTCCCCTCAAATATTCGCCCCAGAGGTTGTGCCACTATTTGCTCGTCTTTTTTATTATTTTTGTTTGACTTTTTTTTTTTTCTCTTTATAAACTTATTTTACTTGTTATCTTACTTTCTTTTTCGCTTCTTTTTTGCCTTCTCCTAGTAGTAGAATAAACTAATGCTATTCGTTATCGTAGGGGGAAAGGAGAGGGAAGAAGGGGGGGAAGGGAAAGGAAAAAAAAAAAAATGTAATACAGCGTGATTAATCAGCAATCTTTTTATCTATTTATTTAGGTTTTTTTATTTACTTATTTCTATTTTTCTTTGTCTTTCTCTTTTTCCTTAAATGTATTGTGATTTTGTTTGAATAAAGGTTTTGGAGAAAAAAAAAAAAAAAAAAAAAAAAAAAAAAAAAGAACAAAAATATTTAGTGGCCAGCTAAGTTGGATGAAAATTCTCATGAGCGATATAGGCTATTTCTAGAAGAAAAACGAAAAGAAAGAGATTGTGTGGACATCTGTTTTTACATTCATTCAAAGTGAAATAAAATAATCAAGATACCTCTTCACAGGCAGCAAGACACTGTTGAAATGATCAGTCCCAAAATCAACCTTTTATTTTAATTTTGACACCAAAAGTACAATAGCAGGGATTATGGGTGTAAAATTTTACCAAAAGATTTCTAAGAATCAAACAAGGTTCATGATAGTAAGGATGTGTTCTCATACAATAAGCTACAGAAATATTGTGCATGCATATTGAATAAAAAATTCAGTTGTTTAAATATTTAAAAAAAAAAAAAAAAAAAAAAAAAAAAAAGTAGTTCGCTGTGGAGACTACCCTAATAACGTTCAATGTTCTGCAGCTTGCGACAAGAGCTGCAAAGAAGGTCATCCATGCAACAGACAGTGCCATGGTGACTCCGCGTGTGGTCTCTGTCCCGTTGTGGTCAACATCACGCTTCCTAAGTGTAACCATATCGTCGAGGTTCCCTGTTGTAAAGACGTAGAAGAGGTTGTGTGCCCTATGCCGTGCGAGCGTCTGAGAAGTTGTCAACACCCTTGTGATGGTAAATGTGGTGAAGATTGTGCAACACGTCAATGCATAATACCTGTACCTACAACCCTTGGCTGTGGACATACTGTGAATGTCCCTTGTCACGAAGGCACAGAAGAGATCATTTGCAAGAAGGAAGTTAAAATTAAACTGCCGTGCGAACACAAAAAGAATGTGATATGTTCCAGCCTTACACGTGGTGAGTCAAGGGCACAGATGGAAACATGTGAAATCAAGGTGTCAAAAGTGTTACTTTGCAGCCACAAAATGAGGTTAAAATGTTCAGAAGACGAATCTAAAGTGGTATGCACAGCGCGTTGCAATAGAAGACTGTCATGTGGACATCCATGCCCAGGGCAATGCGGTGAGCGGTGTAAACGTCAGAAGTGTATTCAAAGGGTAGGGAAAACCTTCCCTTGCGGTCATAAGACCAAATTACCTTGCTTTGAGACGAAAATGGCCATATGTAAAGAGCACTGTACCCGTCGAAAGAATAAATGCCAGCACTTATGTAAAGGAATTTGTGGAAAGCCTTGTTCTCAATATCCTTGCAAAGAACTCGTAATCAAGACTCTTCGATGTGGTCATAGGATTGAGATGCCATGCTATTATCACGCAACTGTCCAGTGCCCAGCACCTTGTGATGTACCTCTTCCGTGTGGCCATGCATGTCCTGGAACGTGCAGCATCTGTCAGCAGAGAGGGTCCCACGAAATATGCCAACATCTATGTGGTCGTCTCCTTGTTTGTTCCCACAGATGCGAAGCCATGTGCGGTGAACCATGCCCGCCCTGTATGAAGCCATGTCGCAGGCGTTGTCCGCATGGAAGATGCACAAAACGTTGTTCAGAACCCTGCCAACCCTGCCAGCTGCCGTGCCTTTGGAGTTGCCCTCATTATCAGTGCAATAATCTCTGTAGCGAAATTTGTGATCGTCCTCCGTGTAACGCCCCCTGCTCTACACGTCTGTTGTGTGGCCACCCGTGTATTGGTCTTTGTGGAGAGAACTGCCCAACTGCGTGCAGAATTTGTCATGAGAAACAGCTTTCTGATAATCATTGGGGCAGAGGAAACGTGTCTGCAATTCTTCAGCTTTTTGACTGTGGTCACCTTAAAAAGGTGACAGAAATGGACGCGTGGATGCAGCAGGATTTAGGTACCGATGTCCAGTTTTGGCGATGTCGTGAGTGTTCTACTCCTATCACATTCAGCTATCGGTACGGAAATCAGATCAAGCGAACACTGGAAAACATTGAAAAGGTCAAATCAAACACAAACGAGCTCATACGTGAAACATCTGACACTTCACGTCACCTCATGATAGACCAAGGATCCTTTGCCCTTTACAATCGCAACAACGTGAGGTCACCGCTGCTCCACATTTACAGAATAGGAGCTCCCTATGAGAATCATCGCGATGTGCTTTTCTTATTTACTGCAAAAAATACACTTCACATACTCAGCATCGTTCAAAAAACACATACCGCACTTCAGAAGACTTTTAAAGGGCGAGAACTACGGTCTACGGAGTACCACAACAGTCCAAGGTATAGAGTGATGGAAGAATTATCACGTGTTATAGCGAGTATATTAGAACAAATCCAATCGTTCCTCGAGCAACTCAACTCGAACCTGACAACACTTTGCCAACTTGACGAGCACGTAAGAAAGTTTTATCTTGTCTCGCACATACTGCTGGCTGAAAAGGAAGCGTTTCGTCGTAAGTATTCTTTTTCCTCTGCTGGTGAGGAAAGACTTAGTTTGGTTTATCAACAATTTAACTTATTTCGTAAGGGCAACAACGACGCTCTCCCTTTACTCGAGCTCGACAAAACGGTCAACTCTCTGAGAAACGAAGTGGGGCTGGACGCTCTTCCAACAGAGGAAGCACACGACTTCGAGAACTTTCCAGGTTTCACCAAAGGCGTTTGGAAGCTTTGCAGTCAAGGTCATGTCTACGCCAGACGATCGATTAAACGCAGTGGAAGAGATCTTCCTGTTATAAAGGACGAATGTGATAGGTGCGATGCAGATTTTACCTCGGAAGATGAGAGTTCTTAGCCAGCGACAAAGGTGATAGAGACATTAGGCAACAAAGTCAGAAGGGAATGATTCTAATCTTTCTCCCTTACGCTTTAATTTTATGATTCAAATTCAATGTTACGACACTAATTCGTCTTTGAGGTCTACATACATTCTCCAGAGGATCAGTAAGGAGAATCTGGTAGAATATCAATACAGTTCACTGTTGGTGATCATTTTCTTACTTTACGCGTAGTAAACATTAAATGAAAACGGAACGGCAACTAGAGAGTTTGTAGAAGAGGAAGAAAAAAATTGCGTAATTTCTAGTATCAGATGTTCTGTAATAACCTATTTGGAGAGGCTTCTTTCTTTATTAATAATGGCGTTTCAATATAGTTATTATATGTTCTAATATGTTCTGTAATAACCTATTTGGAGAGGCTTCTTTCTTTATTAATAATGGCGTTTCAATATAGTTATTTTCATTTTCCAAATTGGTGAAGAATAATTGACGCAGTTCTTTTTTAAAGCTTCTCTTTGACATTCCACAGTCTTGCACCAAAACTAGAAAAGGAATGTCTCAGTGTTTGTTATCTCGAGCTCAGTGTTTCTTATCTTCAGATATGGATGATCTTGTATTGTAGGAATGAATGTTGGGTATTTTGTCAAATAGGTTCAAAATATTTAGTGGTGCAATATTATGTTTTGACATCATGCATTAATTTGGCGACTGCAGTTTCACAACTGAGAAAATTCAGTGGTAGGATATTAGCATCAATACAGAAAGGAATAGCATGGTCGTGACTCTTTAAAAAAGATATCATACAAAGAGTTCTTTTCTGGAGAAGTAAAATTTTATTCAGGTAGGTTTTCGATGCCTGACCCCAGACACAGAGTCCATATATTAGATAAGGGTATATTAGCGAATTATAAGTCCTGGTAATTAGGAGTATATGTTGGGGTAAGAAATGATGTCATTTGCCAACTAGTCCGACTGTTTTTGTAGCAATGACGTGAATATGGTACTCCCTGGAAAGGTGTTTATCAATCAGGATACCAAGATATTTCCATTTATTGAAAATGCTAATTTTGGTTTGATGAAGAGGTCTCTTTTGGTATAGGTGAAATATTATAAAGTTTGAATTTTTTGTGTTAGGAGTTAACTTATTGGATGCCAACCAGTTACTTACTTTCTGCAACTAAGCATTTAATATTTCTCCTAAAGACTTGAGATATTTAACTATGAAGGCTGGGCAATCTGTTTAAATCCCTCCAAGTTTGAGAGGCAATGGGAGTGGAATTATTTAACTGTCCATGACATAATGCTAAAATTCAATTTTTTCAATTTCAATGCTAGAATTCAATATTTACCAGTATTAGGAAAAGGAGCAATTAATTACACTTTTACTTTCGTAGTATGTTTTTGAGAAACTTCACCAGTTAATGTCTACCCAAGTTTATAAAGAGCCCTATAGCATAACTAATAACACATAAAATCAATAATGTCAATTGAACTTCAGTTTTTGTGTACTCGCTGCGTTTAAGGTGGCTCTACAAGAAATAACACGTCATACTTGTAGGACTTCAGTCTGACTGGCAGACTAAACTAAACAGCAACTTAAATGCTGGCAAACTGTACATATCAGTCAATCATAACAGGCACTGAAAACCAACTACAAAGCATTTCAAATGGGGAACAAAGTTTTTGCTTCTTTGTTCTTTCTTGGTTTGTCTGATAATTTACCAGCTGGATTGACTTCCTTGTTTTCTTTGCATGTCATAACACCATCTTTAGCAGCATGCTGACAATAGCCTTGTGCTGACCAAGTTATGGGATTTTATGAGATTGCATTCATTCTGTTTTCATGTGGTCTTTGCCTTCTGTTCTTGAAGTACTGTTAATGTGTATTAGAATCAAACCTGACAAAATCAGAGAAGTACCAAGCCACCATCTCAAAGTGAATGTTTCGCCAAATAACAACCTACCAAGAAATGCCTGAAATGAATGGTCTACATTCAGTAAGCAATTGTTGGTACAGCAGTGCAAGGTGGCAACAGTGCAGCAGGGCTCGACTTTCAGAAAAAAATCTTGGGGCCACCTGGCCTCCAAGTTTTCATTTTTGGTTGCCAGGACAAGTATTCTAGTCGCCAAAATTATCTTCAAGAAAAAATAGAATATAATACATTAAAGGTCTTTTAATAAACCTCAACAAACGATTTCCTCGGCTTCATACGCGAACACGAAAGTATCAGAGTATTGAACTCAATAAGAAATTTTAAAACTAAATCAAAAAATCTTGGGGCCAGACTGGCGACCAGGCCTGAAAACTTAGTCACCAGTGAATAAAATCTAGTCGCATTGGCCACCCCACAGGTTGCAACGTCGAGCCATGTGCAGTAGTGTCATATTTTATAATGTCTGACTGTGTGTGACAGCTATGGTTCCAAATTATTGTCCATGTAAAATAAAGCATTGTATTTTTGGATCAATGCTCTATAGAAAGAGCCCTCCCAAAAAGAGGGCACTTCTTTAACACCCATAAACCTCATCCATTGTACAATCCTTGGCCAGAACTATGGTTACAATCAGTCAGGGTCATGTGGCCCTAGAGCTTACCTCTAAGTGTAGAGATAAGGTACAGGAAATATGTCTAGCAATAGGAAAATAATAGGAAATGGGTTTGAGGGGGGAGGGGAGGTGGCAGAGTGCCGCAAGGTTTGTACAGTGGTGAGAAAGCTTGTCTCTCACTTCAGCAACCTGGATCCGAACCCATGGTATCATGCAACCTAGTTCGATGGGTGCTCTCCTTCTGCACTATAGTACCATGCTCTGCCAACTGAGCTACCTGGTCGGTGGTCCTTATAGTTTGATCTGGATTGCAAGTGCATTTGATCATTTCCTGAGGTAAAAATGGGCCAAAAACTACTATCAACATTTTTGCTTTCCTCTTCATAGAATGAATAAAAGTCCTGTTATGACTTACTGTGTTCATGATGGCTTAGAGCCAGCATGTTTGCTAGAACACAACAAAACCCAAGGGCAAAAGAGGAATTCTAAAAACTAGTTAAAATTTGTTTTGTTCAAAATCAAAACTGGGGCAGCCATTGATTTGGGGGATTCAGATTAGGGCTAATTTTAAAATGGATTGTCAGCTTTCCTGATAAATTCAAATGTGTCAAGGAATTTGAACAAACATATTCACAATGCTCCCTCACTATAACAGACAGTTGCACTTACTGTGCAGATGAAATTTGATCCAGTGTTAGTAATAGTTGCCTGCACAGATGAAGAAAATCCTCTTAACGACTTGACAAACAATGTCCACATCACAGCATTGAAGAAAAACACCATAAAGAAGAAAGCTAATCTTGCAATGGTAACAATCTGAAAAACCAATTTGGTAAGCAAAGAGTTGATGCAAAAATATGGAATATTGTATTTATTATATGTCTTGTTCCACAAGCGTGCAAGACAATGCAAATCCTGAGTTCTAACTACAGTAGAATCCCGATTTATCGAACCTCCAAGGGAAACGAAAATTGGTCCGAGTTATCGGCAGGTTCGAGTAATCGAGATTTCTACTGTAACTACCTGAGCCAGCAAGATTGGCCCATCTTGCCCGCTCGGGATTTCCCGCGTTTCTCTGCGAAACAAACAACAAAGATAAAGAAACTGGCCATATAATAATTCTTTATGACTAAGCTTGTTCTGTCAAAATGGCTGAATATTGGTCTCGTTCTTTTTTTGCGTTTGTATTGACCTCAACTTCGTCTCAAGAACGGGATCACCTACCAACCTGCTTTTTTTTCTATTTTTTGTTTGATTTCTTGTTAATTTGTTTGCTTGTTTGTTTGTTTGTTTTTTAAGGCTAAACCGACTTTTGTGCTTACCGTTGGACAACACGAGTCAGTCAGTAGACCAATGTTATCAATGCATCGAAGAAGACAATCGCACAAACAATTATGCAAAACCTCTGGCGACATAGCTAGTTTCGCACAGGTCGATGCTATAGCAGCACAACAGCCAGCGGATACAGCATAAACAAACCCCAGCATTATTTGACAGTCAAAAAACGAAACGATAATCATACCGTATCATCGTCCTTCAAAGATCCACTCGATATACCAATAGTACAAGGCGTAGTACGGTCGAGGAGGACTGAAAACAAATTACAATATGGCGGAAAGTTGAGGAAAAACTGGACACACGGCATGGGAAGAGAAGGAAAAACGTTTAAACAACTTCTAAGTAATTGAATTATTGAAATACGGTGGAAGGTTTTGAAGTTTCCTTTCATAATATACCAGCAAAACCAATTTTTTTCCTCATTCGACTTGAATGACAGCTTCATGTGTAATTTCAAGCGGAATCTGTTATTTGTCTTCCTGCATGCAACTCAGTCATATGACAAAATTATTACAAAGAGGTGCATGTTAGGATTCGAGATGCTGCCATCTTCCCTCGTACGCGCGAATATAATAAAAGAATGAGAGGTTTACCACTCTAACTTGATAGGCTCCAACAACTAACTTTATTTCAAATTAGTATAAATACTCAGGTGATTATACAAAATCGCGCGCTCTGATTGGTTCGCTATCTCGGATTATCAGCTGATAATCACCTCGACGAACAAAATGGCTACCAGTCGTCCGCGCACTTTTGATGAAATAGACCTTTTTCGTGTTGTAAAATGCTGTTCTCTTCTTTTTTGAAATAATCACCTGTGTATTTATAGTAAAACAATTATTCGCCTCAGGCTCAGTGATTCTCGGTGAATATTCACCTCGACTTCGTCTCGGTGAATATTCCACGATAATCACTTCGCCTTCGGCGAATAATTGTTAATTAACCATCATATTTATAAACAGGGATTCATTGCGTCATTGTCTAAATTAACATTCTTTACATTCAAGATGTTACGGTTATAGGAAGCGGTCCCATCCCAAGATTACCGGTTTTATTAATTAGTCCTATTCAATCTAATTAGCCTTGATATCAGAGCACCGTATTCTAACAATGCAAAATGTAACAGCATAAAGGCTGGTTTTCACTAGCGACGAAGTCGGAGTCGGAGTCGGAGTCGTAGTCAGAAGCGTAGAGCGATCAGTTACGACTCCGACTAAGACTCCGACTCCGAATCCGACTCCGTCGCTAGTGAAAACCAGCCTTAAGAGTTAAAAGAAGTTGCCAGAACCTTGGATTTTCTCCAAGTCGCCATCTCGTCGTCAGGAGTACTTGCACCATGTTTTTTTAAAGGACACCAGTTTGAAGCTACCTATCTATACGGGTGAGCCAGTGAAATCCATGGGGTTTTGCAATGTAGCTGTCCAACATAAATGGTAGTGTAAGGAACTCCCAATTTACAAATGAAGAATGAAGGACCCACCTCTTTCGGCAGGGAATGGTTGGAGTTCATTCAGCTGGACTGGTCCTTACTTCACCTAGGAACATCAGACACAAATTTAGTGGCAATTAAGGATCAGATTTCTATCATTTAAAACCCTGAAAATAAATGTTAATTCAAATTCCATACTCCGAGTAAGAAAATGAAGAACTTGGAACAAAACAAAAACACCCAGCTCCGTGAATTAAATGTTTTACTTCCTTGAAAGAGTGATATTACTAGACTGGAAGAAGTTTTGAGTAAACATGCAAGTGTTTTCTTTGAGGGTGTGGGCAGGATAAAGAATATTCAAGCACAGATCCAGCTCAAAGACGATTCTCGGCTCCGATTTTGGAAAGCCCGTCCGATAGCATTAGCTCGTAAACCAGCAGTGGAGGAGGCACTGAGCGAGGTTGAGGCTGAAGGGGTCATCAAAAAGGCAGCAACTAGTTAGTGGACAGCTGCAATTGTGACCCCCGCGAAGAAGGATGTCAGTGTAAGGCTGTGTGGTGACCTCAGGGTGACGATCAATCCACAGTTAGAAGTGGACGAGTACCCGCTTTCCCGAATTGATCATATTTACGCTAGCCGTGATGGAGGAACATTGTCCAGTGTCATTGCCCTGCGTCACGCTTACCTACAATTGGAGGTTGAGGAGCAATCCAGGCTATTCCCTACTATTAACACAACCCACGGTCTGTACCCGTACCAACGCTTACCTTAGGGTGTGGCCTCAGCACCAGCCACCTGGCAGCGGGCTATGGACCAGATCCTTCAAGGTATCCCAGGGACGTTCCCCTACCTAAATGATATAATTGTAACTGGCAGTACTTTGGAAGAACACCTTGAGCGGCTAGCGCTTGTAGCAGCGTTGAAAAGGCTTGAAGAGTATAGCTTGAAGGCCAACAGGAAGAATTGCAAATTCCTTTCAGCAGAAGGACTGCACCAATCACCCAAGAAAGTCAAGGCCATTACTGAGATGCAAAACCCTCAGGACATCACACAACTACGTGCCTTCCTTCGTATGGTCCAGTATTACGCTAAGTTCTTACCTGATTTGGCTACTCACCTGGCTCCACTGTATCGGCTATTACAGAAGGAGGTAAAGTGCTCGTGGGGCGCTGAGGAAAATGCTAGTTTCCGTGTGGTGAAAGAAATATTGCTACAGGCCAAGGTTCTGATGCATTATGATCCTGAATTGCCACTGGTTTTAGCCAAAGACAGTTCCTCGAATGGTCTTGGAGCTGTCTTATCGCACCGTACCGTGGAAGAAGAGCGATCCATTGCTTACGCATCCCGGTCCAAAACAGTGAGGAAGTACGCTCAATTCGAGGAAGAGGCGTTATCCCTGGTTTGGGGTGTGAAGAAGTTTCAAACGTATCTGGACGGTCATCATTTTAATTTGGTCACAGATCATCAACCCCTAAAATACATCATGGATCCGAGGAAGGATACAGCAGCAAGAATACATCATTGATGCCCTTTTCTAGGTGCTTTTTCTTACCAGATTGAGTCCAGAGGTACCAAGCAGCATGCCAATTGTGGCGGTGTATCTCGCCTACCCCAATCACGGGCACCGGCTGAATAGCTTGACGAAGTAGAACTGTTTCACTCTTCTGTGGTGAAGGCCATTCCTGTTAAAGCCCAGGAGCGGAGAATGCAGACCCTTAGAGATCCCGTTCTGTCTCGTGTCCTAGAGATTGTGCAGCCAGGATGGGTGGGAGCAAAGTCCACCTGGAGCTTATTTCTTATGCTCATCGCGGGACCGAAATTACCACACATCATAGAATTCTTATGTGGGGAAGCAGAGTCGAGGTCCCTACCAAACTGAGAGAAAGAGTTCTGGAAACACTCCACAAGGGACACATCGGTATGGTTAAGATGAAAGGTTTGTCCTGCGGGTGCGTTTGGTGGCCAAACATCGATAAAGAGATAGAGTGGACAGTCCGAAATTGTGAGTGATGTCAGCAAACCGTTGAGAGTTCCCGGCCGTTCCCTGGCAAAGGCTTCCCATAGATTTGGTTGGTCCAGTTCAAGGAAAATGTTAATGGTGTTGACTGATGTCCGCTGATCAGATTGTGTCCGACAACGGACCACAGTTCACATCAGAAGCTTTTAAGAAGTTTACAACTGCTCTTGGTATCAAGCATGTTACTGGTGCACCCTATCACCCGGCGACCAATGGTCAGGCAGAAAAGTTGGTGCAGAGTTTCAAGAAAGGAGTGAAGGTTGACATGTCTGGAAGAACCACCTCTCTGAGCCCAGCGCAGCTCCTTCGGGGTCGAAATGTCAAGACAAGATTGGACCTTATTAAGCCGGATGTACCGAGGGAGGTCAACAAGAAATTGCTCCAGTGCAACAGGAACACCTTGAAGTCCTTTGTCCACAATCAGAATGTTTCAGTACGCAACTACTTCAGCGGACCAAAATGGGTGCGTGACACAGTCACTGAGCAAACAATTTCAGTCCTGTACAGAGTCAAGGTAAATGACCTGACCTGGAAGGGCCAAGTAGAGCAGCTGCGGGATAGCTACCTTTGCTCACCTGTAATGGAAGGACAGATGATTGTGCCTCTCCTGATGAGATGGACCCCTGTATGCCTACTGTTGTGGAGACGGAGTGGAAGGGTAGCCCTCCTTAGGCTGTGACGTCCAAGGGGGAGGTTCTATCTCCTGGTTCTGAAAGTCAACAACTGGACCCACAACCGGAGTTAGTTACCACCCGGGCGCGTTGAGTTGTTAAACCGCTCCATAGATTGAAGGACTATGTTTGCAACGAGAGAAAACGTTACTGTTCTTTACTATCGTCACTGTACCAGCATATTATCAAACACATTGATATTTGTCCTCAAACTTGATTTTATTTAACTTTATTGTTTGGTCTGTTAATTTACATTTCTGACTCTAAAGAGGGAGGAAATTGTTAGATCTTTTTCAGTTTTAGCAGTTTCCACATTTGGTTAGTCGGCGAGTACTTGTTCTCAGAGATTAAAATGTTGTGAATCGCCATCTTGATTTTTCTCCGCTTTACTTGCGAATACACTACAAATGTGGCTTTACCCTTAACCTATTAACTTGCAAAGTCAAATTACGTTGATCACATAACTTGGTTCAAACTCTTAATCGTTTCCCTTCCACCAACAAGTCCTGAGTCACGCATAAGAGTTGCATTGCAGTTCCCTAATCATTTTACCCCCCGAGTTAATAAACCATAAATCATTTAATGTGATTGTAATTTTAAAAGTGAAGTTCAAAGAAGAAAAACTAGATTGTGTGGCGAACGTGAATGTTATGTCGACTGGGAAGGCCAACAGAGAAAGGGATGTTTGTGTTACCAGCAGTTCGAGGAAGCCACGAAATAAAGATGTAGAATTCTATTGCCCTGAAAACGTACCAAGAACACACTCGTAACTGCTACTAGAATTCACAAAATTGAGCAACTGTAAAAAAATCCTCTCGTCATCATTAAATTTTTTAACGTGTTTTCCTGAAATACAAACGCTGCCTTGGTGATATTATGGTATCCATTCTCTAGAGGATCACCTTCCATTTTTCACCATTCCAATCTTCCCTACCCACTCCGGTAATTGCGGGCAGAATCTTTTCCTAGAAAAATGGTAATAACGTTTTTAGAGGATACAGAGATGCTGTTTCCACGAACTCCGACGCATTAACTACATTCATTTGTGCACGAAGGACAAATGAAAGTACAGAAGTACGAATTTGTACGTCAGTGAAGCTCCATGGAGAATCTGGACATCAGATAAAGGATTCTAAATCTGACGGCTGAACTAAGCTGTCTCGGTGTTATTGACGGTTGCAAGGCGCCCGAGGTGAGAAAGTCTGATATCAACATTTGTTTACTTGCGGTGCCGTGCGCTTGAAACTTATGTCCATTTTGCACTAAAGATGCCACAGAGGCTCGACTATGATCCCACAAATGTGCAATGGGAAAATACCTCGATTGTTACCGCGGAACGAACTATCTTTTAAATTTGAGTTAATAATGAGTAAGTGGCCTGTTCAATCCTCGGAATTTCATATTAAAACGAAAAGTTGCATGTCTTTACAATATAATTCAAAATTACATTACATCCAAGCCATTGACTGATTTCCGTCTCCAAAGGCTCGCATACATTACACTCAACGTTTTACTTTAAGTGTTTTTATAGCTTGTTGATCTGCGGAGGCGAGCCGCCAGGGTGTTGGAATTGAGGTTGAATATTTCCGGGTTTAGTCGAAACGTAGGGTTCAGTAAACAAACTGACACGTTGGCAAAGTATACATGAAGAAGAACGGCAATTTTGTATCGAACTTCTGGGGGTGTGTAGAATTGTCCCAAGTGAAAAAGGTAACCCACCTTTATAAAATGCGTTTCATTCCAATTAGTATTCCACTCCTGAAATAGAAGTCCTATGATGCATTTAATTTGCAGGCGTTAGATTTGGACCTAAAATCACTAAACATTTTGAACTACTCTGAATTAAATTTAGCGTATATATAGATATATATATATATATATATATATATATATATATATGGTTGTGTTTTCTTTAGTGGTGATAAAAAATGGTACAAATGTGAACAAAAAACTATTTTGCCTCGTTTTGTTACGCAGTTAAAATCTATCGTTGACGAGATGAATTTCTGGTCCGTAAATGGTTACTGAAAAAAACAAAACGCTTTATTTGGCATTAAAAGTTCCCCTGTCCCTCTGCCAATGAACAGTAAAAGACATTCTCCAACATTTTTCACGTCTAAGCATGTTCCTGGAGTATGTTTTATCTGCAGCACAGGACAAAAGCCCTGTTGGGCATCGATATTCAACTTGTTACTCAGTGCTTCCAAATCGCTACTTAGTACTATCGATCGTGTTTGCTTTCCACTCGCAGTCTCTCAACTTCCTGCTTTGATGAAACCTATACTGAAAGAAAATGATTGCAATGCTGAGTAATGCACCTATCAATGTAAACCCCGTGGGGGGGGGGGGGAGTGCGGGCAAGGAGTGGGGATTTGACCAAGGAATCCATCTCCTCAGTGGGAGGTTTGATCGTGCATCTTTGCTCGGGGGTCGGGACATTTGGTTTGTTCGGCAGAGAGACTGGGGCCAAGACAAAGCGTGGCTACCTGGCATCGTCTTTCTTGTCTTTGGAATGGCGTGGGTTTCGGAGAAGGTGAGTTTTTTTACCGATATTTATCTTCATACTTCAAGTTTAAGTCACAAGTTGTTAAAGGTATGTTTATAACTTGTCTTTTAATATTTGTTATTTTGCCCCTGGGTGGGGATTTTGATTACATTTGATGAACATATGCTGCCCCACCCTTGGGAAATTGACCAGAATTTTTGCTCCTCGGTCAAATCCCCACCCCTTGCCCGCACTCCCCCCCACGGGGTTTACATTGATAGGTGCATAACAGCAAACAGTGATCATTTAAATGTCAATGGCTGGGTGTCAATCACGAATCACATGCTTACTCCACCACAAATAACGAGTCACGTTTTTATTGGCATTTCATGGTCTCTCAGTCACATACATACACTTTTATTGATTCATGACAATTTTTTTTACAATTATTTTACTACCTGCACATAGCAGAACCACAATCCCAAGCAGGCAGTAAGGACAAGTTACTTACTAGTATGATTTACATTTTTTCCCTTTTACAAAGAAATGACAATTTACGTTGTGAATACATAAAACAAATGATGGTCTAGAAATACGGAAAAAAAAAATTTACGAACCATAACGCAATTTGAAAATCAGGTTTTCCGTTATTATTGTATAAATATTAAAATTTTGTTTTCTTTCTATTCAATAACAGTTTATTTGCACACAACCAATCACACACTGATAATATTCCAGCATTAACAGATTCAAGTGTTCTCAGGTTTTTAACAGTGTACAATAGGTTCTTGTCGTCAGCAAATAAATAATGGAAGCCTAATTTACTTGATGCGTTGCAGATGTCATTGATATAGATTAAAAGTGGAAAGGATATAGCACTGAGCCTTGTAGGACCCCACACGAGGCGTTCTCCCGTTTTGAGATGTGAGGACAAAGTCGCGTTGTTTGGGTCAGTCTTCCCTCTAAGTAGGAAGAGAAAAAAATAGATAACACCACGAATTCTATTAACAATGATTTTTGAGGTAGAATAGGATGGTCAACATTATCAATAGCTTTAAGTCGTTGAACACCCCACACGAAAACAGGCCTTTAACAATGTTTTTCCGAATGATATTTACAATGTCTGGAATAGCATGCTCAGTTGATCGCTTTTCTCTAAAACCATATTGAGACTCTGAGCATGGCGCGCCTGTCGAGAAACTGTTTTAGTCGATCATACATAACTTTTTCAAATATGAGCGGTATGGGTCTAAAATTACTAGGATCAGTTTGGTCACCACCTTTAAAGACTGGAGTGATCTTAGCATGCTTTAGTTTAGAGGGAAAGAAACCCCTCTCTACTGAAGTATTTATAAGGGTTAATAGCGGGTTAGAAATGATATGACGTGAGCATTTTAACGCTCGGAAAGGGCAAGAATACAAACCATATGATTTATTTAGGGGGGTTCCTTCAGGATTCTACTGTCAATTTCAGATGGTAGAACATATTGCGTGAAAACAAAGGAGCCAAGGTGGTTAATGTTTGGCAAATAAAAAATGACTGCGGGGCCGCAGTAATTGGCGTAAATTGTTGCGGAGTCCCTGTCTGTATTGTATTATTTATATCTTTTTTTTATTTTGCGTTGATTTAATATTAAGTTGGCGAACCTAATAAAATAAAATAAATATGCCGTGAAGGGATGTCAGCTGGACGTTTACGCCATGCAGAGGCAAAATGGCTGTTTAGAATGCTAACTTGCTCAGATGGATCGTGCGATATCTGACCATCGGGACGCGTAATTGCAGCTATATCGTTACAGCTCTTCTTTTTCCCATAGTTAAGATTATTTTTACCTTCCCGGGTCCTTTTCGCGTTATTAATGTTACTTGTTCTCTTGGGTTGTATTTGATTCTCAAGCTGGATTCCCCTAAACTGGAAAACACTTATTCTAACTGCGTCGCTTCAGGCATTGTTTGTTGTCAGCTCTGAAAAGATGCATTTATCGTTAAAAAGGCAAAGAATATCGAACCAAGCAACTTGGCATAGGAAAACCATTCCCTGAACAAAATCCCAAAGCTAAAAATCACGCGTCGCGCAAGGCTTACAGGTCACGTTTCACTGGCTGTTTCTGCGCAAATAATGCGTTACACACGCATAACACTTTGGTAAAGTGACAGGCTCGTAAAGTGAGTGATGATTTTAAAATAATAAAGCATGGAAACAGTACTTCGGTAGCGGAATTCGTCGTTACGTATGAATGAAAGCACAATAAAGGAGCATTGTACTGAATATTCTCATTTTATCAAAGTTTCAAACTCAGGGATAATATGATAATTGTGTTGCGACTATTTTTAATTAATCCTCAGCACCATGTCATCAGAAAAGAGAGACCAATGGCGAGGACACGAAAACCGGGGACGAACCAACGAGTGCAAGAGACGTGGTAACTTTGAATGACTGTTCAATACGCTTTTTTTGGGGCACATATACGCCGAGAATTGAGGAGATTTCTTCCAGTTTATATGGTTTTACCTTAAAACCCGCTCACTATAACAGTCAAATCTTGAGTCACACAATTTTGCTTTACCGGTGACCATTTCACGTGGGTCACCATAAGTCACACAATGTGACTGTAACTTTTGACTATGCCAATGTCAGTGTCACCCATTGTGGTACTAACTTTAACCCTTTTATTGTCAGCGTCAAACTCTGCAGGAGGACATAAACGGGGTCAGCCTAAACAAAGGGATGAGAGAAGGACAAGAAAAAGAACTAGAAACCAGTTTGAAGCGGCAGCATATGCATCCCAGGGTGCCTGTCGGACATCTGCTGATGAACGGTGGTTTACTGCTCCACGTCCAAAAGGTGCGCTGTGATTGGCTAATTTAAATCTAGCTGACAAGGAGGAACGTGTCCCATATTTGAAAATCCACAACAAAACCCTGCAAAACAGAAAGTTATCACCGCTGAACCATCCTTTTGTAGAATTGAGTATTTACCAATCAACTTTTTAATCCATCCTCAAGTGGGTACTCATAATCAATTCGTTTCTTCAAACAAGCATACTTGAAGCCTTCAAAACCATTGATACTGAGCCAAATCTCGACTGAATGTGATGTTAACAGAACGAAAAGAAGTGAATGGCTTTAAGCATTGCTACGATTGGTTGACAGTGATTTTGTTGCCCGTGCATCCCTGACGCATAAAATTTCTGAAGGACGCAGAATAATTCATGGCCAGTGTCCTTTGATGTTTTTTAAGGAATGCTGTTAGAGTGAAAAATTATCGAAAAAAAAAAAACTTCCAGACCTTTTCCCTGGTAAACCGTACCGTTTAATAATGATCCAAAACACGAACTACATTCCGAGAGAGAGAGAGAGTCGAAAAATATAAAGGTGAAACTTAATCCTAAAAAGAGGGCATTTCCTTAAATGTCAATCAAGATTCCGATAACGAGACAGTTCACGTGGAAATGCAATCCTAATCTAACAAATGCCCTGTTTGCGCGATTTGAAATATGTATTGAAAGCTACCTCAAATCAAAAGTAATATTGTTCGCTCATAAAATAGATTACGATTAATTTCTGACCGATAAGATTTTTTTTTTCCAAAAGCAGCATGTTTATTTAACTGATCGAGTGGTTACTCATTATGTTTACCATATATGAAAAGCATAAGTCAGTAGTGGAATAATTTATTAGGTCTTTTCAGTCAACAGTCACGTGTGAAGTGGCAGGCAATTGACTTCAATTAATGACTGTGAAGATCAATGTGGGTTGAATTTATGCTGTCTGGAAAAGAACATTTTACTAAGACTGTGATTTAATTTCAGTACAAAGTAACATATTACATACAGAGATACGTGCTTTTCTATTGTAAGAAGACTACAGATTAAACGTGAATGTCTGGTTTCATAAGAGTTCTGTCCCTTTTTCTTAAATAAAGTTTTGAACTGTGACTCATTGACTCTGGACTGGGACTCATAATGTTTCATGAGATGCGTACCAGGACTCACTATTAGCAAACTGTAACAAAATCACTGCCGTCGATCGCAGCTGTTCACGTGTGGGTTGCTGATCATGACTGTGAATGGAGTCTCAGCAGTTGCTTGTGGAGTTCGATCGTCAGTATTTCTGAAAAAAACTGTAGACCTGAAAAGGCAGGTAGCTTTGAAAAGAACGCTCGACTCTGATGATGACTTCCGCTCAGGTTGTCGAAACGTCATTCAACGTCACCAACAACAGTTCTTTTCAGAACTACTTACGGTCGAACTCCAAAACGATATTATTTGGGTTATCACAGTAATAATTAACAACTATTCACCGAAGTGGAGGTGGCTAGTGGTGGATATCTACCGAGCCGCGAAGCGGCGAGGTAAATATCCACCACTAGCCACCGACACTGAGGTGAATAGTTGTTTTAGTATATACTAAAATAGTGAGATAAGTGTACACAAAAAAGAGAAAAGGGCTTGGAAAATGGAGGACTTCTCAAATGACAATCCAACGCAGCGCCGATCGCCGTTAGGGTTTCTTGTTGTAATTACTGCCGTACGTCTCGTTTTCTCGCCGAGAGAAAAAAATTTGTTTAGTTCTAGTGGCGACATTTCCTCCAATGGAGTTGCAAACCCTTTCTGTATTTGAAACCATTCAGTAAAAAATATAATTCAACTTTGGTTCTGAAGTGAACAAGCGACATCAAACTTGGTTATGCAAGATTAATTTGCATTTGTAAACAAAACCTTTCTCGTTGCTTTTTAGTCGGGCAACCGACTATAGGTTTACACTCGAGTTTCATCGCAAATCGCAGTCACGTGCAAAGGGGAATACCGCAGACACGTAATACAGGCGCACCCTTTCTACGATGTCGAAGTCGATGGCGAATATGTCGAAAACAAATGGTGTCGTCTTTTCTACGCTCAAACATACAGACCCACACACCGTTCGCGGTAGACCCAGTCTAAAAGATGGCGAGTGTAATGAGCGCATATTTCAAAACGGGTCGTTCCGCGAACTGAAAATAGCAAAAGAATCAAATGATTTAGCGAATGTCTCATTAGAATCAAACCAGAAATCAAACGAGTTACCAGTGAACAGAAAATGTGGACAGAGTAACAGAAGAGCATTTGCTGAGAAAGACAAGGTGCCCCGCGATGAAACTCGAGGAAACGACAACAAAGATGTCACGTTGGAAACCAGGACCTTGGTACCCTTAGCATTTCTTTATAAGTGGTCAACACTCATAACAGCACATCTACCTGTTGCCCGACTTACGATCTTAGATCGTCTTGTTATCGCTAAACTCCGGGTTAAAAACATAAGCCATTACCTCTGAACACGGCCAAGCCAAATTTAGTCGCTTTCTTGGAGGGACAGGGACTGCTTCGTTGTTAATTTGGATGATTTCTTCGATTGTCATGGATACAAACCGGGCCGACATATTCGCGCGGCGGAGCGAAAAATTCGCAAGTTGCTCGGAGATAAATAGCACAGGATAGTCGGAGTTTGACTAGCCAATCAGAGCGCACCTTCAACGCTATCCACTGTTTTAGTATATACTAATGTTGGTTATTTCTTTTCTTAGTTCGGAAACCCAACGCACTCATTAACAATGAACAAACTTGGAGGGGAAATGGAGCAAGACCAAAGACCAAAGCAGGGATTGCGAGAGAATGGTCAAAAAGCAAAGCCCACTTCCCTGCTGACACCAGTGAGTTATTTCATGAATTGTTACGATGCGATTGTCGTTTCTAACAGTGAATTCCACACACTTTTTTTACATTACAGTTTGGAGAATTTGACAACTGATCAGTTCAATTTTCTCGGCTTGAACGTCCTCTCAATTCTTATCATCTGTTTGACAGACAACTGATTGGTGGGAAAAGTAGCCACATTTTGGTGACTCCATCCTCACAAACAATCTTCGCCATAATAATAATAATAATAATAATAATAATAATAATAAATAATAATAATAACAATAATGATAATGACCTTTATTTGAGTGTCAACTGTATCTAGCACTGACGTACGAATTGGGGACACCGTAAAGCACAAATCAAATCAAATCATATTTAATGAAATCAAATCTTCGTTTTTGTGGAGAGGGGAAAACCGGAGTACCCGGAGAAAAACCTCTCGGAGCAGAAGAGAGAACCAACAAACTCAACCCACATATGACGCCGGGGCCGGGAATCGAACCAGAGCCAATTTGGTGGAAGGCGAGCGCTCTCACCACTGCGCCAGCCCTGCTCCTCTGTCCTTACATTAGTTTATGGGTTTTCTATTTGTTTTTCTATTTGAAACTCCCTTTAAAGAGACATTTTGTTCTTTGGGTAGAGTACATTAACGTACGCCATGTGATCTTGGTTCAATTGAAAAAGGGGCCCTGTTGGAAGGGTACGAGGAATGTTATTCGTGTCCTCCCTATGAATATCAATCAGCTTTTGTCAGAACTTTAGCTGACGTGTACAAGACGTTCAGGCTAATTACAGTATACCTTGTCTCTCTAATGTAGGTAGGACCAACCAAGGGCAACCCAAACCAAACAAGGTGCTGGAAGAAAATGAGCGGCCCCACTTTACACCTAACAATTCATCATGCAAACGGAAGCAGCCGCCTGATGGAAGATGGGAATACAAGAGATTCAATCCAGTTCTAGATCATGAGGTTTTAAAAACCTTACTAGTCCAAGATGGTTCGGCTGTTATAGAAAGTTTAAATGAGAGGATGGCTGAGTTAAAGTTTCTTCTTAGGTCTAAAAGCGAAGAGCACATGGGTGATGAGTTTATTTTTGACCTCGCTCTTGTATTAACAAAAGCTTGCGACGCGCCTTCCAGTGAAAATTTCAACACAATTCTCATTGCCCTAAAGGGATCTGTGTTTCTAAGCGAAAGGATCCCTAAACTACTTGATAAGCTTCAAGATAAAAATGAACTGGTTAATGAGGACTCCGGGACAAGACTCGTCCAAGGACTAATTAAGATATCTTCCAGGTACTTGAGACACCTACCGAGCTCCTTTGCTGACATACCTATCGAACAGATGCAACAAGTCCTGCATCAGATGGATGGTCAGGAAAAAGGTCGGCTTCAAGCACAGCTAGATTTGCTGAAGCAAGAGAGAAGCGACGCCATAAGAGCTGATAGGGAGAGGCACGGAAAGCGCCTAAAAGAAAGGAGAGGAAACAAGCCACCCAACGATTTTAGAGAGATTCCAGTTTGTCCAACGACCAAAGAAGTTCTTTCTCGTGATCAACCCTTCCTGCGCAAAAACATAATTAAGGGACGATATGAAGACACAGAGCACTACCTTGATGTGCAGTTTAGGCTTCTTCGAGAAGATTTTCTGGAGCCTCTGAGGGAAGGGATATACGAGGTCACACAAAATATACCACGAAACAAGTGCAATCAGATGATGAAGCGCTACAGGGGCGTTCGCATTGTGGGCAAGGAATACACGATGGCGGGGGTCATTCACTCTGTAAGGTTTGATGTCTCAAGACTCGGTACAACCAGATGGTCGCATTCGAAACGACTTATTTATGGTTCATTCCTCTGTCTATCTAAAGACAACTTCCAATCCATGCTTTTTGCTACTGTTGCCAATAGAGATCCAGATAAATTGAAGAAAGGGGAATTCGAAGTTCGATTCATTGAGGGGCAAGATCTTTTTGGGATAGAAAAGGATGAACACGTGTATCAGATGGTGGAGTCTCCAGCATTCTTTGAAGCTTACCGACACGTTCTAAAAGGACTGCAAGAACTGGAAGAAGATAGTCTACCATTTGGCAAATATCTTGTTGAGTGCAGCCCAGACGTCGATACACCTAAGTACCTCAGGCGTGACCAAGATACAAAGCCAGCATTGTATGATTTGAGCAAAGCGCTTAGCAGTACTACTAGAAGAAACAAAAGTAAAGATAACTTCACAGCAGTAAACATCCTTCAACATGACGCCTGGCCGTCCGCAAAGTATCTTTCACTGAATGCGTCTCAGCTTGAAGCCCTCAAAACAGCCATAACAACTGAGTTTTCTGTCATCCAGGGTCCACCTGGCACTGGAAAGACCTATGTTGGAACAAAGATTGTGCAGTGTCTCCTTGACAATCGCTCCCAGTGGGATCCGGAACACACATCTCCAATGCTCATGGTGTGCTACACAAACCATGCCTTGGACCAGTTCTTGGAAAAAGTATTAGACTTCCTACCTTGTAATGAGATCATCCGTGTTGGAGGAAGATGCAAGAGTAAGCGGCTTGATATCTGTAACGTGAAAAGGTTTGTTCACCATTATAGAACAGATGACAGAATGTTACAAAATGCGATTCGAGAAACTTCATGGCAAATAATAGAGTCTCAAGAACAGCTTGAAAAGTCGTATCAAACAATTTTAAGGTTGGATGTTTTGGTTGACTTCATGAGCGATAGCCATTTTGAACAGCTTCTTCTGGCTAAGTTTCCTCATAACGCTGACCAGAAAAGTCAGAATGTGGAAAACACTTTTAAGTTGTGGTTGTGCAACAACAAACAACTTAGTGATTCCAACCAAAGGTTGGCTAACGGATCCATTCTTCCAAAGGAGCTCGATGGATCAGTTTCTTCAAGGGAGGAGGAAGACGTTTTCTCTGATGCAATTCATTGTCAAGCCTGCCTCACAACAGCAGAACCAAACGGTTACCACACAGAAGGCTGCTCACGAGCCGGAACTCTAACAGAGGGCTTAGTCAAACAGGCAGTGGAAACAGATGCTGAAAACTTAGGAAGTTCCCAAGTGACAATGGATTCACACAGATTGTCTGTTGAACCGCTCAGGATTAAAGAAGGTGCAGTAGGCAGTTTGGTACAATCCACTGATCCAATCCAGAGTCATGGTAGCTTCCACGTATCCCTTTCTCAAACAGAAGATACTGAAGGTACACAGGAGGCCAGAGATCACCATTACATGAATGTAGTCTCGGATGTAAGGTTATCTTCGGAAATCCAGTCGGGAATGGTACAGAAAGGTGCGACAGACAACGATCAAATGGCCCATGACGCGGAAAACGGGCCTGATGAGACAATTGCCGTTGAGCAAGAGGCTGACCTGATAAGATTCCACAGATGCATTGAGGGGGAAGAAGATATTTTTCAGCCCCTTAGACAGTTAAGACAGTTGGATGAAAAAAAAGAGGAACAAAACCAAGACCAAAACCAGGACGAAGCTGAACCTTGGATACACGTGGCTTACGGTAAAAAACGGAGCACGCCATTCGCTTGGCAACAAAGGAGCAAAGACGACAAAAACAGTTTTTTGGATCAGACACTAAAGGAAAAAAACAAAAGGAAGAAAACGGGGGAGAAGAAAAACCAAATGGAAATTAAGGTCACAGACAAGGACATGTCTCGCTTAGAAAAACAATTAGAAGGGGTAGAGATGATGCTCATGCCAGAGGCGGCAGGTGTTCCAAATATTTGGTCCTTGTCACCAAAAGACAGGTTGAGGCTTTATCTCTACTGGCTTGAATGCTATCGCGAACGCCTCAAGATGGAAATCCAGAGAGAAACCCAGACCTATGAACAGCTTTGCTGCAATTTAGATGCGGCAAGAAGGAGCAAGGAAGAGAGAGTTCTTCGCCGAGCAACAGTTGTTGGAATGACAACAAGCTGTGCTGCCAGATATCATACAACCCTTCAGCGCATACGACCTAAAATAGTCGTCATTGAAGAGGCCGCAGAAGTAATGGAGGCCCACATCATTACTTCCCTATCATTAGGAACGGAACACACAATTCTCATTGGCGATCACAAACAGCTACGACCTAAGGTTACAGTCCATGAGCTCGCCCAAAAATATAATCTCAAAATCTCTCTGTTTGAAAGAATGGTCACGAATGAGATGGAATGCAAGTGTCTGAACATTCAACATCGAATGCGTCCAGAGATTGCTGAGCTCACCAAGAGAATCTACGAGCACGAAATTGCGGATCACGACTCCGTTTGCCACTTTGAAAACATCTTGGGCGTTGGGCAGAATCTGTTCTTTATTGATCATTCCAAACCTGAAAAGCTCATGCCTGGCTTACAGAGTTACTGCAATAACCACGAAGCCGACTTTCTAGTCAAGTTTTGTGAATACCTTCTACTACAAGGTTACAAATCAGATCAAATCACTATTCTGACAATGTACACGGGGCAGCTCCTAGAGCTTCAGGGGAAAATGCCCAAGAGAAAATTTGAAGGGGTCAAAGTGTGCGCTGTGGACAACTTTCAAGGTGAAGAAAACGACATAATTCTTTTGTCGTTGGTGAGAAGCAACAAAGACAAGCGCATTGGTTTCTTGAAGGACTCAAACAGAATCTGTGTTGCACTGTCAAGAGCTCGTCAAGGGTTTTACTGCATTGGAAATTACAATCTATTAAGCGGTGAGAGTCCACTCTGGAAGAAGATATGTGACGATGCGAAGAGCAAGAAAGCCATTGGTGAAACACTAGACCTGGTCTGTCAAAGACACCAGAACGTCACAAAGGTCAGGTGCTCAACTGACTTCGATAGAGTTCCATGCGGAGGATGTGGACAGCCCTGTGGATACCGACTTGAGTGTGGTCATGCGTGTGACAAGCCATGTCACCCCACTGACATAAACCATACACAGTATATTTGTAGAAAGAAGTGCTTGCAGTTTTGTCCCAATGAACATCAGTGTGAATTAATGTGTCATTACCCAAGTGACTGCGAGTGCCAACGTCCGATGACGAAGACCCTCCCTCAGTGTGGGCACGAGCAAACGGTGCCTTGTAGAATTGAGGCTGCAAATTTTGTCTGTCGCGCCAAATGCGAAAAGACCCTCAATTGTGGTCACAACTGTAGGAAGGTTTGCGGAGAACAATGTACGCGAACTTGTAACGAACAATGCAAGAAAGAGCTTCAATGTGGACATAAGACAACAATGGCTTGTTACAAAGACCCGACGTCTGTGAAATGCAAGAAGAAATGCAACAAAGTTCTGGACTGTGGCCATCAGTGCTTACAGCAATGTAGCGAAACATGCCGTTGCAGCAGTTCAATTGAGCTGGAGTTGCCATGCAAACACTGCATCAACATTCCATGCATTGCAAAAGATCAGCCCATACAGTGTCCCTCCCAATGCAACAGACCTTTGGACTGTGGGCACAGCTGTCCTGGAATTTGCCACCAGGACTGTTCTTCGTTCCAGTGCAATGTTTTAATCCTGAAAAACCTACCATGTGGGCATCAAAGTAATATTCACTGCCATCGCAACCCAGCCGATGTTTTTTGTAGTGCTCCGTGCGAAAGACAACTAGATTGTGGTCATCAGTGTCCAAAGGAATGCGGAGTTCCTTGTAACCAAAGTTGGTGCTCAGACATGATTACCGTTACACTTAAATGTGGCCATCAGCAAGTAGTTCGCTGTGGAGACTACCCTAATAACGTTCAATGTTCTGCAGCTTGCGACAAGAGCTGCAAAGAAGGTCATCCATGCAACAGACAGTGCCATGGTGACTCCGCGTGTGGTCTCTGTCCCGTTGTGGTCAACATCACGCTTCCTAAGTGTAACCATATCGTCGAGGTTCCGTGTTGTAAAGACGTAGAAGAGGTTGTGTGCCCTATGCCGTGCGAGCGTCTGAGAAGTTGTCAACACCCTTGTGATGGTAAATGTGGTGAAGATTGTGCAACACGTCAATGCATAATACCTGTACCTACAACCCTTGGCTGTGGACATACTGTGAATGTCCCTTGCCACGCAGGCACAGAAGAGATCATTTGCAAGAAGAAAGTTAAAATTAAACTGCCGTGCGAACACAAAAAGAATGTGATATGTTCCAGCCTTACACGTGGTGAGTCAAAGGCACAGATGGAAACATGTGAAATCAAGGTGTCAAAAGTGTTACCTTGCAGCCACAAAATGAGGTTAAAATGTTCAGAAGACGAATCTAAGGTGGTATGCAAAGCGCGTTGCAATAGAAGATTGTCATGTGGACATCCATGTCCAGGGCAATGTGGTGAGCTGTGTAAACTGCAGAAGTGTATTCAAATGGTAGGGAAAACCTTCCCTTGCGGTCATAAGACCAAATTATCTTGCTTTGAGACGAAAATGGCCATATGTAAAGAGCACTGTGGCCGTCGAAAGGATACCTGCCGGCACCTCTGTAAAGGAATTTGTGGGAAGCCTTGTTCACAGTATCCCTGCAGAGAACTAGTGATCAAAACTCTTCAATGTGGTCACAGGATTCAGATGTCATGCTCTCACCACACAGGTATCCAGTGCCCAGCACCTTGTGATGTACCTCTTCCGTGTGGCCATGCATGTCCTGGAACGTGCAGCATCTGTCAGCAGAGAGGGTCCCACGAAATATGCCAACGTCCATGTGGTCGTCTCCTTGTTTGTTCCCACAGATGCGAAGCCATGTGCGGTGAACCATGCCCGCCCTGTATGAAGCCATGCCGCAGGTGTTGTCCGCATAGAAGATGCCCAAATCGTTGTTCAGAACCCTGCCAACCCTGCCAGCTGCCGTGCCGTTGGAGTTGTCCTCATTATCAGTGCAATAATCTCTGTAGCGAAATTTGTGATCGTCCTCCATGTAACGCCCCCTGCTCTAGACGTCTGTTGTGCGGCCACCCGTGTATTGGTCTTTGTGGAGAAAACTGCCCAACTGCGTGCAGAATTTGTCATAAAAGCCAGCTTTCTGTGATGTTTCATTATCAACGGGGCAGAAGAGAAGTGTCTGCAACTCTGCAACTTTTTGACTGTGGTCACCTCAAAAACGTAACAGAAATGGACGCATGGATGCAGCGGGATTTAGGTACCGATGTCCAGTTTTGGCGATGTCGTGAGTGTTCTACTCCTATCACATTCAGCTATCGGTACGGAAATCAGATCAAACGAACACTGGAAAACATTGAAAAGGTCAAAACAAACGTAAAAGAGCTCGCACTTGAAGCAGCTGACTCTTCACGTCACCTCATGAGAGACCAAGGATCCTTTGCCCTTTACGATCGCAACAACGTGTTTGCATCGCTTCTCCACCGTTACAGAATAGGAGCTCCCTATGAAAATCAGCACAATGTGCTTTTCTCATTTGCTGTGAAAAATCAACTTCAGATACTCAGCATCGTTCAAAAAACACATACCGCACTTCAAAAGACTTTTAAAGAGGAAGAACTATGGTCTACGGAGTACAATAGTCCAGAATATAAAGAGATGGAAGAACTATCACGTGTTATAGTGAGTATATTAGAACACATCCAACCATTTCTCGAGGAACATCACTTGAATCTGACGACATTCTGCGAAGCTGACGTGGTCGTGAGAAAGTTTAATCTTTTCTCGCATATACTGCTGGCTGAAGTGGAAGCGTTTCGTCGCAACTATCATTTTTCCTCTGCTGGTGAGAAACGACTTAGTCTGGTCTACCAACAATTCAAGTTATTTCTTCAGGGCAACAACGATGCTCTTCCTTTACCTGAGCTCAAGAGAACGGTCAACTCTCTGAGAAACGAAGTGGGGCTTGACCCTATTCCAACAGAGAAAGCAAACGAGTTCGAGAACTTCCCAGGTTTTTCCAAAGGCGTTTGGAAGCTTTGCAATCAAGGTCATGTCTTCGCCAGACGATGGATACAACGCAGTGGCAGAGACCTTCCTTTAATTAAGGAGGAATGCGATAAGTGTGAAGCAGATTTTAGCTCGGAAGATGTGAGTTCTAAGTCAGCGACAAAGGTGACAGAGACATTACGCAACAAAGTCACAAGAGAATGATTCTCATCTTTCTCCTCCATGGTTTAATGTTATGACACAGATTCAAAGTTACGGCTCTAACTCTTGTTTGAGGTCTTCATACATTCTCCAGAGTACCAGTAAGGACAATCTGTTAGAGTATCAATACAATTCAAGGTTACGGCTCAAACTCTTGTTTGAGGTCTTCATACATTCTCCAGAGTACCAGTAAGGAGAATCTGTTAGAGTATCAATACAATTCACTGCTTGTGATCGTTTTCTTATATTCTCATAACCTTTAGTCATTATGATATATTGAAATAACTTGGAGAAACTGAATTCTGATCACTATCAGGGTTAAAAAGGAAACAAATGTGGATCTTGTACAACTTTGTTTGTCAGTAACACTAGCCCCAAGCAGCTGACTAAAATTAAGTTTCTTATCCGAACACTTCATTTTTGAGGTTTTCTCATTTTTTTATGGCTGTAGGACAGAGGTGGTCTAATCGACCCATCCCACTGCCAGAGTTACTTATCTTTAATTATCTTGTCTCAACGAATTAGAACTCAGTTTTTACTAGGAAAAGGAGCAATGAATTATACGTATATTTTCATTGTATGTTTTTTTTAAGAAACTTCATCAGTTAATATCTTCCCAAAATTATAAAGTAAGCAATAACATAACTGATAACACATGTTGAAAATAAAATCAATAATGTCAATTGAATTTCAGTTTTTGGGGACTGACTGCATTGAAGGTGACTCTTTGCCTTCTGTTCTTGAAGTACTGTTAATGTATATTAGAATCAAACCTGACAAAATCAGAGAAATACCAAGCCACAATCTCAAATTAACTGTCTTGCCAAATAACAACCTACCAAGAAATGCCTGAAATGAATGATCTAGATTCAGTAAGCAAACATTGGTAAAGCAGTGCAAGGTGACAATAGTGCCATGTTTTGTATAAAATCTGACTCTGTTTGAGAGCTATGGTTCCAAATTATTGTCTACGTAAAATTAAGCATTGTATTTTTGGATCAATGCTTTATAGAATGGTTTTGTTCTATTGTTCTATTATTAAATACCGGTACACTGTATTCTAGTTACTGCACAACAGCTGTTCCAGCAATTTTAAGTCGTCCATAATCTGAGTGTAGTCCAGATGACCTTTATGTGTAAGATCACCTGTATTACTGTGCATTTATTCTATTAAGAGAAACTGGACGCTTATCACTATTGAGGATAAATTGAACTTAAAACCATCCTGAATAAAAGAACAAAAAACCCTTTTTAACGTTACTTAACAGGTAGTTCAATGGCCATGATAATATAATTAATAATTATCTTCATCATCAGTTAATTAAAATTGGGAAAATCTAAAGAAAGAAATTTAAAAATATAATCTAAAATCTAAAAACAGAAGTAGCCCCCTCAAAAAAAGGGGAACTCTCAACACCGGTAAACCTCATCCATTGTGTTATCCTTGGCCATAACTATGCTACCAGTCAATCAGGAATTGCATATGGCCCTAGAGCTCAAGTCTTAATGGTAAAGATAAGGTGAAGGAAACAATTTGACGTCAGTCGCATCACATTACATGCACACACAAACATATCAAAATATATCCAGCCTGAAAGAAGAACAGAGTACGATTTTGACACCATTCCAGAGCACAAGTCACAAATATATCTCCATAACACCTTTCTTTCTTTCAAATTTAGCTGTAATGGATATAACAAATGCACATGACAAACATAATTTTAATCAAATACAAAGAGGTGGTAGTATGCAGCAAATGCTATAACACCTAAAAATAAAGTTGGAATTTTCAGAGAAATAAATAGGAGAACAGGTGAGATTCTCACCTGCAATATGGTTTATAAACATGGAATTCCTTGACATTAGTAAGCAAATAAAAATCTGGGAAAGTCATGATCAAACTTGACAGAGTCACAGGATTTCAGTTTGCTTTATTACAACTGATAATTAAGCATGACTTAGAATTGAATATTGATGTACAAATGAGTTGGATTCTTTGTTGCACATGTAAGGAGGTTTTAGATGTAAGATTATCAACAATGTCAACTATCTCATCACCACACTATTTAAAAATGTTACAATACTTTATTCATGAATACACAGGGTACATCTGATTACACTAAAACTTACATTCAAAGTGGCTAGGAATCACTTGATAGGGACAAGTCAACTAGTCTATTAATGTCCTTGTTTAGCCAATCCTGTGTAATATCATCCAGATGGTTGTCAAAGTCTATAAGACTCTGATAAGCTTTTCCTTCTAACAAATCTGTAGCTAGACCAAGAGTGTCTTCTCCACCATCAAGATATCTAAACGGGGTAAAGCAAAGGCATTATCCTCAGCTCATGAAAAAGTATTTTATGCAATAATAAAGTTAAAAAACTATCTCCCTTAACCCTTTCACTCCCAAGAGTAACTTTATAGATTTTACTGTCTAACACCAGACGATTTTACTCGTCAAATGGAGACCTCTTGGGAGTGAAAGGGTTAAGGTTTTAAATATTAAATTTTGCTGATTAATTATGAATCCATGATTCACAATAAAATTTTTCCCAAAGAGGCGCAAAATGTAGCATACGAATGAACACAAGTTGCTAAAAACTCTAAGCTGCAATGTCAAGGTACAAATTCTCCATAAAAGTTTCCATACATCTCGCACATTAGCAGTGGATTTTCTTCTGCATATTTTAATGAAATGAAGGCTACACAGCTCATGCCACTCATGAGGACTGAGGGATTGATTATTGGGGAATCACAGCAATTTACCATCAACACTGACTACCTACTTTGAAACACAATGGAAACTTGAGACTTGATTTACTTACAGATCTTTGTCATTTTGTTTCCATTTATTGTCATGAACTGTGTAACACTATAAAAGAAGAAAAAAGTAAATTACAGTAAAAACATTCTGAAAATGTCAAGCTACAACAATCTATGAAATAATTTAGTACAAAAGGTGACACATTTGACCTGTAGCACGATCACCTGTTACTTTTGTGTAACATCGCTATAATTTTAAAATTATTCAAAAGACGGCACCAATGACTTTTTAATCACATAATGTTATTAGATATTACGCTACATGCATTTTGGAAGTGTTGGTTACTTATCTATGATTTATTTAATGGTTACTTATTTGTGATTTATTTAATGGTTACTTATTTGTGATTTATTTAATGGTTACTTATTTGTGATTTATTTAATGGTTATTTACTTGTGATTTATTTAATGGTTACTTATTTGTGATTTATCTAATGGTTACTTATTTCTGATTTATTTAATGGTTACTTATTTCTGATTTATTTAATGGTTACTTATTTCTGACTTACTTAATGGTTACTTATTTCTGATTTACTAATTGGTTATTTATTTCTGGTTAGCAAGGACCACTGTCAGACTGATAACACAATACCACACATCTTACCTTACAAGCTATTTCATCACATGGTACAGACAACTTTGTATTGTCAACCTGCAAAGTAATATAACTAATGAAAACATTGAAAAAACCTTGGAAAATTAATAACAGCAATCAACAGGGGCTTCTGAGTCCTTGTTAAGGGTCAAACCTACTTACTGTTAATCAACTTTTAATAATGGGCTACAGTAGCTGAAATCAAATAAATATTTGTCTTTGATGTATTAATGATCATTCAACAAATACAGTCATGCAATCCTTTTGCCAGACCAATGAAAATCTTACATGGTTGATGGTGAATAAATTAATGAGTGTTGAATCAATTAAGATACAATTTTTAAACTAAGAATGCTACTCACCATTAAGATAAAACCATCATTATATTGATCACATATTTTCTCAGCAATCTTGTAGCATGTAGGGTTAGGGCTGTGCAGACAAAATAATATAATTACAATAATAAATTAGACTTACTCAGGGTTTTCAATAACATTTAAAATTACTGGATTTATAGGCTCAACAGGTACTAAGACACAAAAGTGAAACCACAAACTTCTAGGTGGATCCAAGGGCCTGTTCCCATGCAAACTACTTGATGTTACATGTAGCATGACCAGATGATTATTGTCTGGCATCCTGCTTCCAACAAAACCCCTGGACTATTAATTAAATCAGAATGAACTTAGCTCTTCACAATTTTGTCAGTTAGCAAGCTCTAGCTCTAACAAAATTTAGTTGATTTAACACTGCTGAACAATAATTTGGAAAGGTTGGTTTAAGAGGAAGGTTACAGAACAACCTGCAAGATTATCTTAGAGAGAACACCTAAAGCTATTAGCTTAATCATATCTACTGAGAGAAATAAACACCAGAAACAAACACTTCGGTTTATGCATAATTACAAGAATTCTAGGAAAGATGCTGAAGTTAACAGTCATGCTAAAAGGAAGCATTGCAGCACTGTGGATGCCAATATGGCTAAATTTCTGTATCACCCAATACTTCACTATGGATGCTGTAGGTGTCTTGTCCAGGGGCATAGCTAGGATTTTTCAAAGGAAGGTCACACTGTGTTACACCCATGAGTACTTACAAGATTGGCATGACAACATCCACGCCATGTTTTACTAAAAAGTAACATTTTTTCAGTGAGTGTGGGGGAGGGACACGCCTTCAAAATGAGGCCCTGTTAGGGGTAACTTCTGACGGGCTACATGGCCTTGAAATGGTGACACGAAGGAGCTGAAATGACGACGAACAACAAGCCGCTCATGCTAAATTATGACAGCGACCTGCGAACCTTCCGAAATTGCGACGTGAAAAGGTTTGAAACTCAGACGGGTGACATAAAGAACCCCCCTAACAGGGCCTCACAAAATAGCTGCATAGATGAATTAAGTTCCAAGTTACGTAAATTACTCTATTCTAGTCTCACAAAAGGGGAGGGGGTGTCATGTGCACCCCAGGTCCCCCCCTGGCTATGCCCTTGTTGTCTAGGGTAATGGGCATGCAACATTTCTTGTTTTTGATATGAAATGAAACAGTATGGCTATGTTGTGGCTCAATTTTAACCTTGGTTTAAATTTTATTTTCCTTTTTTTTTTTCAAACTCATTATCATATATTAACATAACAAAAGAAAAAGGAAAACAAATTTAAACTGAGGAAAAAATTGAGCCACAACAGCTACACCATGCATAATGAAGTAATGGGTGATATGGAAATCTAGCCCCCACTTGCTGCCTAGAAACATGTTATAAACAGAGAAAGCGATAAACAAATAATAAATGCATAAAGAAATAAATGGAGTTGCTCCAAAGATCAGTGTTCGTTATGTGATTGTGAAGATGACTTACCTATTGTCACTGACATGTTCATTAGCCTGGTAATAACCCACAATCTGTTGACCAGTCTCCTTGCAGTGAAAGTCCACCTAAAGAAGGAAAATCAAGAGCATTTAGTAACCATCTAGGTAAGATTTCCGCACAGGTCCCTACTCATTATGCATTTTGTAACTATATTATTTCGTTCTTCGAACACAAGAAATATCTGCCCGTGCATAACACCAAACAAGACAGCTTCAGCATGCATAATGAAGTAGGGACCTGTGCGGAAATCATTCCACCATCTCTACAATAAAAACCAGTTGTAAAGAGATTTGAAAACATTAAGTGCATCAAGTTTCCCAGAAATCAATGTTTGTGGCCTATAAACTGTTTAATCATCTTAAATACACCAACGCAAAGCATTTTATGGTACAAAACGCACGTTAAATCTAACAAAAATAGCTGTTTAAGACTTTTGCTTACTCTTGCCAGGGCGACTTCAAGCATTGGTGCCAAACCAAGGCATACATGAAACAAAGGAATCGCGTCCAAAATGTCCAATTCACCATCTTGGCACGATTCTTTGCCTAATAAAACGCCATTAACGGCCTTGTGTGGGTATTTGGCTACGTGTAAGAGGATCTTAGCATATGCCCTTGGCGACAGTTGAAGTTTCATTGCTTGGGGACTTTTCTGTGGTGATTAAATCATAATACAATCAAAAGAAACACTATCTGTACGACACATAGACCGCCATTATTCTCAAGACTGGCATGAGACTGGGTAACCAAGCCGGATAATCGAACCAGTTGCGAAATCTGGGGAGAGGGGTCAGTAATTACATTTTTCAACCTATCCCCGGGTGCCCTTAGACACATGTTATCTACCACTTAGTTCTGTTTGCCTCTTTTGTTTCCCAAGTCCTACAGGAAATTATTCCGGGAGTTCCTCAGGTCATGTAGAATGGGTAACCCAATTTTGAGCAGTAACTGAACCAATTCGTCGGGGTTTGAAATCGGCATGAGATCATCAAGAAATTGGCTAAATCAAACGAATTGATAAAGTAAGTTATACCACCGTAAGGTAAAAGGGAGGTGCTGACGTTTCGAGCGTTAGCCCTCCTTAGCGCCTCGACGAAGGGCTAACGCTCGAAACGTCAGCACCTCCCTTTTACCTTACGGTGGTATGACTTACTTAATCAACTCGTTTGATTTAGCCAATTTCTTGTGTTTCAATTTCCCACCGACGCAGCACCAGTTTCTTTAGAAACTATCCCCACAATACATGAGATCATCAAGGGCAAGTATCTTACAGTCTGTAAATTCGCATACATTCTGGGAGAATGGCATGAAGATTACTTCATCCTAAAAACCAGAAAAAAACAGGACAGAGTCCCAACCGCAAATAGTTTTTTCCACGGTGTAATTTGTTTTCCTGGTATTCAGATTTACTGGTAAACGAACGACTTTTCTCAAATCTAATTGTTTATACCGAAGTCGTTGAAGGCAAAGCGGTCGTTTGACCAATCAGAGACACAACTTCAAGCTGGAGTGACAACAGAAAAGTACTTTTATTTCTTTGCTTAACCCTGTTTGTACCACAGGCTTTACATCAGTGACAGAGTGATAATGCATGGACCAATGTCCATACTTTAACCCTTTTTAGTAACAGTAAATGATAGATAAATTATTTATCACTAGCAACTCAAGACAAAGCCTGTTGGTACAGACTAAACATCTTTGTAGAAAAGCAAATTGGTTTATAACAAAACCTACAGTGTACAAGTGAAGGATGGGAGCATCAAAAATAAAGCAGAGAAATACCTAAAAATGTTTTTATTTAATTATGGTCCCTTGTGCTTGTGTGCAGAGCTTCTTTCAGATGTGAAAAATAAATCACTTTCAACCATTACCTCCCTGTCAAACCCATTTTACTCTAGGTACCAAACGAACTATCTCTGCGTCTTAATCAATTTTTTTTTTCTGTCATACTACAAAGAAAGGTAATAAACAAGACAAGGCATTATCAAAAATGTTCTTATAGTAACATGTGAACAACAAATCCAGTGTTTAAAGAGCAATCAATGCAAGCAAAAAATAATTTCCAGCCATACCCTGGAAGGCATTAGACCAAAGCAATTCTTACATGTAAGGAGATTTCAACAATCCAAACAAGGCAACACGGAAACAATTTTTAGGGGAATTAAAAGTAGCTCAGCTCACAGCACTCAACTATACATTTTTACGAAACTGTACTTAACATTATATCCCTTCCTAACTCAAATACAGGTGGTAAACTATTCCTCAATATTGTTATCAGTGAAGCACATTTCATATTGATAATCAATTTTTTATCAGTTTTTGTGATCTCTTGCAAATTTGTGACAAGAGATTCAAAAGGTTTTGGTACAAGAACCCTGTTGGAAATAAATTGCACAGTAACTTTATTTTCTTGCAGTAGTCATGAGGGCACCATCTAGCAGCAGCCTCCACTGTCCTGCGCTCTGCCGCCACCCAAAGGAACAGATGGATTGGAGGGGGAATGCTGTGGACCAATCTTGATTCCATTTGCCTGGAGAGTAAATAAGCAAAACCTGGTCAAGTTTTGCATGGAGACTAAAAAAAAAACTCAGCAGACTGGTTTTAAGTGGCATTTCTCAGTTGATAATGAGAATTGTGTTTCTCTAAGCTATTGCTTTGCTCTTGTTTGCTGCTCTTTTTTTTTCCAGCTCCATTCCTCAGATACCTATATTTGTATTCTTTAGTAATCAAGACTATCAAATAACAATTTTTAAAGAAAGTCTGATGACAGACCACATAATTATGCAAATATTTGCTACTTGCAGTACCCTGCATGACAGAGAAATTACCTTGGAGGTTTCTGGTTTGCCTTAGTTCTTATTAGTGAAAATGCATTCTACTGCATGTGAAAAAGCCCCCACCCCCCATGGTATCCAAGCAGGCAGTCCTGTAAAAGCAACTGAGTATTTCCTCTAACATTATTTTTTGGCAGGTAAAACAAAGACATTGATAAGAAAAACATACACAGTTAACTGACGATGAATGGAATGGGTTTTAGTCTTTTACCAATTCAAGCATCTGAGATTCTTTATTCCAGAAAACTTACTTCATTGTTGATATCAAAAACTCCCTCTTGAATTTTCTGGTAAATTTCCTTGGCTGTGTTGATGAAAGCCTAGAAAGCATAATGAAAACATCCAATAAGGGAACGAAGTACCAAAAACATATTCAAAATAACCCTATGGCTGTGTGCCATGTACCAACTGGAGAAGATCTACAATTTCAGAACAAGCTTCATGGAAGATTATGAAATAGGCAGCAGCAATCCAAAGGATGGTTCACCTCAGATTAGGACATGCTCATCAGAAAAATGAAAAACAATAATCGCACAATTCAGTAGATGTAGTGTGATTTCTGGAACTCTGGAAATGACAATCAAGTTTTTCTAAGGCTATATCAAAACATCATGAGCCCTTTCACTACCAGAAATGATCAATATCCATATTCTCCTAAGGTATTAATACGCTGCCAAACAAGCAGATGATGAAATTTGAATTTGCAGTCATTGCAATAAAACTTAGTTGACTGTACCTAACACCAACTTACCCTTAGTATCAGAAAAGTGCATAAAAACTTCCCCAATGAAAACTTTCAATCAGTTATTTGGAGTAAAAAGGTTTAACCATTCTTTATTTTTAAGGCTTACTTTAGTTTATGGGGTTAAAGATGGCTTGCTACCTGCTGTAAAAGTTAACAAAGATAGGAATAAAAACCTGCTGAATTTTTTCTCACCTCCTCTACATTAGCTGCAGTCTTTGCTGATGTTTCCATGAAAATAAGTCCATGCTCCCGAGCAAATGCCTCACCCTATTGATGAAAAAGGACTGAGATGTTAAATTTGAAATAAACTGGCACGTTACCCAAGTAGATAAGTATAAAACCTGGGACTATTATATACAAAGGATTAAAAATATACAGTATGCGGAGTTTGCCGTTTATGCTTGCATAAGCATGACTTGTCTTCAGCACAACATGACCCTTGTTTGCCACATACATGAAAACAAAACAGGAAGATCAAAAAAGTTACTGAAGTACCTCTTCTTTCCTGACATCTCGACGTGCTTCAAGATCGCTGAAAAATATAGACAGTTGACAACAGTCAATAACAGATAAATTATCATGTTCACATGTTCAGTAACTCAAACTGATACAAAAGTTAAAGATTGACATCCATGATTACCTTTTGTTTCCAATGAGCATAATAACCATGTTAGAGCTGGAATGTTGCCTTGCATCTTCTAGCCATGTTGTTAGGTGGTTAAATGTGTCTCTCCTATAATGAATGGGAAAAATTGACATCCATGGAGAAAACATACAGACAGTAACACAAAGCATACTACAACCATGTTTTGACAAATAATTTTCTACTGAAAACAGAAATCTTTGGATTGTGCTTGTACTTGTTCACCCACAATAAGAACCATACCATTTAGAGGGAGAAAAGAAATACCCGCCCTAAACTACACCTTAAATTTTGTAATGATATGAAAATCTTGGTCTGAATTCATTTAGTTGTGTTTGTGTTGATTCAGCTTCTAGTGGTAGATACAGTACTTCAAAAACAATAAAATGTAATTCAATCAAAAAAGCAAAATATCATTAAATAATTGACTGGCTGCTTAACAAACGAAAAGCATGCTACACTGTGCATGCAAGAAATACTGGACAAAGCAAACAGAAAAGACGAGAAATGTATTTGCAGTACAGTATTTCCTGAACATTTTATAAAAAAGGATAAAAAAAATAAAACTATATTTTATGTTACAGACAGTATTTTTCACACCCAAAGCTGTAAAATGGAGGAAATAACCACAGTTCCAACAGAGCTGCCGCTGTTTCCCTTACCGTGTGATGTCATAAACCAGCAATGCTCCTGCTGCACCACGATAATAAGAACGTGTGATGGAACGAAATGATTCCTGACCAGCCTACAATTATACAAAATACCATACTTCACATCAGTGGATATCTCTGAGCATGACGAATCAACCTTTTCAATTGATAGTAAATAACTATTTAAACACTTCATTTGTGGTGATATAGCATTACATGTGTAGACAACAGATGTTATCCAAACAAACTTGGCTGTTAAAAAGTTTGTTGAAAATCTAGGTTAATTAATTACAATTAAACATTTTCACTGCTGGAAGAAATTAAATTAATATACAATTGCGTTTACAATATTTCAATATTATAATACTGTTAGGCAGTGTGAATAATTATCAACTAAGATAATCATAAGGATGTCTTGAATTTCCAAACAAACCTTTCAGAAAAAGTGCAGCACTTGCTCAGCTACCTATAAACTAAACTGTTCCTGGAGATTGCTTTCTACTAAGATCAAACTTTTCATCTTGACCAAAATTGGTTCTAAAAAGCCTTTACTTTTTCAACTGAAATGGTTAAATATGACTTAAGTATGATGTTTGAATACAGCTTTTAGTCAAACCTAATCTGTTTAGTACGTGTAAATACAATTTACAAACAAATTGTGGACTGCAATATTCAAACCAAATTGCTAGACTTGGGCCATGACACAGCCATCATTAAAAAACTATTGAGAACTTCACTTCTAAAAGAAAAAAAAATTATTAAATTTTTGTTCTAAATATTTTATCTTCCAATGATTATTTGGTTCATTTATGAGAAGGAATGAAAGACAAACTAATTAAACTAAAAAACAGCCCATAAAAATTGATTTTAACACAAAAATGTGGAATCAACTCTTAGCAATACACCAACAAGTGTAGAGAATCCTTCTATGCAATGGTTGTGAATCTATTTTTTTTTAAATACAGCTCTGTAACTTAAGAGAATTCTTCTTATAAATTACTGCCACAGATTCATATCATTGATAAGCTAGTTCTGAATTATACTCAAATGTTCACAAACAAGGGAAGGTTTACAGAAAGGTCTACAGAAATTATTTCTCTGTTTCATTTCCCTGGGCCTGCACCTTCTTCCTGTGTTTATTACCATTGTCATGTACTCAAGAACAGCCTGTTTTCAAAACAACAACGATTGCATAACATCTATGTTCAGTTATTTTTCTCTCCAACTGTTGTCTCTCTCTTCCCTTCATTGTTTACTCTGAAGATTTCCCATTCTTGTAAGAGTTTGAAGGAAACAATTTGCTTGAATACAATAAAAAGAGGCCTGGGCAATCAAACTAAATTTACTGTTCATGCAAATTCTGTTTCCTTTGAGATAAGATCTTATAGCTTCATGTCATATAACAATACATATATGTCAGGAACAGTGCCTCTGGCTTGGTTTTAGATCAGGCAAATAACACGAAAAAATATTAAAGGTTAAATACTGGTGAATAAGGAAAGGAAAGACGAGATTACCACTTTTGAATTGCATTGCCCCACATCAAGCACAGGTGCAAACACAATTCTTTAAACGTAAAAATGGGCAAAATGCAATGCGTTTTCCCAAAGACATGTTGACAGAATATGACATGACATCCCATCAAACAGGGTCAATATCCTTCCAAGACAAATTTAAATGTACGAAGAAAACAGGCCAACGTTCCTTTGATATAATGTATACCACGCCAATACTGCGAGTTTATAATTTATATACAGGGGATTTGTTCTGGAAGCGGCTTGCAAGATACAGATATTTATTTTACAACTATATACCCTAACCCTGAACTAACGACCTAGGAAAGAGTAATGGTCAATCGGTTTTCATTTTCACATACTTTTTTCCCCAAAAATTCAGATGCAACCACTTGCAGTGTATGAAAGGGACAAGTTAGTTTTCAACTTACCGTGTCCCAGATCTGTAATTTTATTTGCTTTCCATCAATAGTAATCATTCTAGCTCCGAATTCAACGCCTGGAAAAAAAAATCAGAAAGTGAACCAATTTACCAACGTGCAGTCTCGAACACAAAGAGTACAAGAAAGCTTACTTAAAAATTCTATTCTTGTGATCAATTAACTTGCCATCACAGCCGGGGTTGCTTTCGAACGGTAACGTAATTTTTCAGAGAACTTACCTATTGTGAGGTCGTGGACCGGTTGAAAACGCTTGTCTGTAAACTGCAGTAGAAGGCATGATTTTCCAACTCCTAAATCGACAAGAAAAGATCAAAGAAGTCACACAAGCGGAACAAACGATCAGGAGAACCACAACATGGACTTATGGCGTCCGTTTTGATCGCCATAAGATGCTTCCTCATTTCCCTCCAAAGCTCACAACATGGTCAAATAGGAATTTCAGAAAGCCTTCATCTTATCTTACTGACCTGTGTCTCCTATAATAATGTACTTAAAAAGATACGCGTAAGACATTTTAACGAATTGAAGTTGAACTCTTTTTCTTCTCTTTCACTGTTTATGATGTCATTCCTAACTTATTCATGAGAGATAGAAAGTGCGCATGCGTTACGACGTCATCCTAAATGGCCACGTCGCATGGATCGCCCCAGACTTTCTCGAACATTCAGAGGGACAAATTCCAGTAATAGTACAAAGAAATGGGTTTAGATTTATCAAACAAACTGGGGCCGGTTGTTCGAAGGCCGATTGGTGCTAACCCAGGGTTAGATTTTAACATGGGTTTCTTTTCCTCTTGTTAAAAATCGTTTTCTCCGATAAATCTCTCTATTTTATTCAATAATGATAATAACCTTTATTTGAGTGTCAACTATATCTAGCACTGACGTACTAATTGGGGACACTGTAAAGCACAAATTAAATAAAATCAAACCATACTAGAAATACGACTCCCGCAAAACCTCGCGAAGCTAGTTTGTAAAGGACTCCTAATGGTTTTTCCTATGAGGTATAAAACCCCAATTTACGTATTTACTTATTATTATATTATTTTTACTTTTTGTACTTTCTCATTTTTTGCAATTATCATGATTATTATTATCATATTATTATCATTATCATTTTTAATATTATTACTGGTATTGATATTATTATTAGTATTGTTATTTTTTATGTTTAACATAATATACTGTTATTGGGTTGGGGTGTATGTCCTAATCTGGGAAAAGGTATTGTTCCTCTACAACTACATGCAATTCTGTTTTTCTTGTGAATAGGGTTTGTATCATAGGAAGTAAAAATTACTCAACTCTGAACAATACCATTTCTTCTTTTAAGCTTAGAATCTAGTCATGGTTGCCACAGCCATAAGATCTTTAAATTTCCTGACTTTTCCCTGACAAATGTAAAATTTCCCTTACCAACTAAATTAGAAAAGTCACAAATTAGTCCTGGTAGTGACCTCCAACCTCCTCTCACAACCAACCTCTCCACCCATTTATTTAATATGCTTTCAGAAAGTCACATACAGTGTACGTGGATTGATAGTTTCTTACGATAACCAATTCATGGAAAAAGGATTGATTTTCTTGGAAACCCAAAATCAGCTTGTCATTTAATTCTACCAATCCAACACATTTCATGTCACATTCTTGACCACACCAAACCAAAGCTGAATTGGCAAGAAATAAATTAGTAGTATTAAATTTCACTTTTCCCTGACTTGATTTGAAATTCCCTTACTTTTCACTGACCTTGAAGAATTTTTTCCCTTACCATTTTCTGACCTGTGGCAATCATGCCAGTGCAGTCATTTGTCCATACAGTTAGTGTGGAAAATCATGATTGAAAGCATAGGGCATTTAGGAAACTTCAAAGACTTGTTATTACATACAGCACCCTTGCAATGAATACATAAAACAGCAAACAGAAAAACAGCTAAAACTTTTAGCATTTCAAACTTTAGTTTCTCCCTTGTAGAGTTTTTCCAATGTAAAAGGTCAACTGCATATTGTGGTTGTTATTAAATATTTGTATTTGACATCATTAAAATGAATTAAACAGCATTAAGGAAAAAGGTTAAGATGTTGTCTAATTTTGCAAATTAGGGCTTAAATTAACTTTTCATTTGTGGGAAAAGGGTGGGTGCTAAGAGAGTAATTCCCAGGAATGCATGGAACTCAAAGGTAAAAACCCATTTTGAAATGGCTATGGAACTTGTCTGTCCCAACGAAACTTTTTAATTACGTAATACATATATGTAGCAAAGAAATAGAGCAAAGAGAAATACTACTCAGAAGTCCGTAACGACATCTGCTTTATTTACAAATAATTGCATTGAACAGTGATAATATTGCAGAACCGGTAACTTATTGTTTGGTATCTATTCTGTTGAAAATGCTGAACATAACTGCTACATCAAACAAATCTACAATATATTTTCACTGTTGCAATGATATCAGATCACATAATTATAAATAATTGCTATCACAACTGCAATCTCTGTATTGGGAATTTCTTTCAAATGGAAGGCAAACGTTTCACTACGAAAAATACCTACTTGCATTCTCATTGCAGTATTAATACTACGTGACTGTCATCTTTCATTTCTTTGCGGTTGGTTTCTGTTTCCCCTTTCCTGGCACTTTTTTCACGACGATATGGTAATCTGTTTTGTCGTTCGTCTTCTGATTCTGGCTCCTACTCCGTGTACCGGCACAGATGACGTAAAACAAAGCCAGACAATAACAAACATGTTACTGAATAATTTTACACACAATGATGAAACAATGCGCTACGTCATCTGTGCCGGTACACGGAGTAGGAGCCCTGATTCTGTCTGCATGCTGGAAGTCGTTCCTACTCGGTTTCCGTTCTAAGTCATTTTGCTAAATTTTGTTCGCCAATTTCGTTATGTAATCGCTTGCTCATGTCCTGTATACCTAAAACGAGTCTTTGTTTCTATCCATAACAAATTCAATATCCAATCTAACTTGATGGTAACTTGATGGTATTCCTGGTCCTTTTCCTTGCTGATCCCTTTGCTTTTTTTGAGCGAGCAGTTCTTGTCTTAGCTGCGATGTCTCTTGTTATCGTCCCTACCGTCGTTTCTCAATCTCTGCTTTGAGTCGCCGCTTCCCGTGTGCATTTTTTGCGGCATTCAAACTTACTCGACGACGATCTCTCACCATTCTTTCTTGTATATGTCGGAGATCTTCTTGCTGGGATGTACTTCCAAGACGAGTGAAATCGGTTTCCACAAAATTCGCATTATTTTCAAAACATCATTCAAGGAATTCGTAATGTCGGAATTTCACATGGAGTAATGTTGCCAGGTAACCTGGCCTGCGAACGGACACCTTTAAAATATAGATATATATAAACATATATATAAATATATATATATACATATATAAAAACTCCCGGCTCGATTTACTCGGGCTTGCGAGCCACGTGGTCTGACCGGAACCGACACGATTAGTAACCTCGCTACGCTCGGCCTTCGGCCTCGCTTCGCGAGGAATTAAATTATATTAAATCAATCAAATCAAATGTTGGTTTTTGTGAAGAGGGGAAAACCGGAGTACCCGGAGAAAAACCTCTGGGACTGAGAGTAGAGAACCAACAAACTCAGCCCACATATGACGCCGGGACGGGAATCGAACCCGGGACACTTTGGTGGAAGGCGAGCGCTCTTACCACTGCGCCAACCCTGCTCCCTCAAAGTATACAATCATCAAATTATAATCAAAAAGATTTAAACCGAATGTGTTTTTTTAAGCTCTCATATCTGTATTTAAATTTCTCACTAACCCTAGGTTACCTTAACCCTGCTTTGAATAACCCGGCCCTGAAAGGTAAGTTGTACCAATGAATGATGAGAAAGAAGCTGAAAGTTTAAACGTCAGTCCTTTTCCGCTGGTTAACGCTCGAAACATCAGCTTCACTTTCATCTTACAAGACTTTAATTTGTTGGAATAATATTTTGAACAAGCCCATTTTGTGAGGCAGAATAACGGAATCTCAGATTCCTTTGAACTAATTAAGGGAGGGGGGCGAGCCCGCCAACCCCTTGATGTAAGAAGCCCTTATGTGATCCGTGTCTGCAAAGTTGGATGAGCAATGGAAGATTTGATTGCCCGCTCTGCAGAAAGCAGTTGCCCAACAGCTAGGTAATCTCATCAGAAGAAGCAACAGACGCCCTGCTGCAGGATCCGGAATTCCAGATGAGGATCCGACTAGTAAGTACATTGCTTATAATAGTTCTTGTATTCACCATAGCTTTCTTGGTTGGATTCATTCATTACTTGTATCTCACAATACGTGAACTTCGAACGATTTTATTTTATCAGTTTTATTTTTCTTTAGACCTATCGAGAAATGACTCGATACGCCCTTGAAGAAGAAGATTGAAGAACACTGAAATCGAACTAAGAATTATGTTATTCAATCAATCAATCAATCAATACTTTATTTATACACGTAACGCCTAGGAGCTATATAAGCTCGTTCATAATAGGTACGTGTTTGAAATTACATTCACAAAGGCCATACCACAACACCGGGAACTACGTCCCCTACTCTTTGCGAACAGCGTGTGGGTTCTTTAACGTCCCACGAAGTTATTACAACCAAGGGTTGTGAGACGAGACCTACGGTTTATCGTCCTTATCCGAGAAGACTAGAAAGTCTAACCATTTGCAGATGTCATTACAAAGGCAGCACATTCTCCTCAAATAATTTAAAGACCCTGAGTGATGGTCCGGCCGAGGTTCGAACCCACGACCTCCCGCACGATAGTCCAGTGCTCAACCAACTGAGCTAACTGGTCGGCGGTTATTGTTATGTCGCGTGTTACACATTGGATTTGTACGACGTTTATTTGAACCCCCAAAGTTAGATTGGTGGGAACGCCTTGTTTTATTGAACTCTTTGATTGTTTAATTAAGAAATAGAAAACACTGTACCGTGTTTCTATCGAGTTTTAGTATAAATCTACTAGTGTTCTATCACAAATGCCGCGCTCTGATTGGCTACGCTACTCACTGTCTATTCTGTGATAGATAGTGAGTAGCGTAATGGCGGCCGCTTCTTCACGTTTACGAAGTGTCCGTGAAGAAGATTTAGACAGTTTACTGGTCGAGGCTGTTCCAGAAAAGACAAAGTTTTGAACGACTAGTAGATTTATACTAAAACAATTAGATTATTCGCTCTCGATTTCTATGCGTGATAGCGCACTCGGTTCTGGGCTGCTCTTGCTGCTCCGGTCCAGATGGTTCCCTGCTGCTTCAGCTCTGCCTCAGTGTGTCGCCTCCAGCTGTTGCGAGGCTGGCCTCTCTTTCTGTTGTCCTGGGTGTCAGAAGGGGAGTCGGCTTCGCAGCTTCCTTTCAGCGTTCACTGCAGTGTGTCATGGGTCTTCGGGTTGGAGACCCTTCTTCTCCCAGGTGAGTAGTTTGGTTGATTGTCGTCGATGCTTCTGTAACACAGCATTTTTTTACTGGCTTGGGTTGTTGGCCCAGCGCCAAACCCCCAGCCTGGAAGGCCAGGGAAGCGCTATTAGTCTGATCCCTACCCTTCGACCTGTCCGGCATGGGTGGCCCTAACAGGAGACGAATCTCCCACCGGCATAGCTCTCCAGGTCAACGAGGTACGCAAGCCCCCCCAACGACGACAACGTTAATTACGCTTCCTCCAGGGGGACAAATAATATACACCCAACTATTCCTATTCGCCATTCTCTCTGTGTTTCAATTTTCCATGACACAGCACAAGTTTCTTATCTCTTGTACCAGATTAGTACAAATAGTTGTCAAGTATGCCCGTTATTATGGATTTCGGTTATTTTTCTTGATAGCATTAAGAGTGCAGTCTACTTTGAGACTTGATTTCAACTGAGTTTATTCTCTAGAAAATTAATAAACCGCTGACCGGTTGGCCCAGTTGGTTGAGCACTGGACTATCGTGCGGAAGGGCGTCGGTTCGAACCTCAGCCAAACCATTACTCGGGGTCTTTAAATTACTGAGGAGAAAGTGCTGTCTATGCGATGACGCCTGTAAACGGTTAGACTTTCTAGTCTGCTCGCATGAGGACGATAAACCGTAGGTTCAGTCTCACAATCCTTTTCCGTATGACACACACACACTGTTCGCAAAGAGTAGGGGACATAGATCCCGATATTGTGGTCTGACTCTTGTGAAAGTTCACATTCACATATGGGCGGAGCTCTCGCATTGTCGGTAAAAAGCCTCATCAGAAAAGCATCAAAAAATTCTTGTTTGTATTGTAATGCATTAAACCACCTTCAAAATCAGCTGATTTTAATCTCAAAAAATCACGAAAAAAACAGCTCATCTGTGGACCCTTAAAACAACCATTTTCAACACCCAAAAATGACTACCACAAACAGCTGATTATTACACCCCCAAAACGACCTTTAAAGTCAGCTGATATTCAACCCTTAAAAACCACTAAGAGCTTATTTTTATATCCTTAAAACAGCCTACATAATAAGCTGACTTTCAACCTCAAAAGCGACCACCAAGAACAGCAGATTTTTAAACCTTAACTTCTAATTGACATTTAAAATCAGCTGATTTTTAATCCTTAAAAATCACGACCAAAAGCAGCTGATATGTAAACCCTTAAAAAACAGCCTTCAAAATTTGCCAATTTTCAACCCCTTAAAATGACTACTAAAACAGCTAATTTTACGCCCCATAAACGACCTAAAAATCAGCTGATTCTCAACTTTTATAAACTACAACCAATAAACAGTCGATTTTAAAACCCTTCAAAATCACCTAATTTTCAACCCCCAAGATAGGCCACCAAAAATACCTGATTTTTACACCTTCTAAACGACCTTCAATTTCAGTTGACTTGACACCCCCACAAATAATGACTAAAAACAGCTGATTTTTTTAACCCAAAACAACCTTTCAAATCAGCTGATTTTCAACCCTCAAAAATGACCACCAAATCCAGCCGATTTTCAAACTCCCAAAACGACCACCAGAAACAGCTGATTTTTAACGCTTGAACGTCACGACCAAACACAACCGATTTTTAAACCCTTAAAAACAGCCTTCAAAATAAGTTTATTTTAAACCCCCAAAACTGACTACTAAAAATAGCTAAGTTTTATGCCAAGAAAAACGACCTTTAAAATCATGTTATTTTCAAGCCTTAAAAATCACAACCATGAACAGCTGATATTAAAACCGTTTAAAACAGCCTTCAAAATCAGCTGATTTTTAACCCTCAAGATAGACCGCTAAAAACACCTGATTTTTAACCCCCAAAAATGACCCACAAAATCAGCTAATTTTACTCCCCCAAAAGTCATGATCTAAAGCAGCTGTTTTTTAAACACTAAAAACCTGGCAGCTGATTTTCGTCTCACTGAAAAGCACATTAAAGGGAGCTGATTTTCAACCCTTAAAAATGACCACCAAAAGAAAGCTAATTTTTACCCCAAAACAACCTTCAAATTCAGCCGTTTTTACACTCTTAAAAATCACGACAACAAACAACTGATTTCTAAACCCTTAAAAGCCGCTTTTGGGTCATAAAAGTTAGCTGTTTTTGAAGAGGTTGAAAATAGGCTTATTTTAAAGGCTGCTTTTAAGGGTTTAAAGTCAGCAGTTTTTGGTCGTTATTAGTGGGGGTGTAATGTCAGCTAATATTGAAGGTTAGAAATCAACTGTTTTTGGTGGTCGGTTTTAAGGGTTGGAAATAAGCAAAGTTTAAAGACTGCTTTCAAAGGCTTAAAAATCCGCTGTTTTGGGTCGTGATTTTTACGTATGTAAAGTCAGCTGATTTTGAAGGTCGTTTAGAAGGTTTAAAAAATTGCTTTTTTTGGTGATCATTTTAAGCGATTCAGAATCAGTTCTTTTTAGTGTTCTTTTTTGGGAGAAGAAAATCAGCTGATTTTGAAGGCTTTCTTTAAGGGTTTAAAAAATAGTTGATTCTGGTCATGCTTTTTAAAGGATGAAAATCAGCTGATTTTAAAGGTCTTTTTTGGGTCACTTTTGGGGATTGAAAAAAGGCTAATTTTAAAGGCATTTCTAAGGGTTTAAGAAACAACTGTATTTGGTCTTGAATTCACCAAAGAGTCACCAAAGAGTCACTAGACATAACGACCTTACGTTGCCTCGGTATAGGCTGGCCACTAGCCAAAAGACTTTCACCACCCACTGTGGGGCAAAACTGTACAATGGCATAGGTAAGGGTGGACCATTAGAAAAGTGATGGGGGTGGTGGGGGGTGGGGAGAGGGGTGGGGAAAAAAACAAAAAAAATTCATGCAAGGGAAAATGCCAAGAAAAAAAATTCATGCAAAGCAGAAGGTAAAAAAAAATCATGCAGAAGGAAGGTCCAATTGTGACTTTTTACCACGTGGTAAAACAAATTCGTGCAGAGGGGTTCACCTGAAAAAAAAAATTCCTGCACAAGCAGTGAGCGAAAAAAAAAATTCGTCACTTTTCTAATGGTCCGTCCCTAAAGATATGAGAGACACGGAAAATCTTCACGCTTTTAAAAAGAGAATTTTTAAATATCTTTTTAATTCATAGATAGTTTTTTGTTATTGAAATGTAAATAGTTTTTAAAATTAATGTTCTATTACTATCATTATTATTTATAGAAATTTGTTAGTTTATCATCGAAATATAAATAGCTTTCTAGTTCATTTTATTTTATTTTAATTGGTGTATGTATGGCGGAGGAGCCCTCAAGGTGGAGCTATGCAATCAAGTATGTATTTATGTATTTAATTTTGTGGTGTAAAATCCGCTGATTTTAAAGGTCGACGTAAAAATCAGCTGTGTTGTTAGGCCATTTTTTGGGGGGTTACAATTTAACTTTTTTGTAGTCATTTTGGGGGATTGAAAATCAGTTGCTTTCGGTGGTAATTTTTTGTGTTGAAAATCAGCTGATTTTAAAGGCTGTTTTTTAGGGTCAAACTATCAGCTGTTTTTAGTCATTATTTGTGGGGGTGTCAAGTCAACTGAAATTGGTCGTTTAGAAGGTGCAACAATCTGGTGTTTTGATGGTCCATCTTGGGGGTTGAAAATTAGCTGATTGTTTTAAAAGCAGCTGTTTATGGTCGTGATTTTTAAAAGTTGAAAACCAGCCTATTTTAAAACTCGTATTTGAAGGGTAAAAATTAGCGGTTCTTAGTAAACAATTTTGGGAGTTGAAAATCAGCCTATTTTGAAGGCTGCTTTCAGGGTTTAAAAATCAGCTGTTTTTTGTCGCTATTTTTAAGGGTTGAAAATCAGCTGATTGTAAAGGTCGTTTTCGTCTCATAAAATTTGGCTGTTTTTGGAAGTAATTTTTTGGGGTCTAAAATCAGCTTTTTGGCGGTCATTTTTGACTGATGAAAATCAGCTGATTTTCAGGGTTGTTTTATTAGTGATTTAAAATCAGCTGTTCATGGCCGGGATTTTTAAGGCATGAAAATTACCTGATTTTAAAGGTCGTTTTTTTTTGGCGTAAAAATTAGCTGTTTTTAGTTGTCAGTTTTGGGGGTTGAAAATAAGAAAATTTTAAAAGACGTTTTTAACTGATAAACGCGACCACGAACACATAAAGTGGAACGAGACCTACCAACTAGCTTCTAAACATACCAAAAGGACAAAACTGATATTCAATTCAAATTTCTGCACAGGAGAACAGCAACTAATAATTTTCTAACAGAAATTGGAATAAAGGACTGTCCTAACTGTACTTTCTGTGGAAACGAACTAGAAACACTTCTCCATCTTTTCTGGTACTGTCCTAACGTTTCATCCTTTTGGAACTCATTGACTATAAAGCTGGCCACCCATAATATTATACCTGAACATTATTCATTGTATATCTTAGTAGCACTTGGTCTGAGGCCTGATTCTTCTGCAAATCGACACCAAATTAACTTTTGTTTCCTTCTTGCGAGATACTACATTTGGATCTCAAAAAAAGAGAATTTTCGCCCAAGATAGAAGGCTTTCTTAAATACCTTAAATCAGCTTATGATACCGAGTCCACGACTACAACTCCACCAAAGAAATGGAATCTTCTTGCTTCATTGCTTTAAAAACAAAAGCTCATGAACACGTAAACCCCTGGCAACTATGTTTCATGTGGCATCCTTTATTTGCCTCGCAGACCCGAGAGTTCCTGTAACTTTCCGCCCACTTTAAAAAATGACTCGCTGTAACTTTTATTTCCGTGCCGGGCCTTTGTTTGTATCACACAATGCACTTCTATTTTCCCTTTTCCTTGCTGTATCTAACTCTACTCTATGTGTGATCTTATGTTGGAAAAAAAGTACAAATCAGCTCTTTTTGGTCGTGATTAAGGGTACAATTCAGTTGTTTAGAAGGTGTAAAAATTAGGTTTTTTGGTGGTTATTTGCAAGGGTTAAAAATAAGCTCCTTTTAATTGCTTTCCTGGGGGTCACGGATTGCATCCTCGATGCCAAAGACAACAATGTAATGCAGCTAACTTTTATGTCCCCAAATGAACTTTAAAATACGCTGATTTTTAAGCCTTAAAAGTCACGACCAAAAACAGCTAATTTTTTAACCCTAAAGACAGTCTTTCCAGGTTAATATTGGCTGATGATAAACCCTCAAAAATGACAACGAAAAACAGCTGATTTGCTGCTTCGAAAAATGACCAGCAACATCAGATGATTTTTACGCCCCCAAAACGACATTTAGTCAGCTGATTTTCAATCGTTAAAAATGTCTACCAAAAACAGATGATTTTTCAACACTTAAAATAGCTTTTAAGTTCATTTTCAACCCCCAGCAATGAATACCAAAAACAGGTAAATTTACCCTCCCCACCCAAAGAAAAAAAAAACCTTAAGGTAAGCATAGACCTTTATCAGACGTTATTAGACTTAAATCAGTCCAATTTGTGAGGCACTATAAAAGATGCAAATTGCCCCACCCATGTGAGGAAACAACGAATACTTAAAGGCGCACCATGTAATTCAGCTAAGATTATTTATTATTGATACTCTTTTTGCATTCGATTGGGAAATCCGGATTTGAATTTTAGAAAACACAAAATCCGAAAAAGAAATTAGCTTCACCGAAATCCTTTTAAGACAATCCAATAACGGATTCACAAAACGATTGAGGAGAGCAGCGGTGCTATACGTCCGCCCTTTCAATACAAAGAGACCGATGCTAAAAAAGAACTGTTTTGCGAATCAATTTTCTGATTTTCCTAAACGAACGCAGAAGTGGCAAATCAATGAAAGGCTTTGACCCGTTCTCGGATTTTATGTTTGATGGCAAAATGTGGGTTTCGATTTTCAAGATCTAAATCCGTCTTTCCTAATCGAACGTACATTTAGCGGGAAAAATGGCGAGTACAGTAACCAAGCAGACTGCAGGATTCATGACAGCACGCGAGTTGTTTCTGTTTTAATCAGTCCGTATTCGACCTTTGTCATTCCTGACTGTACAAGTTTCATTTCCTTGGCTTCTTGCTGCATTCACGACGACAGTTATGCGGATACTATTACTGAGGTTAATGCTGTGTCGAGGGAACCGAAAGTCAAATCATTGAAAGAAGCTATGACAATGCTGGAGGACATGACTGAACATCATACTAGTGAAAACCTAACAGAAACGAGAAATGAACTTTCAAAGGTTCTGTCTAGTCCACCCGGGTTAGCAGGTTAGTCGAAAACTAAAAGTCTCTGTACAAAGTCATGGACCTTTTCAAATGATTCCATTGCCGCGTTTCAATGATCTTGAGCTTTCTTAAGATGAACTCGTCACAGTTACGCACAATTATCAAAATGTCTGCTTTAGTCTTGATATCGATAAAACATGTGTACGTGACATTTTTTTCCGAGGGCCTGCTAATAAGGACAACCAGATAATATGGACACTAGAGCATGTCATCTTTGTGTCCGTGTTAACCGGGTTTCCCCGTATAGAGCCTTTTCAATCACGTGATCAGCAGCCATGTTTTTAACGGAAAGAGAAGATGTTTGCATAAGAGTAGAATTTAATTCCTGGGGAAACAATTTGGGACACCAACATGGCCGCCGTTTCTTTGTTTGGGAAAATCAACATGGCTGCCGTGACGTCATGTGCAAACGGTCTATAAACAATATTGGATGGAGCCAGCCAGCCCTCTTTCTGCAGTCCCAACACACCCGCAATCTGCAAATGAACAGACCTCGGAGTATACTAAAGAAAGTGGCACAGAAACCAGTGGGGACAGCAACACCCAGGGAGGGGAGGGGAGTAATTCATAGAAATCACCGCACTCGTTCAGGGACACTGGAGCAGCAAAGATTTATTAAAAATATTTGTAAAAATTTCCATTCAAATTAATAAATACAGTAGATTAAATACAGACAGGTTTGATATCAAAATTAGGTCAGATGATTCGAGATTCATTTCGTAAGCAATGACAAATATACACAGATCACGTGACTTCCAATGTACTGGACGCATCAAGCAAGCACAATTGGTCCTATGGCGGTTTGACTTCCTGGACGCCAAACGTTCACCACAAGATCAATGTGACAACGACGAGCTACTGACCAGAAATGGACAGATTCGTAACTCAATGGCTCGTTGCAAACAAGTCGAAGAGCAAAGGACTTTTCTGACTGTTATTTCGGACAACGCCAAATCTTGTGCACCGTGTACAAACATACGCGAACACAGTTTTGACGATAACAAATTATCGAAGGGATAAGATAAAAAAAAAGATGAAATAGTTGCTTTATTTAAGCTCTGACCCAAAAAAGGTAATATAACTGAAAAGAAAAGTGAAAGACGCTTTTAGAAAGGAAAAGAGAGAGTCCAGTACATTGGAGAACCACGATCACTTCTTCCATCTGGAGACTAAAAGGGATCACATCACAAATTGACGTATTTGATCATTTCACTCCCCGAGTAAAATGTAATTAGACCAGACGCGCCTTTCTCGAAAGTCCCGAGACATTTCACGACGTCTTCTGATTCAGTTACTAACATTGTGTCTTGGTACGACAGACGTGTCTGCCCGTCAAACTTTGCCAGAAGGGATATCGTCTTTGTAGAGTGGGTGCTTCATAGTTTTACTGTTTGCTTTTTTTGCCCGAACAGTTTGAGACTATAGAGGAACGCACGCCAAGGCCAGGTCCGTGAAAGTCCATTAGCTTCATTCCAAACGCTACGACTACATTGTTACTTACTGTTCAACCCTAGATTATCACTATTCACTCTTCCACACTATAAAACCGGGTTCGGGTTCCTTTTATCTTCGGGTGCGTTCCTTTGATATGATCCGGATTTGAATTTGTGATCAGAGATCACATGGATAATGGCGCATCAAAGGAACCATTGAATCCACACCGGACAAGGATTCATCGGTTCCTTTGATAAGCCATGATCTGAGAAAATGAAGATCCGGTTCAAAGTAGCCTTGCCGTCAGTGGAGAGTTTTACAAGCTGTACGACCATTGTTAATGTTAGCACCCACAGAACTGATCAATATCAACAGATTGGAAAACGAATGAGAAAATTATCGACTCGTTATTTAACTTGCATCTACCTCACAGTAAATTCCTTAACTAGAATATAAACAAATGAAGGCAGTCAGCAAAGAAAAACTGCTTCTCACATACTGAGAACGGACAGGTATAAACACAGGTTACCCATACCATTCTGTTCTTTGCCACTTTAAAGTGACGAGTTGAGCGACTCCTTTTTTCAGTGGCAATATTACCTCTCGACATTTACTACACATGCGAGTGCGACTGTAGAATAGCATGGTGATTATAATAAATATTTCTTATTACCAGCAGCAAGTTTGGCTCAACATTGATGTTCAAAGTGATTCATCCGAGACAGTTACACCAAAAATACAAAAATTCATTTTGATGTATGAAATCCATGTAGTGTATACAGTACACTCCGATCAGAAAATAAATAGCAGGACGGCTGCAATATATTAAATTTGCGTAAATTGAAGGGTTTTTCTTGTTCTTTCTTCATCACTGAGGCACCAATTGCAAGAATGCGATATACAGTTTTATACGACAAAGGACTCGCCATAAAAACTGGAGTCCGAAAGGATTAGACTGGAGTTATTTAATGTACAATGCCTTCAGCGCATGGCAAGGTTTAGTGAGTGAGTGTGTGGATATATAAATCATACATATGTATACATATATATATATAAGAATAAGAAAGTCTTTTCATGCGAGCAGAGTGTCAAATCTTGTATGATGTATGAATGTAAATTATTAGAAGTTTCTCACCCGCTGACTTGCTACAAATTCGATCTTGAGCTGAAGGCCTCACTATGACTAGAAGATGGTAACTGCAGCATGTACAACAGTAATAATAGTGGTGAAAACAGGAATTATTCTCTACACTGGCATTGTTTTCTCACATTCAATTTAAAAATCCAATTTCCAGTCTGTTATCTGTTCAACCAAGACCAAGGGTTAAGTTAAATCCGAACGATATATGCGTTATTGACAAAGCTTATTCGGCAAGATGGCAATCTTGGTCAATAAAGGATTTATTACATGGCCATTCTGTTTTGTTCTGCTTTGCGGTACAAAGCGGGAAATCCCGAGCGAGAAATCCCAAACGGGAAATCCCGAGCGGGTAAGATGGGCTTCCCCTACCTGCTCTGGTAGCCATTCAGAACTGAGGATTCGCCTCATCTTGCCGCTAGCGGAACCAGCCATATTAATATATTATAATTATTCGGCACTTTCCCTAATACAATGGAAAGCAGAAAATCAATGAAATGTGGCTGAGAATGGACGGACGAAGAACTAACTCCACAACACTACCATCCACTAGGGCTACTGGCATTTCCCTAGAAATGTACTTAATACTCTACTTTAACTTTTGAATTTTCAAGCATTTCTAAGAAGCCGCTTAAGCACTAATATTTATAGCGAGAAAAATTCATCTTGCACATCTAAGTAGCCTGGCCATGGGCAAGCTACTGTCTACAAATGCTGCTTATAGCTACCTGGCTCGTCAACATCGTCACAAGTTCTCCGGGGGGGGGGGCTGCTACTGGACGATATGTCACAAGTTCCCCGGGGGGCTGCTACTGGGGGACGATATGTCACTGCCCGCGCTGGACGAACCCTGACTTATGCTGTCTTGCTGCACCAAGTCCCCTTTACCCGATGATAAAGGCGACGGTGCGATACTCCCATTGTTCATAAGTGGAAAAGAAAAGGCATTTGACGCCATTCCCGGCGGAAATCCCTGCGTTCCACTGCCCTGTTGCTGTCCACCATATAACGAAGCAAACGAGTTATTGAACAGAAGATGCGACGGGTTAGCATTGGGACTCGCTGGTGACTGGGACTGCTTTCCCAAGGCGGGTCCCCCCTGAGAGTTAGTAGGCATACCCATTCCGTACGGCGAAAGGTACGGCATATGCGGTCCAAATGGGTGGAACGACATGGCATGCTGGTAGTTGTTACCAAAGTGGGAAGTGTCGTACGGGAAGCCTGACCGACTGCGTTCGTTGTTTGATGGCGTTGATGTAACTGGTACCGATGTTGATGAAGACTCGAACTGGGACGACAAAGAACCCGTATCGGGGAAATTCAACTCGTTATACTGGCCAAACAAGTGGTGCGAGGGTGGCGCAGGACCAACAGCGGTGGGTGTGGTGGGGTTGGACTTCCTTTGTGGGGACAGCCTCTTAAGCAGAGACACAGGCAGGGTACCCTAGAATGAAAGAAAAGAACACCTTTAGACCAAAAGCAACAAAAAGGAAAGGCCAGTTTCCCTCTACATCCAGTCTGCAAAACAGGAGGCGTTCAGCGCTGTATGAACCCTCGTTCCAGGCCTCGTTAGGCCGCCACGTTGGATGCGTGGCAAGGAAAATTGGGACGAAGTATGTTTTGTCACCTGAGATGGCGGCTGACATCGACGAAGACACTATATCTTTCAACCACCCAAATACACCCGTTCTGCAGGCTACACTCGCCGCCGTCTCTAGGTTCACGATCAACAGCATAAGGAAAAAAAGGCACTCCTATGAGACTAAAGTATTACTATAACATGGCTTTGGGAATACGCGCGAGCCATTTGCCCATGAATTGCACGCTGATGCCAGATTATTAACCAGTGTAAAAGCCGAGAAGTTCTATGTTATAAAAGAAATGGTAAACGCAGCAGCTTTGGGAGGTTTGCTAAGCACTCAAGAAGCTAGAGCTGCTCTCTGCTGAGCCTTGAGCATCTCTTACGCTTCTTTCGTGCTTAGCAACCTCCCGCGTGCGTCCATAACGCGATGGTTGCACTCCGCACGTTTATCATTTCTTCAATATTCTACCTTGCTGCGCACTAACGGTACAGACTCCTCGGCTACGTCATAGCTGGTGTTTTGCTGTAACCACTCCACCAGAGTAGAAAGTGTGGGTGCCATACTTCCTACCAACTTGAATAAAAAAACAAAGACAAGATTAAAAGCTAAGTACAATTACAGTACCTCAAATTAACATCCAGTCTAGCTAAAACACATTTCTTCTGGATTGAAAATTAACTCCAGTGCTTGGTGGCCAGTTGGGCCAGTTTCTTTGAATTCTTAGTGGCCCATCCCAAAATGAAGTAGCCCTCATTTATTTCTTGAGAGTCACGTGGGAATCACAAAATCAAAATGGTGTCTATATATTGTGAATATGGATCGCTCTTGAAATCTCTGTTAAAACGGCTCGGAATTTCCACTTCAGAACTAAAAATGCACTAAAATGGATGGTCTTAAAGTCCAGGCAAAGAAACGAAGAGAAAGATATTCCAATTAAACTACATATTGAATTTTATTTTTAACTTTGTACTTCGCATAATTTACATTGCAACTTTTCGAAATTCTGTAGCATAGTCGCACATCGGGCGTTCAAACCTTAACTTTTGGTAGCCCTGGTCAGTTTTAACTCGCCAATGGCGACCGTGCGACCGCCAATTTTTAGCCCTGGTTTCTTACGTAAGACGTTACTTAATAAGCTCTGAAACAAGTGAGGAATGCCCACGTGATTACCTTTCTTCCAGTTTCCCTGTTGATTACTGCGATGTGTTCTTCTCGTTTATTTAAGCCCAAGGAATTTCCTTCCAAACTCGAGTTCTTAAACTAGAAATAAATGCGTATAACAAACTGGGTAAGCACCTATCTACGAAAACAACCGTTTGTAGAGAGATTCTGACTTTTGCCAACAATCTCGGCTTAAAGTTTGTAATATTTGTTGGTAGTCTACTACTAAATTGTATTACAGTAACCAACTCTAAACGCTTAACACCAGTGTAGCAATACGAGGCTAAAACAAACAACCCACAAAGTATATATATATATATATATACATATATATATATATATATATACATATATATAAAAAACGGTTATAAAATGCCTCAAGCCAACAAAGAATGCCACTGCGTCAGGAGGATCAATGAAGATTCACAGTCCAAGCCTCACCACAAAAATGAATTTAAAAACGTTAGATAAAGCAAGGACGGACAACTTCTGACGGACAACGTTTTTTCTATTAAATTTTTAAATTTTTAACTTTTTTATCGTCAGAAGTTGTCCGTCCTTGCTTTATCTAACGTTTATATATATATATATATATATATATCTATATATATATAAAACAGAAAAAAACAACCACAAAAGACAGTCACAACAAAAAATAACTACAAACCCTGCATTAGTTGTTTGGAAGTCCCTGTTCAACAGAAAGGAAACAATAACAAATACCATACCTCCTCTGAAAATACTGGGAGTGAAGGCTTTGTGGCACCATCAGCACCTCTGGCACGGACAGCAGTCCCTTCTTCAGCGACTGACACTTTACCCATTCCTGCCTCAGCAGTATTGGGGACAGCAAACCCACGAGGCCAGTCCATGACCGCTCCTTCGTAAGGACCTGCTGCTCCTCCAGTGTCTGACAACTTGCCCGCAGATCCGAGCTTATCGGTTTTAGGCTTCCTTCCCCGCTTTTTCATAAACGGTGATTTCTCAGACTTTTCTCCCTTGTCCTTCTTTGAAGCTCTCTTTTTCTTGGGAGGTTTGACGTCGAGGGAAGGATCCCATCTTAAGTCATGTTCAGGAACGTCCATATTCATCATGGATTCACTCCACTCTCCATCACGATGAACTGGACCAGTCTTGCCATGACCTTAAATAACAGAGAATAGAGAGCTTAAGCACGCGAGTTTTTGACACGCGGAAGGCAAACGGAAGAAAAAATTACGCGTGCCAAGACAGTGGTGTCTCCCAGATTTTATTAGTGATCATCTCTAATGGCGAAAGATACTAATCAATGTAAATGTGGTTGTGTGAAGACAAGTTAAAAGGGGAAACAGCTCACTTCCGGTTGCCGTCCGCGTCTCAAAAACGCGCGTGCTTAAGGTCCCTAATAGTTAGCTGGAAAGAGTACAAAGAAACACAATTATGGTTTTAAACTTCTTCTCAATTTGTTATCCGATCTATATTTCTAGACCGAATCAAGTTTTCGGCGGCTACTATTCAACTTCATCAAGCCATTGGAAGTTTATTTCTGAATAAAGGGGCCAGTGACCGCCAAAACGAGGCTTAAAACGCCTACGACCGATCACCAAAGAGTTCCTAATACAATTATGGTTTGTGGAACATTCAACCAAAAAACTCTTTTCGATTAACTCTGTGTACTTAGGTTTTGTAACGACAGGGATTTTTTTATCTTAATTCTTTTCTCGCGCGCGCGCGCGTGCGTATGTGTGTGTGTGTGTGCGTATGTGTGTGTGTGTGTGTGTGTGTGTGTGTGTGTGTGTGTGTGTGTGTGTGTGTGTGTGTGTGTGTGTGTGTGTGTGTGTGTGTGTGTATGGGGGTAGGGGGGTGGGGGTCGGGGAATGGAGGGGGGGAAGTTGAGAGGAGAATGGGGGGGTGACTCCTTTCGGCCGTGGAGATGCCGTCCTTCTTTAGCAAAACCAAAGACGTTTTGCGCGTAGAAAAAGTTGCTTGTGAAATTTTCCATCCCAACCTAAATTTTAAGAAAACTTCCAGTGGCTCTTCCCGAAACGCAGGCACCCGCTCCCGCCTGCTATGTTGGATATGTAATTTCCGATTTATTTTCCGCACAAATTACGAGCTGAATTATACAACTACCCACCATGGTCCCTGTGCAAGTGCCTTCCATCTTCGGCAAGTCCTTCCATTAATTCTGTAAAAAGAGAGAATGTGAACGCTTGAAGATTACAAGATAGCGAAAATTTCCCTTTAGTTGGAAAACAGCTATTTAGACCAGCATTATGTTAGATAAAATTAAATGTGGGAAATCAAGTTCAATTTATTTCACACTGTATACATAAGATCAGATATAAATTAAAACAATAACAGATTCCCTTCATTAGTTAATTAAATAAAAAAGAGCTAATACTATATAGTATTAGTATTATGATTTATTTCGCCATGTTCAATTACAGATATATAAACATAATACACATCAAACAAGAACTTAGAAATTAAGGGTTAATTACACGACTGGTTGGAAGAATTTACAAATACAAAGACAGTTGTTATTGCGTACATGGCATGCAATTTATAGCAATATTAAACATAAGGTAAAGTAAAATTACAATGTTTGAATAACAAAATGTTTATACCGTTTTGCATCGAGCGTAACAAGCTGATCTGTAATTACGGTACATAAAAATACTAAACGTGATATGCTGTGTGTGGTGACAAAAGTAGCAACTGCTTTCCAGTTGGTCACCACAGTTGCACACTGAGCAGAAAGCATTCGGTTCCAACGATGAATCTCCGTGCTTACAAGACTGTTGTGGTGTGATAAAATTGGAAAAAGGTGTCCTAGCCACTTCTGGGTTTTACGAGTTACATTACGCCCCTTAAGATGAAGCTAAGCAAAACTTGAAAACGTCAATGAGTTTCAACAATCCTTGATTCAACGTGGCGTTTACGCAAAAAGAATCATGAAACGCAAAATACCTCCGTCTTTCTTCCTTTTCCTCCTGTTCTTTTTAAATGTAAGCTTCAAACCATCAAGCTAAGAAGGAAATGATTGGTATGAGATGATGATATAAGATGACTGGTGCAGTCTAATTAAAGTCCTCTGATGTAAACCACGCATGAAAATCGTCTCTCCCCTTCCTCCACCAAAAAGCATAATGTGCGAAATGGCTGAGTGGAAGTGCCGCACGGAAAAATATTTAGTTCGAGGTCAGGACGCGAGGAGACCTGACTCATTAGTCCGTGATTTCTTTCCGGTCTCCTTGCCATTTATTTTTTTTCTTAATCCCATATTATTTCCATCTTGCGTTGTAAAATGTGTTTATATATGGCAAACAAAGAATGAATGAATGAAGTTCATGCGTAGAACTTCCTGAGCTTGGGAGAATCTCTCTATAAAACCGCTCAGGCAACAGACCGGTGTAAAGCACTAATAGGGAGCTTAAGATTTTACGACGGCGACGCCAACAACATCGCCGCAAAGCAATGATATCATTGGTTAAAAGATCATAAATAATCGTGCTTCACGTGCAGCACGGATTCTTGCGCTTACTCCGCAAAACGATAACGTGAAATTATCAAATTTGAGGTTTTGACGACAACGTAAGCATGGAACAGAGAATCTTTCATTCTCTATTTTAACTCTGAAACCGCTCGTATCAATTTATTTTTAGGATATTTCGCCCATATTGTAGGACGTGAATGAAACTGAATAATCGCGAAAGACTTATGATAAAGCAAAGTTATATTTTGAGTTGGCGTTTTCGTCGACCGTCGCCGTCGTAGATCTTAAACTCCCTAATATTGAAATTAAAGCTAATTGGTTGTCTTTGAATTGGGCCTAAATTCAAAGTATGAATTCCGCAGTTGGAAGTAATACACCCACCCTTTTGAGCTTGAAAGCCTTAGAGGGGTCTTCTGACAAACCATCTTCACCAAGCGCAAAGCCAGGTGGCAAGGATGCCATGTCTATATCACCAAGACCTGGATATCCGCCTGACATGGGTGAATTGGCTACCAACTGATTCTGCAGGAACACCTCGGACTTTGTCACAACAGGCCACTCTTCTTTTAACACACATTCACAGAGCTGCTCCAACCGCTGCAGAACGACTTTGTCCTAGAAAAAAAGAAAAAAGAAAAGACACGAGGATTTAGAGGGATTCATAATGATCCAATTTATCAGTATGGCACATCTGTCCCAGACCACATTTCAGCATAGAAAGCTTCAAAAGTGTCAGACAAAACACATCGCAAGTATCACTTCTTCGCCATAATATGGATGCGCAATAAAACAATTTGTATTCTTGTTCTTACAGTATGAAGGCTAAACGTGTGGTCCTTATTTTGATTTAACTGAATAACTGGTGAAAAGAGTAACATTCAGCTATAACTAGGGTGCATCCAAACATTAACAACTCAAATTAGATCTAATGGAGCTGATTAGACACGCCTTTAAAAACATGAGGTGTTTGCGCACAACTCCCCCTGCAAAGTCAGAAAACAGTAGACATTTCTAGGGTTTCTGCGGTGGCGGGGGGGGGGGGGGAAGACACGTGACGAAGCAGAAAGAACGAAGAACAGAGACTTGTGCTACTTACTTTAGGCCACCTTACAGAGAACACTGCAGTTTCACTGGACTGTCCTTCTTGAGTGAAACTCAGCTGAGAATCTTCATCTTGGCAAGGATTCAGCTGAGACGGGACTGGTGTTCCCTGTCGACTGGCATCCTCCAGATCTTCAGCCAATGACTCTGATGCTGGCGCCTCTTCCATGGATGTCTGTTCCTGTGCAGAGGACAGCAGGCTACTTCCTGGTGAGCATGGCTCATAAGCGTCAGTGCGCTGAGTTTCTGCCTTCAATGGTGGAACTCCAGGCACTGACGATGCTGTCTCCTGGGTTAAGGAGTAGGAATCTTTACCATCGGACAGCGATGGGTTGTTGGTGGTTGACAACTTTGGAATTTCCTGTTGAAGCCCCTTCTTGTCCTCTTCCTCTAGTTGATCATCATTGCCTCCTTCATTTAGAGGCGAAAAACCATCAAATGGAAGAGATAGGTCTGTTTTGATGCTGGCAGCAGGAGAGGAAGGCTTCTCTTCTTCAGGAACTGAATAGAATCACATTAAAAAAATCCATAAGAAAACAAAGAGACTTAACCAAGTTTAATGGCCCTGCCCCCCATGAGACTCCCATAGCTCAGTGGTAGAGGGTCCCATCTGCAGGTTGTAAGTTCGACTCCTATTAGGATACTCTGATTTGCTATTTCCGTGCTTGCCTGTGACAGTGCAGAAAAATATATCTTTCACAGACTTGACATTCTGTTTGTGAAATTTGTTCCTCCACATGACTACATGTTGAGAGAAAAAGGTTTGACCACCGAGACAGATAACTTTAAAAATTTACTGATGCTAAGCCAGGATTGAGAGTTAAAAATTCATCCCTCTTCAAGCCTAACTGAACGATCTACACAAGTCCATCACAGACCTAAATTTCCAACTTTCTTCGCATCTCTTCTTAGCCGGCAGACTGCGCCAATCGTCCCTCCACCTAATTAAAACTCACCATGTGATGCTCTGTACTGTCAATCCAGGGAAATACTGATCTCAATAACCCAACCTTGCCCTTACCTTTATTGGCAAATGTTCCAGGGTTAGCTGATGCTTTCGACACCATTTCCAGGAATGACAGCTCCGGATCATTAAGAAGGTTGAAATCAGTTCTACTTATGCCATGCCTATAAAAATGTTTAAAACATGTCACACAGCACTTTGGAGGGCAAGTACAGATACACTACTAGAGGAAACACAAGAATGCACTGCAAACGTTTTACATAGTATACAGTTTGAACAAGAAATGTTGTACAACTTTTGTGGTTCAATTTCATCCTTGGTTTAAATTTTATTTTCCTTTGTTTTAAACTCATTATCATATATTACCATACCAAAAAAACAAAGGAAAATAAAATTGAAAAAATTGAAAAAATTGAACCACAACATAACTAACAATTTATTCTACAAAACGTTGTTAGGTGAATTTTGTCTTACAACCTGAATCTACTTACTTGGCCACACCAATCAACAACTCCCTGTCATGTTTACCACACTGCCACCAGTCTGGGAAGCAAGAGGATGGCTGGGCCAGTTTTAAACGCTGGTCTAAGTTCTCATGGGGCAAAACCTAAGCAGACATATCAAAAAATCATGTCATAATCCTACATTTAAGGATAAACACGATTACAGTACCAGACAGAAGTAACCTAACAGAGAACGCTAAGCAGAACGCGATCTTTAAGCGTTCTACTTAGCATTCCCTTAGCGTTCTACTTAGCATTCCCTTAGCGTTCTACTTAGCATTCCCTAAGCGTTCCCTAAGCGTTCCCTTAGCGTTCCCTAAGCGTTCCCTTAGCGTTCCATGAAAAGAGTGCAACAAAGCTTGGATCTCTGTTCCTCTAGTAATTGTATTACCATGAAATATGTAATTTTCCTCATGGCCACACCAGGCACTTGAAACTATGGTGGAAGACCAAAATTTTCTGGGATCAAACTGGACATGATTGATGCTATGCTGATTTGAAGTAATGAAACTATCAGTTAGCTCAGTTGGTAGAGCACTGGACTACCGTGCGGGAGGTCGCGGGTTCAAAACCCCGGCCGGACCAACACTCATGGTCTTAAAATAATTGAGTAGAAAGTGCTGCCTTTGTAATGGCATCTGCAAATGGTTAGACTTTCTAGTCTTCTCGGATAAGGACGATAAACCGTAGGCCCCGTCTCACAACTCTATCTGTAATGTGGGACGTAAAAGAATCCATGGCACTGTTCGAAAAGAGTAGGGCGTGTTCCCGGTGTCATGGTCTATTGGTCTGATTGTAATGCGCATATGATTATTAATATAGAATATGCGCAATATAAATGGAGTATATTATTATTATTATTATTATTATTATTATTATTGTGCAGCTTCATTTCTTATTGAAAGCGACCATCAAGCTAATCACTGGGTGCACAGCATAGAAAATTGCACACAGATCATAAAGACTTGTATGACTTGCTGGATGCAAATTAAAGTGACACCACTCAGGGGTCAATTCAATAAAATCTTACAAGAGTAGCTATTTTCTTGAAACTATAACAATACCTACATAACTTTGTGGAAGTTTTATTGATTGATTAAACTATTTGAAAAGATTATCAAAGATCTCTAAGCTATTTTTCAAAATCACTGTTAGGAAAATCTCGTCCTGGAATATAGATTTTGTGAAATCGCTGCATGCAACAACTTCAGACAATATCAAATCACTAAAAAGTAGACCTACACGTGAAAGCTAATGAAGAAAAAACCCTCAGAGGCATGTTTACTTACCTCCTCTCTTATCTTTGCAAGAACTTCAATCCTGTGAAGAGTTCTGCTGGCTCTCTCCTCTGAAATGGGCTCAACACTGATGCCTTGGGGGCAGAAGGGAACAGAAAGTGTCAAAAATGACATAGTCAGTGTGTTAAATACAGACTACGAGCCCCTTTCTCCTAAACAGAAGAGTGTAACCCATGATAATGAAGAATGGATCATTATTTTGCAGAGAAATTCTGAAATGCATAATAAGAATCTCCAACACAACTTTGAAGAAATGCTTAGAGATCAGCCTGAACTATTAAGATAATTGAATAGTAGTTACGCATCCTATAGTAGGAGAAACAAAACAAGGGAAGTGTTGCATCAGGGCTCGACGTTGCGTCCTGTGGGGTCACCAATGCGACTAGATTTTATTCACTGGCGACTACGTTTTCACGCCTGGTCGCCAGGCTGGCCCCAAGATTTTTTGATTTAGTTTTAAAATTTCTTATTGAGTTCAATACTCTGATACTTTCGTGTTCGCGTATGAAGCCGATGAAATCGTTTGTTGAGGTTTATTAAACGACCTTTAGTGTATTATATTCTATTTTTTCTTGAAGATAATTTTGGCGACTAGAATACTTGTCCTGGCGACCAAAAATGAAAACTTGGATGCCAGGTGGCCCCAAGATTTTTTTCTGAAAGTCGAGCCCTGTGCATGCAAACATTTTATATGCTTAGTTTATCCTCTTCTCTCTTATCTGTTTCAGGGGCATTGTGCAGCCTCATTTCTTAGAGAAAGCTATCATCCACCAAGTCAGGATGTGAAACCACACACAAAGTTTAATCACTGGCTGTATTACAGATTAAATTTAATTTCAGGTTAAAATGTAACTTACAGGTGTAAATCAAATTTAACCTGAAATCAAATTTAACCTGTGACAGCTGCACGACACGGAAAACAACACAGAACATCAAGACTTGTATGAATTCCGAGATGCAAAACAAAGCCACAACAATCAGAGGTCAATTCAATAAAACTTTACAAGGAGAGCTATTTTGTTGAACTCTAAACAATATCTACATTTATTAAAGTTTTATTGAAATGACTCCTGGTTCAAACACCAACTGTTTACTGTAGCACTAACCTTTACCCTTGTCATCGTCAGTGGCCTTGCCACAGACCCTCCTGCACATGGCCATAAAGTCAATGTAGTATGCAGTCAGTCGCCCATCATTCTTCTTGTCCAACCGAGCCAGGCGTCTAACAAAATGAAAATCAAAGTGACAAATTGCAGATTGAAACTGGTAAAACCAAACTGAAATGTAACTTTGATTAGCAAATTCTTTATGACAGACAAATAAAGATCAAGCAATCAACAAGGAAAGTATGGTAGAGGTATTTTCCACAGTCTCATTGTAGGTAAGTGGTCATCACAAGGATGCAGTATGTGAACAGCAAATGTTTAAATCATTGACTGTGGTGCCAAGAGACATGAAATGGAAAGTGACAACAACGGGACTTATGCCAAGTGAGCTCAGAGATTAGTAACTGAAGGGATGCATACAAAACAAAAACACTTGACTCTTGATCTCAAAACAAATCCTCACTTTGTTAAACTACTCAAGATGGTTAAAATTTTACAGGACAACAAATTATGCCTTTTTAATTTAACATGCAATCACTCAATTTAGAATTGACCAACTGCAACACTCATCCATGCAAACACTTGGCCCATTGCAGCCAACATCAAAATTGCCGCTATGGCTTTTGAAATAAACAAACAATCAAGTTAATCACACTGATAACGTGGATCATGTTTACCTGAACCGTGCCCAATCATAGGTGCACTTCTCTCTGTTATACTCTACACCAAAGGAAGAAACTGTCCTGTAGAAATCCACTTCTTCACGTTTAGACCACCTGTAAGAAAACAAGCAGGTTACTTTTGAGGCAATGCTTATACATGAATTTAAATTCTTTGACATTTATATTTCTTAGGTTCCCTGCAAAATGTTGTAAATAAGGAGCAATGGTATGTTCATCATTTCTACAAGTGAAAGAGTTGTGATGCAAGACAATGGTGAAAACAATGAACTGTAATAAGAAACTTGACAACATAATGCGCCGGTCAATAACCCAGTTTGTCACATAACTTACTTCTGTGCCATTTCTGCCTTCTTTAACTCTTTCTGCCTTACAGCTTCCTCAAACCGTTCCTTTCTTTCTCGCTCCTGCGTAAAGAAAGCAAATTAATGAGCATTGCCTTAACTTCCAGTGCCACAAAATCAGAAATGTTACAGTCATATTTACACGTAGTGTAATAGCAGAGAAACAAGCAAAATAATAGGTATGTTGGGTTCTTACCTTTTCTGCGGCAGCTTTCTTGAGTTCCTGTTTCTTCACCACACGCTGATAACCAGCAATGATTCTTCTAAGCCTTGTGTTCAAATCTGAAGGCGTTGGCCATCTTAGCCTGGAACCACCACTGTGGTCATTTCCATCTAGAGGGAAAACATTTTATAATTACAGACAGCTCCAGAGATCTGTACACAAAATTTAAGAGGTTTTTAATCCCAAAGTCATAAACTGTAAAAAATGAGCCTGTTGCTGGAACGTCAGATGGTACCTTCACAAACTTTGTCTGCCTTTCCAGGAGTTCCAGGCGAGGAAGCAGCAAACACTGTATCCTGTAAAAGAAATTCCAAATTATTTTTATTTAGCAGCAGATTGTAAGGTTCACTTGAAATTTCATAACTCTCACAGAGAAGTAGCAAAGTCACCCCTCTATTAATTATAACATGGGACAAAAACAATTTTGTTTGATTTTCGCTAATTAAGCAGTTCTATCACTTCTGTTTTACATAGGTACAACTAATAATTTAACATTTTTTGCTTATCAGTTCTATGCTGGTTAGGGACAATCCAGTTTTTTCCATCATGCACTGCAGGCATGGCAAAATCCCAATTTTAAGAAAATATAGTCCAAAGAAAGAAAAAAGAAAAAAAGAAACAAACATGGAAAGCGCCACATGCTTGTTTTGCTAAATTCACAGAAAAGCAATTATCTCCTCATAATTATGTCTAGACATGCAATTGCAATTTTGCATATGACAACTGGTACCAGGCACTCAGCCACAATAAAGGGACTAACTACCTCAAACTCATTACAAAGCACTACCTTATCATCATCATCATCCATATCATCGTCCTTCTGTGATAAGCTACCGGGTTGTTGGTAGTCTGGATCATCATTGGCGTCATCTTCATCTCTAATAAAATTAATAATGGTAATAGGACTGAGTGGAGTCCAATTCAGTCTGCAATGAATTACTACCATATCTCAAGTATCAGTACAATTACAGACAGAACGGAACAACACCAGAACACACAGCCTGTTACTATTCAATCATAACTGTTACAAATTTCTCAGAATTTGTATGATTTGTTATATTAAGGAGGCTAAATCTTATTGAAAAATTTACATGCTTAACTATGGAGGACGAAAATTACAATTGTTATTTAAAGTAGTTGACTGCTTGGATCTTAGACATCAAATTAAGAGGGACATAAATTACAAAAATAATAGCTGTAAAAATTTTAAATCACATAGTTATGTTTGTTTTCATTTGGGGAAAAAAAAATGAAGGCAGCTTTAGTGAGGACTATTACAAGTTATAAAGATTGTCAATGGTAGCAACTGTAAGATAACAAGGTTTTGGAAACATTAGTAAAACACACCCATTTTGAGCTGTTTAAATAGGACATTGTAGTAGTTATGATCAACTTACAAATTGTAAGAACATTTGCAGGCAGGGGTCTGCCACTACCTTAAACTTAAACAGCCAATCCTTGATCAGAGAAAAAAATTTCCTCAGAAAGAGTTCAGAAGTCTAACATGTTTCCACATCATTTCAAGGATGTCAAACGGAAACTTAAATCTAAACATGGTTACAAACATTTTGAGAAGTGAGAGGAATACACTTGAACCTTCTAGGACAACCACCTTTCCATAACGACCACTTTTGTCCATCTTGATCTATAGAAACATCCATTTTATCTCATAGATACTGAGATTTCCTCACGAAAGAAAGAGTGCGTAAAAATGATACGTAAAATGCATTAGCCAATAGGAAACGCGAACGATGAAAACTCACTAGTGAAAAAACGTCGTTCGTCCAATCACAAACGCGAACGACGAAAACTCACTAGTGAACAACATCGCATCGCGATTTCGATTAAATTTGAACCTATAAGCCTCAGTCAGGTTTTTTTTTTCAGTTGAAAAATGTTTATAAAAGTTGTGAAGGTATAAACTGACGTTTTATTTCTTGTGTTACTTCATTAAATATTTGATTTTGAAAGAGAAACTGATGTTTTAGTTATTCTAGTTTTACACGCATACATTGCAGTTGAATGGGTTCCCTAAACACGCGCGTAAGATTGACAAAATTTGGCTTTTCAAAAATCTCAGTTTCTATAAAATAAACAAATTACACCATGGAAATGCTTTGTACGATTTTTTATTCACTCGTTGAGTTGTATCAGAAAACTCACTCGTTCGCTGCGCTCACTCGTTCGTATTCTGATACTACTCAACTCGTGAATAAAAATCGTACGCGCGCATTTTCCATGGAGTAATCTCTATTTTCCAACCTCTCTACAACATCTATTCCCCTACAACAGCTGGATTTCTCTGCTCTCAGAGCAACAGTTGTACAGAAGTTGGATGGTATACATAAGGAAGGAAAGCTGTAAGATAGAAGACAACAGCATTCCACCATGGGAATTTCTCCTTTTTGGAATTACAATTCAAACCAGTTCATTTACCTTTCATCAGGATCTGTGGATTCACCCACACTGGATTCAGCCATGTTGTTTGGAAGACCAACCTTGGAGAGAAAACAAAGTTTGGGATCTGCCTGCATCATCTTGTAGTGTTCATATCCTGACGAAGTAATAAAACAAACATTAGAGGACAACAACAGTCCACATGTTTGGGTTTACCCAGAAAAGTAACTCTCTTTACAGGCTACGTCACTCCCCAAAGGGCCTGCAATATAAATGTAGCAGTTTTACGTGTAATTTACTTCCAACAAACATACACATAGAATTTTACATGCAATGAATTTACACTCACCATACTTGAACACTCCAACCAAGAGTGATTTGTCACACTCTTCATCCCACCAGCTGGCTGGGGGGTCTCCCTCAGGTGGGTAGATAACAATGTCCAAATCACTAGAAAAAGTATCAATTGTTCTTACTTAAGACAGCTGCTACTCTTTAATAGAATGGATTACTGTTTGTGTGGTAGTAGTTGTGATATAAACTTCATTTTTCCCATGTGGTCATGTGATGTTGATTGTGGCATTACAAACACCGTCAAAACATTCAATAAAAGGTTGCAAAAACCCAAATTTGTAATCAATTTGGATGTCATCCCTAGAAGAACAGCAACAGCTGGCCAGAGCAAAAGGACTTCCAGTAAGCAAACGTTTACAAAACTACTAGACAATCTCTACTGAATTACTTTCGCTGGACCACATCAAGAAGGACTAGAATTAAATGAAAAAAAAAAAAATAAATAAAAAATAAAACAATGCAAATGTTTCTCTTACTTTAAGATTACATAAACATGCACTCACTTACCCTGCACTGCATCCTTCTTCCTTGATCTTGGGACCAAGACTTCCTATAACTTCATGTCTCAGGAAGAAAAGCAACTTGACACGCAAAAGAATCCTGAGACAAAATCAAGGGGAGGAATTAGTTTTTGAGTTTGAGGGAAAATCATAATCCTTTATTCACTGGGATGGCAAGGTCGAATAGAGAAACTGAGTTTGAAAGGGGAAATAGATGTAGTTAGAAAAAGGGAGAATTAAATACCAGCAATACTTGTTCATTTTGTAATTAACCAACAGATTATAGCAAAATCAATGACAGTGTATATTTTGATTCTATATTTTCAATTTATAATATAGCTACGTTCTTACGCGCGCCCTGATTGGTCAAAAACCTATGTTTTATCAGAGTATAAAACATAGAAAAAGCGTGTTTTATTGTTTTTCGCCACATTACCTTCACTCGATAATTCTCTAAGAGATGGCGAAAAACATTTTTCTTTGAAGAAATTCATGATGGAATTCTCTGCGAAGCAGCAGAAAGTTTTGAAGCTGAGAATAATAAAACAAATAAAGAAGAAGAAGCGAAAAAAGTCGCGAATTTGGTATTAATTGGCGTCGGTTTGTCGATCTGTGTGCTTTGTTGTTTCTATTCGCGGCATGTAAAATCTATATCATAAAGCGAATAAAGAAACCTAAGCCGTGTATTACACTGTGATTAAAACACTCCAGGCATTTGAGAACACTCGAGAAATGTAGAAAACACGAGCCGCAGGCGAGTGTTTTCTACATTTCACTCGTGTTCTCAAATGCCCGTCGTGTTTTATCACAGTGTAATACACGGCTTAGGCTTCTTTATTTGTTAAGTAATATACATGCAAAATTTCAAGACACTGATTGGCTGTGAGCACATCAATTAATCCCAAACAGTTCAGAAAGTTGAAGTCAATTATTTTCATGTACGTGTATATGTTTAATAACTTATCAAAAGTTTTGAGGGCAATTTGGAACAAAAAAGCACTTTTAAGACAACAAATTACACTCACCCTATAGGTTTGTACAATTTTTTCATTCTTTAAAAAATTTAATTGTGCTCATTTATTTGAAATTGCACTCAAAACTACTTGATAACCCATACAAATCCCTTTCATAGAATAAAAAAATTTGAGGAGAAACTCCTAACAAACCATATACGATTTAGATTGAACTCATGTTTGTACCCTTACTTGTTGCAATGGTGTTGCAGATGCTTCTTGTAGCCCTCATCCAGCACAAGTATTTCCGGATCACAAGTTCTCCACTCTGTACCCACTTCAAGAAGGGCAATAGCACTCTTGTTCTTACTTGCACTCTTGCCTTTCTTGCTCCGCCCTTTACCTTTACTGGTTGGTGGTAAAGGTGTATAAGTCGCATCCCGTTCCTCACTCGGAATTCTTTCTCTGGTGACTGAGGCCTTGATAAGATCTCTGATGAAGCTCTTGACTTTCTCGTCACCTTTGTAGTGATGTAGACAGTAGACGAGTATTGTTCGCGAGATAGCTTCAACATCTCTTTCACCAACTTTGCTTTTGAATCGGCCTGAGGAAATTATCTCCTTCCATTGACCCCATCTAATGAGGATAAAGCATGTTAGCTATTTATATATTCTACTCCTTATCAAACCTTTGCTTAAAATGAAACCCAATTTAAAATTTCAAGCAATGGCCTCTTCAGAAAGCTCACACGAATAACTCACTCTTATGTAATTTGAGAAAACACCCACCTTTCTGGCAGAAGTGAATGGAAATTGCTAGGTTTGAAAGTCTTGCTTCTCTAAAACCCCCAAAAACTCTAAGTAAATTCAAAGTCATAGTTCCAGTAGGGCAGGAGAGTCTAAGGAATAATCCCTTCAGGTATAAACATTGTCTGAAGTAATACTCTGTAATAATTTCTTTCATTATATCTCTCAGTTAGTACGCGCGCTGTGATTGGTCAATTTAGCGGGCCGTACTTCACTGTACGGTCCGCTAAAGTTTGTTTTGGTCGCCAAAATGACTCCAGAGATATAATAAATATCTTATTAACCTCGTTTCCTCGGTCCGTACTGTAAAATATGGATCCTTGTTGCGAAGCGCTTGGGCCATAAATTGACAGGAAAAAACAAGGATCCATATTTTACAGTACGGACCTCGAACTCGATTAATAAGAGGTATATAATCACTTCGCCTTCGGCGAATAATTGTTAAGTAAATGTACACAATGCAATAGTAACATAATCTGTTCATTAGATCCAGCCTCAATTTACTCTGTCTTGCAGCTCACCCGTAGACAAGTAAATTCTTCTCCACCCGGAAACATTCCACTCTGGTCCATGATGACCTCCGAGGTATTGGCATCTCCTCATCTTCCTCAAGGTCCAAGTCAGAGAGCTCATAATCACCATCTTCATTACCATATCGTTTGGTTTGCTTTCTTTGCCGAGGAGCATCGATGATGCGGTTGTCCTATTTAAAAATGGTTTGTTAGTATTTCATAGTAATTCTTGTAACTTTGTGTAATATGCAATAAGCGAGGGCACCAGGGTGTGGATGTTATCATTCAAGGTCAAGTTCTTAGCACTAAAACCTAATGATGTATACTGAGAACATATGAAAATAGGAGTGAAGAGAGATGGAAAGAGGTACAGGAAAATCATTAGAGGTCCCACTTATAAAGAATCACGATACAGGAGTTCATGGTTGTCCGAGGCTGCTTCTTGCAAACTTGCAGTACTATTTGATGTCTACAGATGTGCCTGTCTAGATATTGTTCCTACGTATAGCAAGGGAAGACCTTGCACTAAGACATGAAGGATCAGCCTAATTTTATTGCAGTTTGAGCAGACATTTAACACAGGTAAAGCTAAGTATCCCCACACTATACATAAATTGCTTACCTTGTTTATAAGATCTACATCCAGCTCTGCCTTCTTTGCCCACTTCTGCCAGAAATCAGGGTCATCTATATCTATATCCTCCTCACCCTTGGATGACACAAAGCTGGCCTAACAAAAACACAAGATGATTCATGTACTTTGTAGTTAAGTTGTGGTGAGCTCGAAAATGTCAGGTTTACAAATCCTGAGACTTACAGGTCAAAACGGAAACATTTTACAATGTCTGAAACAATGTTTATCCTTTTTAAAGGGATGGTATTAAGCTTAAAAACATAGGTAACTTTTGACCTTGCTGCACTTATCAGAGTTACTGAAAACGTAACTCATTGCAAAATACCAGCCAGTACCGCACATGTTACCTTGGCAAAAGTTGATCCCTTGCCATGAGATTCAAGCTGAATCACTTGAGTACGTCTCTCCAAAATTTGGTCAATGTCTTCCTCACAGAACCTAAAAACAGGGATCACATAAGTACCACACAAGTTCACAAGGCAGTCATTTTACCCTTTAACATCAGGGATCGAAACAAAACTTGAATCTAAGCTTGTCTCTTGTCCAGTCATCACCAAGAGTAAAAGTCAATTTGGTACATAGCAACAGTCATCTTGCTAGTTGTTTTGCTTCGAGACTAAGCACAAAACTGCTGGAAGGTCGCAAAAAGTCTCATCATTACCTGACTGGCTTGCCTGTTGGGCGAGTTATCAAATCAAATTTTACCCTAACACAGTCTTACTGCATGGGATGCTAGAGATACAGTATTAAACAGTTTCACCCCATTACAAAAGAAGAACCCATTCCTATTACAATGAAGAGAGGCAACACTGAATAAAGATTCTCTTAAGACAATCACTAAGACCATGGATCACCAAGCTACCAGCCTTTAACTCCAACACAAGTTAATTTTATCAGTAAAAATCTACTAGTATACTAATGCAAATGCAGCAATCTGATTGGCTGAGCTACTGCAGACTATCAGCCATTAGACTGCAGCACTTGGTTGAAGATCATTTTCAAAATGGCAATGTCTTCTCAATTTAGTGAAGTTTCACAAGAAGATTCAGTATTTTGGTATTTTCTTCACCAAAACATGATTGTTTTCTGATTTTTACTAAAACAATAAGATTATTCAATCTTTATTTCTATGAGGTGATAAATGATAAAGAAGACAGAAATCTCAAGCTCATAATCCAATCGTTAACTGTACCACAGTGCCTCTGCTTGTCAGGGTAATACTCACTTGGAGCTATCGTCATTTTCCTCCTCCATAACAGCACCATAAGCTCCCTTCCTCAACAGATCTTCTATTTCTCTCTTAGACAGTGCTTGCTGTCAAATACAATTACAAAAAGATGTTATTTACCGGGTGGAAGGTCCGTATAGGAAAAAACTGTGCCCTTGGTCTTGAGAACGGCCTGAGGCCAGAGGCAGGGGACTGTACTCAAGACCAAAGGCACAGTTTTTTCCTATACGGACTGACCTAGCCCGGTAAATAACATATTTGTTTTTCTTGGATGTCTTCCTTTTAAATTAAGGAAAGAGATAGGAAATTGCCACAGGAAAAAAAAAACAGGCCTGTGGGCCATATCGTTTAAAGCTGGACCAGTCACACGCAGGATTGGCCAATCAAATTCGAGGATTAAGGATTCTGGCCTGCTCAGATGCTTGAGAAAAAAAATTAAGTATATTATGACTCACCTATATGTAAACCACTGCAAGCAACACACAACATCAAACAAAAACATATAAACTTTAGAAAGTAAAGTTAATGATATCTTCCCAAAACAATGGATTTCAACTGGTTGTGATTTCAAATGCTTTTCAATGTAGTAATCTTTAACATGGTTATTAGGTGAAATTTGCAAGATCAATTTACCACAGCAAACAAAGTGCACAAGTTTAGGGGGCCTAAATCCTCTGTTGACTTTTGCAATACTTACATTGTTGCTTGCATTCTCCTTGGTGTTCATTGACTGCAGGACGGCCTTGTCTAGGCCAAGTTTCATACTTGCCCTGTCAAACATCTCTCGCTCATAAGAGTTTCGTGTAATAAGTCTGTACACTTTAACAGATCTACTTTGACCAATTCGGTGGCATCTGGCCTGAGCTTGAATGTCATTCTGAGGATTCCAGTCAGAATCAAAAATGATAACTGTGTCTGCAGCGGTTAAGTTGATTCCTAAACCTCCAGCACGGGTACACAACAAGAACACAAATCGGTCTGAGTCAGGCTTACTAAATCTGTCAATGGCTGCCTGTCTTAGGTTTCCCCTTACGCGTCCATCTATCCGCTCATATGGGTACCTCATGTGAACAAGATAGTCTTCAAGAATGTCCAAACAACGAACCATCTGAGAGAAGATAAGCACCTTGTGCCCGCCCGACTTGAGCTTGGGAAGCAGTTTGTGAATAAGAACCAACTTTCCTGAGGCATCAATCATGACATTAATGTGTTTTGGTGTCTTCTCATGAGGTATCAAGTGATGCTCTGTCATAACTTTTTCCTCTGCACCGTTAATCAAGAAAGGGTGGTTACAACATTTCCGCAGTTCCATCATGGTGTTCATTAGGTTTGGTACATTGGAACTTGATGTTGCTCCCTTACTGAGGAAGGCAAAGTTACGCTCAAGGATTGCCCTGTACAGCTTCTTCTGGATGGTTGTAAGTTCCACCTGAGTATGAACATAAAAAAGTAACTTAAAAGAAGTTGACCCACCATGTCCATTCAAAAAGCCAATGAGTCCAAGCTGAGCAAAGGTTTACAAGACAGACTGACCTCAATGATTGTTTCTTCTTTTGGAGCAATATTTTTCTCAACATCTTCCTTCAATCTTCTTAACATCATTGGTTTAAGAAGCTGGTAAAAATCAGAAAAAAATGAAAACCAAAGCAATAACTTTAAAATACAACCTAAAAGTGCTGAAACCTTCACAAAACTGTCTTTTACCAAAGAAAGAGAATTAAATTTTTCTTTGACTCTTGACATACCTGGACAAAGTTAAACATAACAGTACAGAGCTATTATCATTTGGCAGACACCTGATAATCTACTTTTACTGCTTGTATACTGTAGTGTGTTCCATAATGTACAATATAAATGCTTTCCTGATGAGGCATTAGCAAACTGTTCTTGGTCATACCACCACAAAACAACTGTATTTACCTACCTGTTTGAGTTTCTCCACCTGCGCCTCAGTCTTAAGGTCTCCAAACTCCATAAGGAACGCAGCTTGAGATGGAAACTGAGCCGGTTCCAAGAAGTTCAGCAAACTAAAAAGTTCCTCCACATTGTTTTGAAGTGGAGTTCCTGTCAGAAGAATACGATGTTCCTACAATAAAAAGAAAGAATGATCAAACAATTAAGGCACAAGTACTAACAACATCACACACCAACTTCTGCCATACTCTAAAAGAATTCTTTGGTTAAATCTCAAATATAGAGAGAAAAGTTATTTCCTTTATTTTCTTAGGTTGATGAAGTAGGTTGAACCATCATGTACATTCAAATAATTGTATTGTAATTTTATATAAAGTATCTTGTTAACACAAAAAGTAATTGTGTAAATAGAGTACAATGTAGAGCAAGATTTGAATTATCAGTTGTGTAGGCAGAACATTTGTAGTATTTGTTATGTGCAATCGTAGTGTTAGTAGTAATTGTAGTGTAAGTAACGGTCGCATTGTAAGTAATGTCAGTAGTGGCTTAAGTGATATTAGTATTGTAAGTAATTACTGTCTTGTCATTTGACTTTGTATAAACCCATTGTTTCATGTAATAATAAAGATAAGAGTTACCGCAAAAAAAAAAAGAAGTAGGTTGAACCATAAATTTAAAATATATTTCATATTCCATACCATATTCAAGTTGTTAAGGCCTTCCAGCAGCTTGCAATTCCTGTTCTTCAAGCGATGTGCTTCATCTATAACAACACATCTCCATGGCACTGAACTCAACTGTGCATTGTCCGCTGTTGATAAAGAAATACAAAATTTCCTAAATACAATTGTAACACAAATTTACAAACTTCAATATTAACACATTATTAAAATCCAGGCATCAAATCAAGGTAAGTGTCCTATAAATGGGTTAATCATAACTATACTGTAACAAAATTCTCAAATCTGATTGGCTATCAATCAACTGCCCTGATTTTAGCCTTAATAGGACAGTTAAATACGACAGTATGCATCATGCCAGAGTAATTGGACTCCACTCAGTCCTATTATCATTACACATTAGCTATGACACCATTCAACTTAATGACAGTTGAATTTGGCAATGGGTATAAATCTACTACTGGCAAACTCAGTATGTAAAATATGCAAGGTAATCCAAGTCTCAAAAATCTCATACCCTACCAATGATTATTTCATAAGTTGTAACCATTGCTTCAAACTTGAACAATCCTGGAATAGGTTGACCCTAGACAAAAGATGAAAAAAAATGTATCAGGGTCTGAGCTCAACACAGAGTAACAGAAGGACAGAAGGACAGAATCAATCCTGTAAACTACCGTCATTTTCATCCAAGCATAGACAGGTGACAAAAAATGTTCTAACTGAGTGCAAACATGACATGCTTGGTAACCAAACATTTGACGTTTTACAGCCATTAAGCAAACTGTTGCGTTTTCGAAGTTGTTGATGTTTTCAATAAACAAATACCATTGAAACTTTCAGAAATAAGGTGATTGAGATGGTGGCTATGCTTCCAATAAGTGAAATATGTGAAAGGTATATAAACTGTTTGTGAAATGCCCCTGAAATTTCTTTTCTTGAATTAAGACTATTTTTTTCTTAAGTTGAATGGTGAGTTGAATCACCAATGCACACAACCAACCAAAAACCAACTTGAGACTATGAATATGCTAAATCTAATCTAGGTACTTACATGTTCATCTCTGAAGTAAAACTCGTACTCCTGAATAAGATGACGACTTGATGCACTAAAAACAGAAAAAAAATAGAAAGCTATGTTGCAAAACTAAAACAAGCAAGATGCCATGCATATAATGTTATTCACTTGGTGACATAAGAATCTATAGAAAAACAAAGTTAAGTAAGTAAGTAAGTAAAGACTTTATTTAATGAGGGCAGCACTAAAATAGTATAAAAATACTAACACACCAGTGGCCCTTTAAAGGTAAAGAAATGTGATAAATGCATCCATTGATGTTTTCAATCCAATCCATTACAAATTTCATCAAGATGAAAATAGTTTCTCCCTTAATAAATAATATATCAATTTACCTTCCATGATACACCACAGCATTAATATCGCTCCATGTTTCAAATTCTCTTTGCCAGTTGGAGATAGTTGAAAGTGGTGCAATCACAAGGAATGGTCCCCTAACACCATAACGCTACAAGAGACACCATGTAGAGTCACATTATAAGCTAATTTTGTAATATTCTCCCTGTCATCAACAGGTCAAATTACATAAAAAAACAACTGTTAAACCTATACCTGGCATCTATTAATGTAGACTTATATCAATTCAAGAATAGCTACTGTTTTCACGTTTCAAACAAATAGCTACACTTGTACGTTACACTTGTGAAAGTTGCATTGAGTTGACCCCTGGTCAAAAGAAAGAACTGACCTCTCCCCCTTTCTCCATGCCAATATCCTGGGCATGCTTGCTTTAAAGCTAGCCTATTCACCCCATATTGTACTCATCCCTCAGGGTTGCTGAGCACAAAGTTACTTATCTTATCTTATCTTTATTTAACGAGGGTAACGCATTTACCCTACAAGACTTTCCTAACATACGGCCCTCGACTATATATTACGTTATTAACAATACAATCAGATAGACCACTAAGCCGAGACCAACATCCCCTACTCTTTTCAAACAGTGTGTGGGTTCTTTAACCTCCCACAGATTACAAGGAACAGGTGTGGTGAGACGGGACATACATTTTATCGTCCTTATCCAAGAAGAATATTTACAATACATTTACAGATGCCACTGCAAAGGCAGCAATTTCTCCTCAGTTATTTTAAGACCCTGAGTGTTGGTCCGGCCGGGGTTTGAACACACAACCTCCCGCACGGTAGTCCAGTGCTCTACCAACTGAGCTAACTGGTCGGCAGTACTCAGTTGGTTCAGCTAACAATTACCAAAAAAAAAAAAAGGAGACAGAACCCACCTGCATTTCAATGAGAAATGAAATTGATTGGATGGTTTTTCCAAGACCCATCTCATCTGCAAGGATGGAGTTTTGCCTACAAAAAGAGTATCACCAATCAAGTAGACATATTAATATGTGGTAACTTGGTCGTAAAACTTGAAAATGGGAAACCAGTACCCGGTATTTATTTTTTTTGTCTTGGGTCCTCACTTTAAGAGAAATAAAGTATGCAAAGAGCAAAGAGGAAATATAAGTCTTTTTGAGTGCCTTAGTTCTTAAAACTGAAATGTTAAAACGAGAAATAAATAAAGGACCCTGTTTCCTGATTAAATTCCAAACCGGATGTGAAAGTCTATCCGTTACTGATCACTGTTAAGTTTATCTCTACAAACAATAGAAGTATTGTGTTCAGATCTTAAATAACTGACAGAGGACAAATTAGCATATCCAATGTGCAGATTACCTTTGAAATGGAAAATAGCCCAAAGCAACATTATCTTTAAAAAAAAAGGGATAGTTTACCTGTTGCACCAACAAAAGGCAAGCCAGTTAACACCTTCCAGCTGGTATTCTCGAAGGGTGTTACCATCCTTATAAACTGGAGTCACATCCATTTTGCACCATTCATGAGGGTACGGGCGTGGACGAAACTAACATAAGGCAAACATGGACACTTCAACAAAAAGACTGTACTTCACATCCAAGTTAAGAGTTCAACTTTATTTTATTTAAGAATTGACCTTTTTTGTTTTCAATAAAATATGGTATATTTTCCTCAACCCATAAATTTTACTATCAAAGCAACTTAAAACTAAAAACTTAAACTTAACCTTAAACTTAAACTTAAAAACTTAAACTTAAAGCTGACAAATTATACAAGTTTCATGGTACAAACAACAATAATGCAACTACTTTAGGTTTTCAGACATTTTTCTCAATACACAAATTGTTATTGTAACATTTTTACTCAATCATGATTTTCTTTATTATTACTGTCTCATTAGTGGTCAAAGATGCTAGAATCTGCTGTAGAAATAACGCTGCAGGTTGGTTTCACTTACTTGTCGAAGTGTCATTGGAGGGAGTTCTTTTAACTTGTGGAACTCTTTGATCTTTGTTGCATCAACATCAGCCTATTTAAAACATTCACTTTGCTTGTTAAATGACTCTAGTTACTGCCACCTAAGACTCTGCTTTGAAGATATGCACCTGGACCAACATAGCTTAGTGACATGCACAGAATTAAAAAAGGAACACAAATTGATAGGGTAACTGGAAGGACAGCTTAAGTAGAAGACTTTATATCAATCAAAATGCCTGAAACATAGCATTGTGGTGGGTATGTTCTTCCCCTTTGAAAATGGAAACCTGCTTCTTTTCCAACCCCAATTCCATCAAAGTTTCAACTCTATTTGGGACTCTGATATTTGATTTGCACTAAGCTTTATGCAATCCTATTACTCCACTGCACTGCCAAGCGAAAGATAAATCAACACAATATCTTTCACTGTAACATCAGTGCACTGCTCTTGGTTCTCTTGGTTTGAACTTCTCACCTCGATTTCCCATGTACTTTCTTCATATGGCTGTGACCTCCACTTTAACAAGTAATGCGTGATTGGCTACAAAGACAAAATCAAGACACTCTTACACAGAGGAAGAAAACAAGCTTGTTAAATCACATTACAAGAAAAAAATACCAGAAACATGGCCTCCTTTTGTAAAAGAACTCTATCTTAGTGGCAAATGCATGTCTCACCAACCATGCTTATGGGTGTAATAACTGCTGTTACCATCAAACAAAATTGCTAAGAAGCTTGGTATATCGGTAGTGCCTATACTCATTGAACCACAACAATGGCAGGTTATCACATACCTCTTACTAACCAAGTTTGAGGTCCATACTGTAAGTTACAATCACGCAGCGCATGGGCCATAAATCAGAGCGGAAGAAACAAGGATCTGTAACTTACAGTGTGGACCAAGCAAATGAGCTTTGTAAGACATGCATTAGACATGCACAGTTGGAGTTAATCTGGTCGCCTCATGGTTTTCTAGTCGCAAACATTTACAACCTCACCATAACCTGTTTGGTTCCTGGTCTTAAGTTGCGATTGCCCCAGGATCGCCATAGAGGTGTGCTTTTCATAATGATTTATGTATTGCGATTGTTTTCGATTACTTCGTTGGCCTTTGGCTGTGATTTCATAGTCTAGTGATTTCTATTGTTGCACAACTCTATTCTCTGTTATTTCAGTATAATTATGAAGCTTTTGTTCAGTTTTTACACGTTTAATTATCAATTAAAGTCGCCACGTATTACATGGTCGTTGTGGTCCTTGATAATTTGAGCTCAGTACGAACCTATCTCCGCTACACCTAGAGTAGCTGTTTTCTAGAAACTGAGGTCACTCAGCTTCTAGAAAACAGCTACTCTAGGTCACTAGCACAGTCTAGCCAAAACAAAACCTTATACCACAATCATTTCTTTCTCAAAAAAAGATTTATTTATACTTGTTCAGCTTTTTTTTCCCATCAAAACCTAAATTTCAGGTTAACCTGAATAAAGAACTGTCATGTGCTGCTTTTTAGGTACAGCAGCATCCTGATCTTTGACAGTTATTAAAAGTGTTTTATGATAGTCATCTATCAACGCTGTTGAGGCTGAGTTGGAAAAATATGAACTGGCCAATTTCATTTTTTTTGTATATTTTTGAGTGGCAATTCCTGGTTACCTTAGTCTAGAAAAAATCTTCAATGCCCACAAATTGAACGTTTATTGAAATTCAGGAATGCTGTTCACTAAAAATGGCTGACAACAACCTACAAACAACTAATTCCTTAATCCTTTAAATCCCAGTAGTGCACAACATCCAATTTCTCATTACAATATTCACAGTTCATCAGCCATTCATGTTATGAGAATAACGAAAATGACCACTAAAAAAGAGTTGTATTGATATTTAAACAAATTCTCCTCACTAGTACCATAACAAATAAATGAGAACAGTTAGGAGAAAATGAATATTGATATTGGGGCTTAAAGGGTTAACTTATGCTGTTGTTTCTCCATTCATATTGCGTTTTTGTCCAACAATGAGTTGGTATACAGAAAAGTCTCGCTATCAATTGAAAGTCAACAAACTAATGGCTGCAAATGTGCGTTTGTGGTGAAGTAACTTGACCACAATTAGAAGTCAAGACCTTGTCTGACAAACTGGAAGCTCAATTTAGGAGGACTTCAATTTCAATGCAACAATTCACAGAATACTGCAATGAACGATTATTGCAGCCTCCAGCTAAAGTATAAATGACTAGTAACTAACTAGTATTGGAAATGAATAGCCACTTTGGTATAATTAGCTACCTACAAAATCCCTCATGTCTGCAGATGTCCCAGATGCAAGTGAAAGAGCCATGGTTGTCAAAAAGACTTTCCATAGCAGGAGTATGTGAAAGAGTAGAAGGCACAAAGTGCAGTGTTAGCACTTTGTTTCTTACTGCCTCTTTTTGCAGGCGACACAAAGATGAAAGAAGCCAGCAATATTACTGGTCACTGGCTGCTTTTCAACAACCCTAAGGAGCATGCTACAATAGCAACACTCGTCATTAACAACACATCTAATGAGTCTTATGTTGTGACTTGAAAGAGCTTTGTTGAAGATTACAATGACACTTACAATGGGATTACTGCAAGGTGCTTCATAAAAAGAGTTCAAAGCAAGCAATAGTCTTCACTACACAGACAACAGGAATTGATGTCAAAACTACCACCAATAACCACATAATTTTTTCCAAAGATAATGAAATAATGTGTCTAAAGAGATATCATCGATGAAATAATCAATGCAATCACTTGGGTAAATGATCCCAATTCAGTACATGACCAGCCCAAGGCTACATAAACCAGTTTCTACGTGAAGCCCTTTGGATACCACAAAACAGAAACATCTGCAGGAAATGCACAGTTAAATAACTGTGAACAAGTTTTCAGCCAGCCAAAACAGCTTGTCAGTCTTGTTTTTAAACCCAGTCACGAAATATCCTGGTAAAAAGACCCACAACAATAAAGAAAGCAGGCAATTCTTTAATCCGTCAATGGTAGAGACAGGAATAGACTCAACCAAACATTTTATGGATTACGAGGGGTCAATGAGTGAACTTGTTCTGTCACAGTTCTGCAGTTGACAGAGGCAATCATTAAAAGAACAGAGAAAACAACCTGAACGCTCATCTATGTGTGAAAGCGTGGATCTTCACAAGATTAGGAGGAAAAGGTATGATGAAGTTATCAAGTAAGGATGTTTTCTCCAACCGATTTCACACCAATTTCAATGTTACAACAGGGAGAAATAAGATTGCAACATAAACCACACAAGACTACTACTTAACTAAAGCACATCAATCAGACAAAAAGTGAGCAATTTAAAAACTGGACAAAGTTATGCTACTATTTTGAAACATATAATCATAGGGTGAGAATCCTTTGACAAGCATCCAAGCCTTGCTTTGCAAAATTTTAGAAGCCAAAGCTGTGAAAACCAGAACAAAAACGTTCAGACTGCTACTGATAAATTATTCATGCACACAAAGGGTGCACCTACATTTGCATACCTCCCAGACATACAGTTTAAAATCTCAGATTCAGTTAAAAGTAACTCTAAATACATTCTGTCATGCAAGATTAAGCTATGGTTGTATGGATTGGGATGTTGGTTTATCCTCTGTCTACAGAAAGACAAATCAGTATTGAGTCTCAAAAACTCTCAAATTCAGTTGAATGCAGACAAAGCTTGTCCTTGTCACCACATTTGAAAGGCACACAATCAGTAAGATTTCATTCAGTGGGGAAACAATCACACTTGACAATTCAAACCACACTTCAATGCTCAAATCCTTATTTAAGTAAAAATGTGATAAGTTGTCCTTGTACCAAACTTGTTCACATTCATAGATAAAAGCAAATCAGAAAATTATCAGCTATCAGCTGTTGTAAGAAAAAAGACAAAGACGGCTTATGTTTTACCATATGCTAAAAAGCTTTATTACATGGGCAGCTATCCAAACATCATCCTTTATCAGGGGCATCATTATATCACAACTGTTTACACGGCATATAAGTTGTCACTATTAATATCCTCACTGACCCCAAGGAGCACTTCAAATCAATGTGCAGACAGGCTATAACTATTTTCAGACAACAGGCATAAATACTACCCACAAAGCAATCAATGCCAGCATTAATTAGAACTGAATACTGAAAATACCATAGCCAAATTAGATTGCTTTTTTCGACACCTATGACCTCTGAAAACAAACTCTGTCGTTAGCATAATTTATCATGTGGACTATAATAAAAATAAAATGTTAAACAAATTACCCAAAATGAAATTAAACAATCAAAAAAACTGCCAGTAAAACTTGGACCAAATAACCAAATCATAACTGACAAAATGCCTCATTCAGACTTTTCAGATTTGATCTGTAATTCATATTTCTATTCATTTCCACAGCAAAACATACCACGTAAACAAATACACCAGACAATGATATATCAAATATGCGGTTTATGCTCCTACCTCCCCAGTCGTTTGGTCAACTCCTGTTGACATATCCAATACCCGATCAACTTCCACATAATCTGGATTAAATGGCTCTTCATCAAGCTAAAGGCACAAAAAAAAACAAATTTTGGACAATTGCAAACAAAACTCTTTCATTGTTAATTAAGCTTTTCAATCATATCATGCCAAGTTCCATTAACCTTCGCTTTGAGTTGGTATTACAATAATGAAAGAGAACAATGCCTTTAAGACTTGTACCTCATTGAAGAAAGCCAAGGAATTCTGCTGCTTGACCCGGTATCTTTTAATCTTCATGTGAATTCTTTTATCTCCTCTGGAGAGCTTCTCGGCTGTTGCCCATTCACAGTGAAGGTATGAGCTACATGAAATAGATAAAAAATATAAGTTGAAAAATTTATGATTTGGTCAGTGTGATTAGGAGATTCCCTTTGCTACTTACTAGTTTTTAAACTTGACTAAGAACTCCTCAGAATTACTGCCTCCATTCTCATCCTGTAGAACATACAAAATGACATGTCACCAATCTATAAAAGCAACACAATTATTATCCTTAAACAAACAAATCTGACACACTGCTTAGTTCTGCAGTTGTTTAACTCAAAATATATATGTAGTTCCATTCTGGGTCTTTTAAACTGTGAAAATTTCTGTTACAAAACTTGATATGTTGCAAATGCTAGAAAAGGTCCTTTACTGTAAAAACATACAGACTAATCATATCCAAAAACTAGAATGAATTATTTGTTATTTTCAGTCAAGTAAAAGCAGTAATATGTGTAAATAGGGATTTTTTTTTTCAGTACATATCTGTATGCTCACCATATCATCATTCACAAACACAATCAACATAAAGTTGTTTTCCTTACCTGTTTTGCTCTCATAGCCAGTATCTTTTCAACAGTCATGGTCTCCTCAACTTCTGGTCCAACAGGTATGCACCCTTGTAGAGCATCATCAATAGGAAAACTTCTTTGTACTTCATTTTTAACAGCCTCTTTCTCACCTTCCTCATCAGACAGGTTGTAATCAAAGTCATCTTTGTAGGTTTTCTTACGCCGTTCTCTCAGAGATCGACGCTGAAATGCAGTTTGCAGTGATTGAATAACATGATTTCTCTTCCTACTGGAGAAGCAGTGATGTTTAAGAAAGAACTGCAAACACAGGGCTAAAAATTAACTCCAGTGCTTCGTGGCCAGTTGAGCCAGTTTCCTTGAATTCTTAGGGGCCCATTCCAAGATGAAGCAGCCCTCGATTTTCAGAGTCACATGGCAATCACAAAATCAAAACGAAATCTATATGTTGTGAATGTGGATTGCTCATGAGATCGCTGTTAAAATGGCTCAGAATTTCCACTCCAGAACTAAAAAATACACTTAAATGGATGATCTTAGAGTCCGGGCAAAGAAATGAAGAGAAAGGTAACCCAGTGAAACTACCTTAAACTACTTTGTCCTTCGCATAATTTACATTGCATTTTTTCGAAATTCTGTAGCATAGTCGCACCTCGAGTGTTCAAACCATAACTTTTGGTAGCCCTGGTCAGTTTTAACTAGCCACTGGCAACCATGCGACCGCCAATTCTTAGCCCTGCAAACAGTTATTTCCAAAACCTCACGAATAACATTTGACTGAAAAATGCTAAGTATGTTCTGCATTTTTATAGTTAGATATATATGTAAAAGACAAAAATAACAGAAAACAAGCAGTCCTTCAAGAAACATGACTGTAAGGAATATTGATGATACAGTTAATTCTAAATTGCTTAGGAACTTACAGTTATATTGGATATGTGATCTTCTTCAAAATAGCTTGGAGATGATGGTGGCGATGGTTCAGCATCAGACGAGTCTTTCCTATTGCGTACTGGAACTGGTTTAGACAATACTGTAGCCGGAGGCCTGCGTGACAGGGAAAAATGGTCAATCACACAAACCTAGCCAATACAGTGATTAACACTGAGATGTCACATGTACCCATGTAACCATATGACCTATTTTAGAAATCCCATTGTGATAAAAAAAACATTTTGAACAAAAAAATCGTTAGGTGCACAGGTGGAAAATGCAACCCAACTGTAGGGCCAAGACAACTCTCAACAAACGATTAGGACAGCAACTATAGGACATGCAAATAGTATTATTACACAAACCTTGATGTATGTGAATTCCACACTGGTGCAGGCTTCTGAACAATAGAAGGACCAAGTTTAATAGGGTCAGATGGTTGGGTATAACGGGACATATCTACTCCTTGGTTCATTGAGGGATTGCCCATCATCCGCTGGCCTGCGGACACAGGAGGAAGTCCAGGCATCATCGGAATACCTTCGGAATTATGCAATGCTGCCTTAGCCAATGCCTCAACTGCAATTCTATTTGCTTTTTCTTGTTGTCTCTGTTGTTGCACAAACCGCATTTGATCATAGTTTTGTGGCTGAAAGTTGGGTTGTACTCGCTGCTGCTGTTGCATAGCATAGATCTGATACAGTCGCTGGAACTGATACTGCAACTGTTGTGTTTGAGCTGGTTGTCCCATTTCTCGCATTTGTTGAATCTGCTGCTGGATCCGTTGCATTTGAAGCAACAGCACTGATGTTTTTAACTGCATCAGGTCTTGAGGATTTGAAATTTGGAAGTCAGTAAAAGGGTACCTAGGTCGTTGAGGATTCCCTATGTTGAGCTGGTTTCCTCTGGAATACATATCCTCTTGGTCAACTCCACCTGGGATACCTCCATTAAAAGACCCATACCTTGGGCCTTGAAATTGTTGTGAGTTGAACTGATCAAGCCCCATTTTATTTTGAGAACTTTGTTGCACGAGCATAGGATCCCGTGGTCCACTTTGAAAAGGGCTATAAGAAAAATTCCTATCGCTAGGATCAGAGAGTGAATGATTAGGTTGATCAATTTCAACTCCACTGCCAGATGCTAAATGCTGCAAACGACTTTGTCCAGCTACTTCTACTTGTTGTTGGTTTCCTTCACCACCTTGAAAGTGTCTATAAAGTGACTGTTGTGGGCTTATCTGCTTCTGTCTCTGCTGCTGCTGTTCCAGTGTCTTTGGGCTAGCCCCTTTCGGGGATGATCCAGAGTAAGATACAGATGGGGATTGATTTGGGTGTTGAATCCTTGGAGATTGAGACGGCCCGGGAGCGAAGCGATCGGGAGAAGAGTTCATGGCAGACTGATTAGAAAAGTGCTGAAGTCTTGGAGAAGACGATCGTGGGAAACCAAAATTAAACGGTTGTCGAAAAGGCGATTGTTCGGGACCTTGTACGAATCCACTATAATTCGAAGCGCTTCGTGATGGTTGGCCACGAGGCCAACACATGTTTATCTGTGAAGGTGAATGATAATCCGGGAATTGTTGTTGAGAGGACGACTGCATTGAGTGAAACGATTGAGGTGATGATGACAACAAAGGATCGTCAAAATGTTGAAGTTTCTGTGAAGGCGGTAGAAATTGTGATGCTGTAGTTCGTTCTTCGAAATGTTGAAGCTTCGGTTGGTTAGTTCCCTGTGCTTGTGACTGATATCCAGGATACGAGGAAGGGAGTTGCAGGCTATCCTGGAGCTGTGCTCCTTGGCTTCCATGCGGGCGCAACGCCGACCCAAGACCTAAATCTTCCAAGCCGTTATTACCTCCGTCGAAGATTCCCAGGAAAGGGTCCGCCATACTGGTTCATCGGAGAAGCTGGGACGTCTCCGATTATGCGCTAAAGTTGTAAATTGTCAGTCTTCATTTTCCGTTAGCGTTCTTTCCACCATGAACCTCCACGAATGGCCATGAAAGCGAACACGATAAGTTAATAAAACTGACCAACTTGTTCGTCTGCGTTTGGAAAGGCGTTCTGCAACAAAGAAAAGGTCACGGACGGCAAAGTAAGTTAAAGACCAACAATTCTAATCCTACAAAAACTGTAAAAGAAAGTCAATTAATGGTAATATGATATGTAAACAGGGAAAAACTAAAACGACGGATACACAGAACAGCAGACAAATCACCTATACTGACAAGGTACGTGAACGCGGATGAATGAAATTTGAACAAGCCGACTTTGCGTAACAAGGGCCCTACGTATGCATAAGCTTGTACGCTTGTACGTCCTACGGAATGCTTACAAAAAGTAAGCCAGTTCCTCTAAAAACCCGAAAATCCTTCAAACAAGAAGTCTTAAGGTCATAAAGCGAGAGCATTCGTAAAAAAGATAGGTTCTTATCCCTAGGGTAAAGAGAACTTAAAGAATAACTGTTTCGTGTTGGGAACCTTCAAGCAGTGAAACCGGCATCGCGCATCACTATACGAACCGCTTAAAATTCACTCTGTCAAAAACTATTATTATCTTTGTAGTCTTCGTTTACTACTAGATTCAATTACTGTAACAACCTCCAGTTGAGAGTTAGATCCACGAAATAAGAAAATATTCACAGAAGTGGAGCGACAAGGGCAAAACAAAGGCCTTCATGCCAAGTCGAGCCAGGTGTATGAAAGTTCTCGACAATAACAATGCAAAACTCGGGTTCACTAGTTGATTCATATGTGCAAATTGATGTCTGTCCTCGATAACCTAAACAATTTGAACCAAAAGTCTCCAGAAATCCTCAGAAGTCGAGTATTCTTAAGCAACAGTTAAGTATGCAAACACCAAGTGGTAACGTCCATGCTTGTTGGCAACGTCAAGGGAACAAAAGCGAAATGGGGGAAACACGAAGGATATTTTGGCTGCCCTTCACAAGCGCTCCAAGTGAAGTAATTGATGTCATACAGGGTCAACAACACGATTAAAACATGGTCAAACATAAAAACACAAAACTAACCTACACAAAATGCAGTCTACACAGCTCAAAGAACGGGCTAACGGCGACCAAAAATTCCTCTCCAATGAATAAGCGAAAGGTTTTGAGATGGACTCGAACACGAATATCATGCTTTCACTGGCCACCACGTTACTACCTGCTGACAGCCAATCAGCGAACGGCTATTCTAACAAGGTCCCGGATGAACGGGGGGTAGCATACATTTAACGGGGTCACCCTCAGGGCAACTTTGACAAAGCAAACGGTTGTTAAATCTACGATCCAGCGTTAGGGAGGTTGTAAGCTAACTTATTAATTAGTATTATTTGTCTGTGTCTAACAGCCATCCGGATACTTCTTTTCAACAGTAAAATCAAACTGACAGGCCCACGAAGAAAAGGGCCTCGTGAAAGGAATGAAACGCTGTGAACACAATGGCAATTTAAGACATTTAACGTAAACACGGCATCTTCTCATGTTATTGTCTGATGAACAATAATTCTTTTCTTTCTTCCGAGGAAAACTTTATATTTTAGTTAAAAATTATGAATTATCATTTTGCATGACTTAACCACTGTATTAAAAAAAATCGAAGCAAACTCTATAAAGTCTGTTGAAAACGCGCACTAATATCGAGACAAACCTCAAATACAAGTATTGACCATTCATGCGACACGATGATTTAAAAACTTCCGCTATTTTGCCTGAGATTGGTCTTATTTTGACCGTAAATCATGAAGGCAGTGAACATTAAGGCCACGGTACGGCTGTTAGCAGGCGGCATCAACTCACACATTGATTTTGAATTGCGTAGGTGTAGGAAACTTGGCTAATGAAATGTTTCACGATCAACTTTCCTAGGCTCCAAGCACGAAATCTCATTTTCAATTCTCTTTTATCCAGATGCCGCTCTTATTCGCTTTTCTTCTGTTTCCGTGATTGGGAACCCTTAACAGAACAATTGCTTACATCGCATCAGAGAATACTACTGAATTCTTTTTTTTTTTTTTTTTCAAACATTGCTCCTCTGTGAGAACAAGATAGTGACAGTAGGCTGCGTGACAACTAAGAGATCCTGAGAAGTGGGTGACCTGTGAGTGTAAAAGTCACAGTTTTGCATCTGTATATCGAACCCTCAGATGACTGGACTGTTTGTACCACCCTTCTCTACTACCTCGCGCCTTGTTCCTCGCTTATCTGTACTTTGCGTGGACATCGGTTCTCTGGAAGCGAGAAGTCAAGGTCTTTGCCAATCAAAGAAGAGTCGGCAAAGAATGGTCGCACTGTGTAGTTTGATCCACTGGCGAAAAACTTAGAACCACACGTTACAGTAAAACAAACTCACAGTATAGCAATGTTCAGTAGCTTTCCAAAGAATGGTCTCACTCCGAGGTTTGATCCTTTAATGAAGAATGTAAAATCATACTGTATATTAAAGCAAACGGTTATGTATCAGTACAGTCCTGTTCACTAGCTTTGCAAATAATGGTCACACTGTATGGTTTCATCTACAGAGGAAAAAGTTAGAACCACACGGTATAGTAAAACAAACAGTACCACAGTACAGTGCTATTCAGGACTTCACCATGCATGACGTGTCCAAGCTGATGTTCAGTTAAAATTGTTATGAGCACGTGGTCCGACCCGACACCGAACTGTTGACTAGTTACAAGTCCAGAATGAAGAAAGTTACAGTAATTAGATTGCACACACGTTCAATGATGTTAAAAACCTGCACCCACCCCACTCTAGACATGGGAGTTTCCTCCCCTCCTGCGAAAAAGAAAAAACGAAGTAGTATCTTAGTCATCTGTACCAAAAACATGACAGGCAAACTAAGGACATGTGACAAAGACATCAGGCTCTAATTAATTCCCTTAATTCTTGTCTACATGTTGTCGAAGCTGTACAATATTTTGTAAACGATATATGTAGGAGCGATGCTGTGTAACTCAACTTTTTAGAGGAGGCTTTTTCTGTTGTTAAAGGCTTGACAATAATTTTGAATTTTCAAACTTTGGTAAAGAGTTGATGAAGGTGGAGAAAAAACGCCGTGAGTGCCGGGAAGCTAAGGGAGTTAACAAAAATATTACGAAATTCTTTATGCTCGCGTTAAGCCGCTACTTTTTTTTAAAATGGTTACATTTTTGAAACCAAGCGTCTTCTTTACAACTAAAACCATGCAGTGTTGTTTTGCGCTGGAAAGCTATAACACAGTCCTCTCGTTTTCAAAATTTGTTGTTCATGTCTTCAATAGCCTCGAATAAGTATTTTTTTTCTGTCGTGTTTCTTTCGTGTACTTCGCCTCCTGACTTCGCAGTCCTAAGGTTTTCAAAGCTGTTGTTCTGTTGAACCAATGACAGGCAAAGACTTCGTGACACAACATTTGACATGCGAAGCTAATAAGAAACCTGTCTCAGTTTTGCATAGGAAAATCATTAGCATTGAAACCATTAATAACCTTTCTCGGTGAAACAACCTGCCAATCACGGATGACATTTTAATTGAAACTTTGTCATGTTTTGCCTGACGAACAATGGACAATGTCTCGCTTTACATATAAGAAAATGTCAAACGCGCGCTTCCCATTGGTCAATTGCCGGATCCACCTGCTGGAACCTGTATATTTGTCGTCATTTTTTTGTTTACATTCATCACGGGCAGGTTATACACGTGTTTTCCTTCAATTATAATGGGATCGGGAGAACGCAAATCGAACGAGAGCGCGCGAAACAGTGGCTGTTCTCCACGGTAGAAATGAAAGTCGCTGATCAACCGTTCCAAATCGCGCTTTCCCTCGCAGCGTTACAAGGTTTTAAATACTCATATCAAATTTGCGGATGGATTTAACTCAAACAAATCGACGGACGTTAAAAAATACATTCCCTGATGCAAACCTTCTTAAAAATTCCTTCTTTAGTTGCTTAAGAAATTTGTACTGTTATGAGGGTTGTCCTCTCAGTTGATTAAATCATTTCGCTCATGAGAAATATAAACTATTTACCCATTTGATTCTGTGTAATTTAAGACATGTTAAAAGCTAAATGGAAGCATGCGGTAGCTGACAAACCGCATGGCCGACAGTCATCGGAAATTCTCAGTAGTGGAGAATGCCCCACGGCCATTGGAAAGCACATTTACAAACTCCCCCTTACGAGCTGGCCTGTTACAAAATTTTCAAATACAACTTGCACAGTTCAAATCCACAATCGCTGTTACCTTACCTTTTTAATCCATTCGACGTATCTTATCCAAATACAACATACGCGAAGGGTTTCCCTTTTATCCCACTTCGCTTAAAAGAAACGCTCTAAAGAACGGGAGAATTTGCGTGAAATGTTAAACAATAGCGAGTGTTATGCGTGAGATATGCGCGATGGGATATCTTGTCACCGGGTCAGCCACCTTGGCGCCAAAAAGGCTGGGAACCGAAAAGGTATTGATGTTACCCGTCTGTGCTATGGAAGTATTATTTCAAAACGTAGTGCGTGGGAGAGCAAAGAAATAAAAAGTGTTGGTGAGGACGATGGACAATTAAAGAGAGCAAAGCGGTTTTGTTTGCGAGGGCCTGGATCAGGCTTAGTTTGTCCGGTTTCAGCCACTTGGAGGGAAGTGAATCATGTAAGCCTTTACAAAATATCCCGAGGGGTAGTGAATCATGTAAGCCTTTACAAAATATCCCGAGATCTTCTCATTACCCCCCACCCCCCCCCCCCCCACCGAGGAGATCTCGGAATATTTTGTAAAGGCTTACATGACGCAGCACCCCACTTGGAGAGTAAACGTCGAGCCGATTCAAAAACACGTATAGTTACCATAGCAGTGGTAGGACAAGGAAAGTTCCTAAGACAAGGAAATTTCCTGAGAGCCGAATAGCAATAATTGTCAAACTGAATGGATAGGAGGATGTGCCCGCGTTGAGGTGGAGAAAGAACGCGTGAAGGCCCCTCCCTGTTCTTTGGTCAACGTTGCCTGTTCCCCATTCCTCTCGCGCCTTTCTGGCAAAAAAAAAAGGGCTGCAAAATCTAGGAAAAAATATGAAGAATCTCTGGGTGGAGTACTACGGTGAAAATCGTCTACATGATTAACCTTTATTCAGCAAAAAGTATCCGTTCATCCAATTAAAACTTCTTGATTTATTTTGATAATTAGCATAATAAGCCAATAATTCGATCTCAAATGGCACTTACAGAAGATAACGCTTCACCTTAGATTAAGGCTGTAATATGTTAAATTGAAATGAATAGCCTTTTGACAATTTCAGTAATCAAATATTGATTAAACTGTGATCAATTATGCAATAAAACTATTGATTAAACTTTCTTGCACTGAAGCCATTTATGGCAATTAATTGAAAATCAGCCACAGTACAAAATGGCATACTTTAAAATTAACCTTCCAATATGACCTGAACCCAGTTGCTCAAAAATTACCATCGCACAAAAATGTGCTTACCTCAGTTTTACTCGAACAGACATCCTATCTTGGAAGTAAGGGTGATGCTCAGGACATCAGAGGTAATTGCAAAAATCATACATTACCAACAATGGTTTGACGTTGCTAACAGCAGGTGTCACATTAAGTTCTATGTAACGGGGCTCTAATCCCTGAATGGCCGTATTTCAGAATTAGGTGAAGTTTACAAAAATGTTTACATTACAAATTTATTTAGAAAGAGAGACCTTTTATTTCTAGGGAACTGACCGAGTCAATCCACCTGAAATCATCAATTTTTTCAATTCTCTTGGAATTTATTTTTGTGATACTTGAAAATCATATGTTCACCAGTTTGGTTAAAGATGATGTTTGCATCCTAAATTACTCTAAATATTTCTAACTTGCTGCTTCAATCACCATGTAAAAAGTTCACTCTCTGAAGCAAAAAAGAGATCACTCCTGTATACAAGGGGACAAAAAACATCAGAATCATGATGCAAGGGACAGATTTTTGCTAAAGAAGAGTACTCAAGTGGCACTCTCAATATATCTTTTGTAAACAAGCAATAAATTCATTTAAACAAATGATGATCTTTCAAGAAAAATAAACTAATAAAACTAAAGCTGTATTACACTATTCAGCACCACACTTCATTAACTCATCTTCTAATTTTCTGATAAACTCCGAGATATTTGAGAATTATATGGGAAATGTCAGCTATCCTGGAATCCCAAATGTTCTACTTGTAACAAACAATGCTAAAGAAGAGAACTTAAATTAACCCTATAAATCCCAGTAGTGACCAGCATGCAATTTCTCATTCCAATGTTCACTGTTCATTAATCATTCAGGTTACAAGAATAACGGAAATGATCACCAAATAACAGTTGTATTGATATTTAAACAAATTCTCCTTACTAGTACCATAACAAATATATGAGAACAGTTTGGAGAAAATGAATATTGATACTGGGGCTTGAAGGGTTAAACAAAAAGTTCCCTAATGTAAAGCATCTTTTGCTGCATCTCAACCAGCAGGGTTGCTTTCCAAAACATTGCAGCCCTCGACAATTGATGGTCCATGTACTGAACTGTACAGTTTCTACAAGGAATCAAGAAAGGAAAGACTTGAAATATGTAGTACGGAATGTTATGACGATGCAGTTGACCCTTTATGTCCCAGTAGTGACCAGCATCTAATTTCTCATTACAATATTCACTGTTTATTAACTATTCAGGTTATGAGTATAACAGAAATGATCACACACACACAAAAAAAGAGTTGAATAGATATTTAAAGAAAATAATTCTCCACACTAGTATAGATTTATCCCACACCCCCTTGGGGCTTTTCAGTGAAATATTACAATTCTTTCTCGGGGGGGGCGAGATCGGACGTCAGCCTATATATAAAGGCACCTCTGGCAGCCACTATCAGTCCATATTTTATCTCACCCAAGCCAAACCACAATGCCACTACATCCACTGCTCTTCACAAACAGTGTGTGGGTTCTTTAATGGCCTACAAACTTATTGCAAACAAGGGTTGTGGAACGGGACCTACAGTTAATTGTCCTTACCCAAGACGACTATAAAGTATAACCATTTACAGATGTCATTGTATGTAAAGGCAGCACTTTGTCCTCAGTTATTTAAAGATCCTGAGTGACGGTCCAGCTGAAGTTTAAACTCACGACCTCACGCACGACAGTCCCATGCTCTACCAACTGAATTTACTGGTTGGCGGTTGGTACCATAACAAATATATGAGAACAGTTAGAAGAAAATGAATATTGATATTGGGGCTTACAGGGTTAAATAGCAATGTTAAAGTCACCAACACTGAATGACAACAGGAGTTTTTAGAAGAATGATGCAAAAAACATACTATTTGTTATGAATTAGCTGCTTCCTCCTTGTCCTTCTCCTCACTGGGCCTGGGTTCTTCCTCCTTGGGTTTTTCTCCCTCCGCCCCTTCTTCCGGCTTCTTTTCAGCCACATCAATTTGGTCCCCCTGAGAAATTAAAAAATAACATTGCTGTACAAATACTTGAGATAAAAATAGTATCATTATCACCAAAAAATAAGGCAAACCTAATTTACCAAGAGAATCCTGGAACAGCTGTGGATAAATCTTTAGGATACAGTACCAGACAGAAGTAACCTAACAGAGAACGCTAAGCAGAACGTGATCTTTAAGCGTTCTACTTAGCATTCCCTTAGCGTTCTACTTAGCATTCCCTTAGCGTTCTACTTAGCATTCCCTTAGCATTCCCTTAGCGTTCCCTAAGCGTTCCCTTAGCGTTCCTTAAGCGTCCAGTAATGCGTTCCCTGTTAGGTTACTTCTGTCCAGTACTGTAGCTGTTCTTCATGCATTCAATACTGTTACAAGGAAAACTTTCTAGAACCAGTTAATATTCAAATATTTGATGAGTCATGCAATATTCCTTCTGGAGAGTTCTAGACTACACCAAAACATGATGTAACCAAGTTAAGTAATCCTACTATAAATAGCTGTTACTGCAATCTTCTGAATGTTCAAGATTCTCTGTAACTGTATATAAGGAACGTTACCACTCCGTACTATGATGTTTGCTCAGTAGTAGTCTGGCATTCACCAAGGAGTTTGTGAGTGCTCCTGGGCAGGAGGTTCTCTATTTCTAATTTAATAATTAACCTGTTGCATGTGTCCGACGTCCGACACGCTAACCACTACACTACTTTGCCTCCACAGTTCCGTAATAGTACACCTTTATTTCTCATTGTATGTACAATCTATGGCAGTCTCACCTCTCCAGCTGGTTCTACTGGTGGCTGAGGTACAGGATCTGACTTTGGCTTCTTCAAGGGAGACAAGATCACTTTACCAATATTTTTCCTTTCATGCATTCTCTGCATTGCCTTGCCAACCTTTAAAGAGAAAACATCTTACTTAAGCCTTCACTTTCCTTCACAACTTCACTATCCAACTTAATGAAGATGATAGATTTTGAGCCTCGAGAATTTGTGTACTTTTCTCATCACAGGTTCAACTCCTATTGGGAGAACTTGGATTTGCTTTGTCTGAGTTTGCCTGCCTGACAGTAATGAAAAATACATCTCTCACAAAAAAATGAAATGTTGGAGAAGAACTGTGATATAGTATTTTAAGAATAAAGTAGAAACTGGGGCTATTTTACACAGAGGATGTTAAACGGAGGAAAGAAGATATGAATTTTACATTCAACTGGAAAGAACAATATCTCACAGGTGAGCACAGCAAACAAGTAGAATATTGTTCTTGCCTTGAGAACATAAAAGCAATATCTTTGAGCTAATGTGTAATTTCCTTTTTATTATATAGACAAAAACATTGTACATGCACTGAATCATGAAAGGCGGGAAATGATGTTATCCATATCCTGAGTATATATATCATTTTACGTAATATACACTGAAGAAAACCTTCAGCAGAGTGTAGAAAATAATAATGCTATTAATATCAAATTGGTGTCTCCCTGATGTACATGCATCATAGCTAACTGTTCACAGTATAAGGGTCTTGTAAGGCCTTACTTCACACTGTTCTTAAGAAGGAATGGAAGTGTGAAAGCACCAAACTACTGTTCCTAGCTAGCTTCTATCAAAATCTTTGTCTAAGAATATTTAAAAGCAATCTGATTTAAGTGCGCTGTGAAGTGGCCACGTTACTTGTCAGGATTTACCTAACAGGACTTTGTAGGTAATGTGCTAAAATTTTATACCTTACTATAACGCCATTAATAACATTCCTGAACTACTCCTAAAGTTTCCTATAAATTATGAACAGCTTACCTCTTCAAATGCAAATATCTCATCAATATGAGGTTTTATCTTTCCTTCTTCATACAGCCGAAACAAGTCATTTATTCCTTCTTTGAGAAGTTGCGGGTGATGTCGCAGTTGTTTCAAGTCAAATCCACATACAGTTTTACTGTCTTTTAACAGTGTTGATGGATTAAATGATGCACCTTGCCACCACTGAAATAAAGACCACTCAGCAAAAAATCTTTGAACTCTACTTCCATACAATGGGCCCTTACCATTAAATGAAAAAATCCTGAAATTTTGGTTGGAAGTCCAATGGAAAAGAACCATTCTGACTCAGTTCAAACAGAATATTTGGGACCACCTTGGTTCTGGTCAGTCAAACCAAAGTGAAATGGCCCATTCTGTTCAGGCATTTCTGTTTTGTTTTAACTTCCCTCTTATTTGAAAACGGTACCAAAGGTATGGCAACATACAGGAAATTGGAGAAAGTTTGTCAATCTAATAAAAATTCTGAAATCTAAGTCCAGCATTTAGTTGATTGGTAAGCTCACAATGTTTGTAACTTTTGTCAGCATCAATTTCAAATACAGTTTCTCCTTAGTGAGCCCCACAGGTTTTTTACATTAAATGTACAACAAGAACAAGGACAATATCCAATCTTGACTGGACAGGTTTGCTATATAAAAAAACTATAAAATGTTGAAAAAAACAAAAAGCCTTTCTTGCAGGGATGCACAGGAGGTAGATAGCTTTATCTAGGCCACTGAAGAAGCCAATCAGTGTCTAGGATTTAATTGGTTATGCTAGCTTATCAAAGCAGGCATATATTGTGATATGCAGTTCTAAGAAATAAAAAAATGCCAGAGCTTAAGAGGATAACATGGTAACATGAGGCATTATAAACTCTATACTTACATTCTTAGCTACATTTAAGACACTCTTGCTTTCTGTGACTGCATTAGCATACCCTGCAAAAGATAAAATTCATTCAATAAGACAAGTTTTTCCTGGGGACTGGTAGCAGCAAACAGCTATGTCAGCTTTCCCCAGAATCTCTGTTAATTATATCTGTTGTGTATCATAGCCTACAAAACTTACTCGAATCTGAACATCAGGGACTTTACCTGGGAAAATTATGGACATCACTGAGTGTTAATATGAACTTTGAACAAGAGTAAAATTGTTACACTGATGTATTTATAAACTTATCAATAATAACAAGTAGAACTAACCAAAGCATACAATGATTCCCAGTGATCTTAGAAGGTGATATCCCTTTTTTGTGTCAGCACCACCCAATGGGTCAAGAACAATGTCAATGCCTTCTGGACACACCCTAAAAGGTATGACATAACAACATGACAACTTGAGTACTTTACATTAAATTACTTTACATTACATTAGGTTACATTACATTACATTATATTAATTACAATACCGGTATATAAATAACGTTACATTAAATACATTACATTACAACTTGACTACATTACATCAAGAACAATGGACACTCCTACCTTTCGGTTTATAATACACAATTAAGGGTCAATGAGCTGACTCATTCATGCATAATGCACTGCAGGGGTAAGCACAGGGAGCCCAAGAGCTATAGCTATATCTGTAGCCATAATAGCAATATTTTCTCACGACGTCATGGGTTAAGCTTTACAGAACAAGGCCTCTGAATCTAAAAATTGTAAGTCTGCGAACTACTCTGGGCAGAGAAGATATCCCTAGATGGTGACAGGTGGGATTGCTGGGACTATACCTGCCAGTGCCCAAATCAGTGAGTTACAAGAAATACAATACAAAGTATGCAGTCCAAGCATGCCAGAATATAAAAAGGGTCACTAACTTTTTCACTGCTTGAATATAGTCCATAGTTCTGTAGTCAATGGCATGGTTTATTCCATTCTCTAGAATCATATCATGCTAAATATGAAGCAAAATTAAAACAATTACCATTGGCATTAACTGTGTAAAAAGTAAATTCTACTAGCTCAAAGGAAATATCCAGCTGGGCTACAACAAATACCTTTGAAGCGGAAGCAGTACCAAACGTTGTTACTCCTTCCACTGTCTTGCAAAGCTGAGTAGCAGCAACACCCTACAAAAAACAGCCTAATTAACTATACGTAACACAGATAGAGCCTTATTCTAAGGGTGGATCTGGACTTAAGATCTGAGATCACACAGATCATGGTGCATAAAAGGAACCTATGATTCCAATCAGCAGGGCTAAAAATTAACTCCAATGCTTGATGGCCATTTTCCTTGAATTCTTAGTGGCCCATCCCAAAATGAAGTAGCCCTCTATTTTTTTTTTTTTTCAGAGTCACGTGGCAATCATAAAATCAAAATGGCATCTGTATGTTGTGAATGTGGATCGCTTGCAAAATCACTTTTAAAACTGCTCAGAATTTCCACTTCAGGACTAAAAATTCAGTAGTAAACTACATGTTGAGTTTTATTTTTAACTTTGTACTTTGCATAATTTACATTGCAACTTTGCGAAATTCCTGTATAGCATAGTCGCACCTCGGGCGTCCAACCCTTAACTTTTGGTAGCCCTGGTCAGTTTTAACTTGCCACTGGCGACCGTGCGACCACCAATTTTTAGCCCTGAATCAGGACAAAGATTTGAGTATAAAATCTCACACAAAAACGGCCAGGTCCAGATCATCTCAAAGGAATGCAGGCTAAGTGTTAAGGTACTCAGTACAAGCAGAGAAAAAGGTTGTATAACAAATCTGATGGCGTGATCTTTGTATAATGTGTAATTTTGAAACATGGTATCACAGAATCACTGCTCCAAAGCAAGTGCTCATAGAAACTTTACTATTCCTTCTTTACCTGATGACCTTATTTTGCACAAAGACCTTTGCAATTCTAAAATTTGTTATTGCCCTTTTAAAGTATGTGGACAGACAGTAATGTAGTGGTTAGCATGTTGGAATTCCAAGTAGGAGGTCTGGAAATTGAGCTCCATTGATGGCACTGTGTTGTTTCCTCAAACAAGAAACTTAACTCCATACTCTCCTCCACCCAGGTGTATAAATGGGTACCAGCAATATAATGTTGGGGGTATCAATGCATTGGACAAGCATCCCATCCATGGGGGAGTAACAATACTCCCAGGTGATTCATGCTACTGAAACAGGAATAAGCTGGGCCTCATGTGGAACCAGTGGGTGTTGGATGGCACCTGCTATGTAATGCTGAGGGTAACCCCGCATTGGACTAGCATCCCATCCACAGGGGAAGTAACAATACTCCCAGGTGCTTCATGTTACTGAAACTGTGATAAGCTACATTGTCATATGACCCGTCCAGCCTCGCTCACGCAATCCCATAGAAAACTAACTGTAGTAAAAGCTGACGTTGGGCAGGCCCAGTGGGTTGACGTGAGCCAATGCGGAAACAACTGTCCGGCCCTAGTGCACTTCTTTGGCTTTGTTGTGAAGTAAAAAAACAAAACACTGAACAAAAGAAATGAGAAAAAAAGCCTGGCGTTTTTCAATTAATTGCGAAATTCTTGTTCTGACTCAAAAAAATTCATTTTTCCCGTGCCTGCCAGGCTATCACTTCCTATTTAGAATGAAAACAAATTTTCAAAACTTAGGTGGTGCAGGAGCCCTGGTGATGGGCTCACACCAGGGCTCCTAGTAGGTGACCATATGATAAAATGCTTATTGACTCAGTTAGGTTGGCCTGGACGGAAAAATCACGGCACTCGGTCCGTATGTCTGGACTTCCAGTCCAATATTTTCCTATCCGGCCCACCCACTTAGTCAATAAACACATAGCTGTCACCTTTATGGCTTGTGTACGAGTGCCTTTTAGTTTACCTTGGCTTTTGAAATGAGGTTACTGATAGTATATACTTACCACTCCACCTGCAGCCATGTGAATTAGAATAGTTTTTCTCTTCCCAAGATTTGCACAGTGGAAGAGCATAAAGTAAGCAGTAAGGTACTGGACAAGAAGAGCTGCTCCTTCTTCAAAGCTCATGCTATCTGGCATGACGTGACAGCTGACAGCAGGGATGCATGTAAATTCTGACCAAGCGCCATCCATGGTAAGACAAGCTACTCTTGAACCAATCTGTTCACCACAGAAAACAATGGATGAAGGACTCTCACATGGCAAAAGATATACAGTACTGTGCTATAAAACCACTCACTGTTTTAGACTAGTACCTATAAAGATTTAACGAAGGTTTACCAAAGGAAACAGTATACCTGAGTGGCCTAGGAGCAGGACTTAAAATGTGGGATGTTTATGGTTAAATTCTACCTTGCCTTCCTCTAAGGTTAGTCGTTTTATATAAGCAGAGCTCAGACTATTTGAACACCCGTTGAATTCATTTCTTTTTCTTTTACTTTTTTTTTCTGCTCGGCTTCATTCCACTATACAGATACTGCATCAGTGGAACTAAGCTTCTACAAAGAGAGGATGTCAGTCCCGGGGGGGGGGGGGGGAGGGTACTTGGGTTAATGTTTGCTGGGTATGTGCTGCTGGCCTCTCAGAGCCCCCACCCCATTTTAGCCTATTTTTTGGCCAATTATAGACCCCATCTTAGTCACTTTTTGGAAAATGGACATGTGGTTTTGTGCTATTGAGTAACTGGTTAATATTTCAGTTGTGGTTTCAAGAACGGAATGTAATGCGGTCAATGCAAGCTTAACTTTCTGATCTTTTTAACCGAGAATCTTCCCATTTTGATTCCCTATTTACCCCCCAAATTCAAAAATTTGCCACCCCATTCTAGTAACTCTATTGAAAATGCGACCCCATTATAGTCACTGTAGTTGTGAAAATGCGACCCCATCCAGCGGCACATCCCCATTAGGCTCCTGTAGGAGAGTACCCCCCCCCCCCCGGGATGTCAGTGCTTTCATTGTTAGCCACTGACTAACAACAAGACATGGTCAAACTACAACAATGTACAAAATTGAACAAACCTCCAACCCTGTGACATCCTCTCCTAGTTCTTCCACAACACCTGCACATTCCAAGCCAGGAATGAAAGGCGGCTTTTTGGGACTTGGATATTGTCCTTGCCGTTGCATGATATCTGCAAAATTGAGGCCACTGTGCGGAAGAGCAGTGACATAAATTTGCTTTAGTAACAAAACATGTTACATATTATGTATTTATTGATTGAGTGGAAGGGCCAGACAGGAAAATATTTCATTCCAGGTCAAGAAGGATGGACCCAATGCAGTGAGGTTCATGCCTCAAGACAGAGAGCCAAACATTTTCATGTCAATAAGCATTTTATCATGTGGCCACCACCTTTCTTGTATTATTCCCATCTTGCAGGGCTGTGTGACCTTTTTATGGTCCTGTTCAAGCGATGGTGTATGACCCTAATAAGACAAATGACATTAAGGAGGCCCTGCCAGGGTAAATTCCGACAAGCGACACGGGCCGAAAAGTAGCGACAGCGACCAAATGAAATAGCGACAAACGACTGCCATTCTATTAAAAAATGTCGACAGCGACATCAAAGCCTTTCTTTTCGTGACAAAGAAAGCAACGTGAAGCCTTGACAAAACGCCGACACGAGGCATTTTAAAATTCCGACAAGCGACCTGGGACCCCCCCCTGACAGGGCCTCATTAAGCTGCCTGTTCCACCAAAGGCTGCAAAAGGGTTTCTGGAAACTCCTGACAAATGCAGTAATAAAATAATGAAATTTAAACATTTCCCAAGGACCATTAACCATCTGACTACGTATGTGCCTAGCCTCCATAAGCACTAACAAAATACATGATTATATACATACAGCTGTTTTAGCCTTTTTCGTAACATGAATAATTCAATAAAAATGAACAAAACCAGATATCGAAGGTTTGAGTTTTTCATGGCGGAATTAAATTGGACGATTTTCAAAACAACCACTTCTCAATAAATTATTTTGTCGATATATATTTTACATATTTAATAACTCAATTTAATACTACGCTTCACAGGTGATAGGGTAAATTACACTGTTATATTAAGCAATCAATTAATTCCGACAAGGCCAAGAACAATATAATTGCGTGAAAAATGGTTATAAAATTATTATCAAATTCGCAAAGGCGACAAGATTTAAATAATGCTGACTTTAAAACTTAGAAAGTGAAAACACGGGAATTTAAACGATACTTAATTCTCTAGTCATATGGCGTGTTAGGTGAAATGAAACGTTAGGAACTTGTGAATTGAGAACTTTACACTGAGCAAGAGCCCCTCCCACTGACGGCTGCAAGCAAGCGATCAATTTTTCGTCGCGTGAGTAAGACAGACAGCAAAAAAGCACGAAGCTTTATCAGTGATCTCAAAATATTTTTACTTAGGAGCAAAGCAGCGTGAATGAATCACTTACCATGCGTGAACGCGAACTACTACTTGTCCTTTCATGGGTTTTGGCTTTGCATATTTTTGAACCTGTAACTTGTTGTAGCCGCCATAACCAGTTAGCACAATGGTATGCATCGTCTCCATCTCAGGCTGGACCTCTATGTGTGCCTGTTCACCGTCAGTTTTCTCCTCTACTTGTGGTTCTGCCTCGGGCGTTCCAACTTGCTGCTCAACTTCTGCCATATTGAAGAACTGGAGTATCTGTCCAAGCCGGCCTGACTGCAGGCTCCAATGCAACGTGTTCAGGTATTCTGCACTATGGGGGTGGGCATAGGGAAAACGGATTCTATTTACCCAATGGGGTGGGATCCAAGCAATGGCTTTCGCTAGTCTCTGGACATCCACCAATGACTCAATATACAACAAAAATGAAATCACTGCCTTTTTTGCCTGGAAATAACCCCTGGATATAAACCCAGCTACCTTCGCTGGTAGAAGTGATTAGCAAAATATATGTGGGTTCAAGGATATTTATTTGATCTAGCACCAAATTCTCCATCTTACAATTTCAGAACATTTAGAAAAAGAAAAAAATATATATATATAGTGAAACAACAACAGTAAACAGGCATTTGTATTTACAGTAATAGTAATTGATGTGTGTTGTCTTTGTGAATGTTTCCGATGAGGACCACTTTTGTCATCCAGGGGTATGTCGAGGAATGTGCCTACCTATATGGGTAGGCAGGTGGCTGATGAGGCCAATCTACCTATTCAAGGTATGGGGCACTGGGGCATGGGATAAGGGGACCAGTAAGCAGTCTGCTGGCTCTTTCCTTCCCAGGTTTGCCTATTCTGCTCTGCTGTAGCAGTCCTGCATCTGCATCTACATCAAGATGGTAAAGATCCTTTGTAATTCGATCTGCTTGAGCTGGCGCCTTGGTGTCTGGAATCCTATCCTACCTCTTGATAGTAATTAAGAATACAATTACTATTTTAATTATCATCATTATTATTAGTGTTATTACCATTATTATCATTTGTGACTATTGTTATTGTTATCCTAATTGTGTCAATAACAAAATGCTTGAATATGATTCTTTGTTAACAGCCCTTATTCATGGCTTACTTGACTGATTCAGGTCCAAACTGTCCAATTACTGCAAACATGCTATCCTGGTCAATCAAAATCAAGGAAAATGTCTTAAGTGAGCAGGTTGCAATTGACAGGTGCAGATTTAAGACAAACATGGATGAAATTAACTGGTCCAATGACCTTATTCTGATATCCTTTTCCTTAGATTTTGACACCATTGCTAAGTTCATTTCCAAGTTTCTCGCATTTTGATATTAACAAAATTAACTGGTGAAGAGGAAGAGACAAAATAATGACAATTCATGGTGCTCAGTCAGTGCCTTAGTATATACAGTTTATGTATATACTTAACTTATGCATCACTACCAGTAGAGAATATAAAATGAAATTCAGCCATTTAGTTTATGATAAAAAAATACTTTAATACCAAACCATAATGAGTCAGTATGTAGAGTCAGTCTCACAGATGAGGATTTTTTGCAAGGAAAAAATTAATATTCAACCCTGAAAAGAATGATAGTCCCATAATTAAACAAATTAACATCATTTAATTAACCTTTCACTTCCAAGAGTGACTTAATAGATTTTACTTTGTCTAACGCCAGACGATTTTACTCATCAAATGGAGACCCCTTGGGAGTGGAAGGGTAAAAACTATCTCCCTTAATTATAGAAATACTGAGGTATGTATCAGAAACAGCTCACTATTATATTGGTACCTGGCTATGTAATATAAACAAATTTTATATAGTTCATTTGCATGATATGCAAAAGCACACAAGCCAGTTTCGAATTTTCAAGGCTAAACAAACTAAAAAGACTCAATGGCATATTTTGTTATTTCTCTGCTATACAACTATTCCTTGATGGCATGCACATTAAACTAGTAAATACAATATTGATAGTTACATTGCACATTTTCAACTCATCCATGGAAACTCAATCTACCCAAAAATACAATTTTTTTGTGTATGTGTGTATGTTTGTCAGGATAATTATTACCGTATCATAAACCCAATCACGTCAGATCAGTTGTAGCTTTCATTTGACAAAATTATATACAATGGATAATCTGATGTTACAATCATCATGAACTCTTATTCTGTTTCTATTTGGCAATAACAATTATATGTACTGCTTTCTGAGCGAGTGTTACATATTGATAAGCTCTGAGAGCAGAAGGCTTACAGTGCGATTACTCAAACCAAAGCCACCCAGAAAAACTTTCAAAAACAAATCCTGAATGACTGTTTTTGATGCTGAACAACAGATTTATGGTACCGTATTTTCCGGTGTATAAGTCGAACCGGTGTATAAGTCGACCCTACTTTTTGAGCCTTAAAATTAAGATTTTCTTGATTTCAGGAGTAAAAATGGAGTAAAAAATTGTTTAAGATAATGTTGAAAAATGAGTCTTGTTTGACTTGCAGAACATCTTTGAGGCCACGCATCAAATTCAACAGAACGATCGCATCCATCGTGTAAGATGCGAACTTGAGAACTGTGTTAATAAAAAAATTGAACGATTTAGCCTGAAATTGTTAAAATACCTGTGTTTAAAACAGTGGTCACTACTTTTATCAGACATTTTGAAGCTTTTTTTGACCAAGGAACACCCAAAACGTAAGAAAGAAGCCAGAGAAACGAGTCTGTAAACAAGCCTCCATCTTGGTTTACCTTACAAAGCTAGTTGAGAGGTTACCAAGCAGCATGGACCTAGCTGTTTCTGTTCGATCGAAGAATTCGATGTTCACTGTGGATTTGATCAAGTTTATTTACAAATGTCTCTCACTTATAACATCACAAAGTAGACCCAATGGACTTACAGGAAAAGCGATGATTTCTGCGAAGATATCAAGCTTAAGGGACGGTATGTGATGGAACGAAGAGGTTAAGTGTGATGTCAGTTGGAAAGACCGAATGTAGCGTACACGTATTAAAGTAGCAAGGTTACAAATGAGACAAATCAGGGAGAAAACCACACATTTTTAAACATTTCCTTTATTCATTATCGTGCTATTTACTATTAAATGTTCTTCTCCATGTTATTTGTGTAGTTGCTTTTACGTGTTTTCACTTTGGAGTCTATTGTTATGCTGATGAAGTGTTATGTTTTTCACCCGGCGATTTTTGGCCGGTGTATAAGTCGAGGTCGATTTTTTGGACTGATTTTCAAGACTTAAAAGGTCGACTTATACACCGGAAAATACGGTATGTAATGACATTAATTGATCATTGCAGTTATGTTTCACAGCTGCTTAAGTTGTGTGCATAACTGCAATGATCAATTAATGTCATAACATGTTAATCTGCAGTTCACATATATGGTCTAGCTTTCATATATTCATTTGCATCAGATTTATGGTATGTTAATACCAAGTAAGATGATTAATTCTTTTTCAATCTTGATATGTTTTGCATAGTTATAAAACAAACTTATAAATCATATGCATAATAATATTTTCAAGCGAAATATAATTTGTGGAGATTTTATCGTTTAGATACTTGATTGTGATTGAATAATTAATGTACAAAGATTTGTTTGGTTGGCACTGGTTCAAGTAGTTGCACTATACTGTATATTATAAGTTGAAGGAATGAAAAAAGGAAAAATATGAGAGGTTTCAACTAAAGCTCACTGTAGTGTTTCTATTGTGAGGTGTGAGTCACATGATCCCTAGTGCATTATGGGATGGAGAACGGGAGCATGTGCTCGAGAGAGAAAAATAAAAAGTGTTGTCGTTGTTTTGTGGCAGAATCTTTTATTCTACTTGGGCCCGAAACACCACACTCACTACCAGCAACACACTATTGCTTACTACGTCACCTCTCCTGCCAGTTACCAAAACTGTCAGGACTAATGCAACAAGCCCAAATTGCTAGTTAACTAGCTCCCTACGATGCATTGGGTAAGCATGCTCCAAATTTTATTGAAAAATTCCTGCTAGAGCGTGATCAGATCTTCACTTTAATTCCACCTAGCTGAGTACTTCTAAATATTGTACAATCTGTACAGTACAATAGCAATAAACATTATCACTATATTGCTTGCATTAAGGCTGTAAAAAGATCATTATTGATCATTAATTGTCTGTTTTGCAAATCTTCTTCAACTGGCCGTTTATCGCAGATTACTCTTCTTGGTACTGTGCTGAAGAGACAGCTGCTGTGGAAAGCTCTCGTGAAAGCCAACTTGGCCAATGCTCAATTGATATTCCATGATTTCTCACTCTTTCAAAGAGTTGCTGAAATGGCAGTAAAACTAGTCATGTGAGAAACAGCTCAAAACAAAAACACAATGCTTGGCACAAACTGCAATGAAATATGAAGGTCACATTTGGGTTTGTCAAAAAGATTGTCCATAACAAGGAAGATTAAGGCAGTAGATAGCACAGTGGAGGTGTTGGTACTTTGCATCTATAACGTCTCATTTTTTTTGGAAAAGCAACAAAAAAGACAACTTCAGCTGCCACCGCAAGCATGAAAGTAGCCAGAAACATCACCTTGGCCAGGTGTTTTTGACAATGCAGTCAATCATATCTTTGAATGTTAGATAGTGAAATATTAAGAAATCCCTGACAATATTCTGGAAAAAAAAATGATGCCTTTTATATTTACCTGTGGTTTAAGATGATTTATGTGGTCTACTCTGTAGCCACACAAAGCCATGTTGAGTTTAACTCCAATGACAAGAGAGAAGAAATATTTCTGGAAAACAAGAACAACAAAATATAGTCGAGGAAACAACAAAGTGCATGTATGGTTGGGTGGAAATTAAGTACATTCATGCAAACAACTATACATACAGAATAAATTTTTTCTCTAATGTAAAAAACTGAATGAACAACAATGGCCAATTAAAATCCAAATCCCCTTGAAACATTAACATGGCACAATATGTCATATTTCAGCTCTCTAGGTTAAATTATGAGATCCCAAAAGAAAGAAGGGAATAATACCTTAAAAAGGTTGAAACCCTTGTACAAGAACATATGCATAGTATGTTAAGAATCAAAAAATTGTAATAATTTGGCCATTTAATGATTAACTCGTTACCTCGGTGATTTTGGCAAATTTACCGCTGTGTTATATCGTGGGCGCATCTTGACATGAAAAAAGATTTTGTGAGACCTCGTGGTTCATTCTAGTGTGAAATTAAACGGTAAAATCAATTGCTCTGTGTGACGACTCCTTTGGATACTGACCATTCTACCGATTGAGAACACAGTACTTTCTCACCTCTTCTGTACAGTTTGCATACTGCTGGAGTTCACTGAATCGTATCTGAAGCATTGATATATATTCACTTTGCTCCTACACAGGTAAAAACAAACACTTAGATGGAAAGTATGCAAATCACTCAAAACTACCTACTAATATTCTTATCCATAAAGTTTTATTCACCTTCACTCCCTCTTGGTAACGTCTTTGAAGATCAGTCATCTGCAACTTTACTGAATCCACTTCTTGAGTTTTGGCCTGGCAAAAAACACCAAATTATCAGGAAATATCAAACAATGGAAGCTGCTGTCTCATGGAAAACCCCACAAATAATCTACCCAAGATATTTTGCCACGCAACTCCCTACAGTAACTATGGAAGCAAAATGCATTTTTTGTGAATATACATAGAGTATGGTTCAAGTATGTTAATAATCATAATCGTATATTATTTTTAATTATAAATATATTATATTGTCACCAGTAATGATGATTGTAATCATATTAAAGAATTATTAATTATAAATTATCTAAAATTACTATAAATACTCAGGTGATTATACAAAATTGCGCGCTCTGATTGGTTCGCTATAATGGATTATCAGCCGATAATCACCTCGACGAACAAAATGGCTGCCAGCCGTTTGTGCGCTTTTGATGAAATAAAATCCTTTTGTGTTGTACAATGCTTTTTCTTTTCTTTTTTTGAAATAATCATCTGTGTATTTATACTAAAACAATTATTTGCCTCAGGCTCAGTGATTATCGGTGAATATTCACCGAGACGAATCACTGATAATCGCTTCACCCTCGGCGAATAATTGTTAATTAATAAATTTTTAATACTTATATCAACTATGATACCTTGGCAATGAAGTCTGCCCTAGATAGCTCAGCTTTTAAATCTTCAACTTCTTGTTTATAATTCTACAAAATGACAAGACAATAATTGACTATAGACTTAAAATAAAAACATCCAATAGTTGAATATCAACCCAGCAGTTGTGCACTCTTGACAAAAGCAAGACAATAATCATTCAATCCTTTATTAGTCGGGCAACCGACTATAGGTTTACCCTCGAGTTTCATCGCAAATCGCAGTCACGTGCAATGGGGAATGCCGCAGACACGTAATACGGGCGCAAACTTCTTTCTATGATGTCGAAGTCGATGGCGAATATGTTGAAAACAAATGGTGTCATCTTTTCTACGCTCAAACATACAGACCCACAAACCGTTCGCAGTAGACCCACTCTAAAAGATGGCGTGTGTAATGAGCGTGTATTTCGAAACGGGTCGTTTCGCGAACTGAAAATAGCAAAAGAATCAAATGATTTAGCGAATGTCTCACTAGAATCAAACCGGAAATCAAACAAGTTACCAGTGAACAGAAAATGTGGACAGAGTGACAGAACAGCACTTGCTGATAAAGACAAGGTGCCTCGCGATGAAACTCGAGGAAACGACAACAAAGATGCCACTTTGGAAACCAGGACCTTGGTACCCTTAGCATTTCTTTTTTGGACCACTCCGCACCATAAGTGGTCAACACTCATAACAGCACGTCTACCTGTTGTCCGACTTACGATCTTAGATCCTCTTGTTTTTATCTATTTATCCATTTGTTCATCCAGGAGCATCCAACTTAGCAGAGCTAGTTTAAATGGAGCCTTGACACGTACAACAACAAACACCAGACCACAACACCAGGAACTACGTCCCCTACTCTTTACGATCAGTGTGTGGGTTCTTTAACATCCCACTAAGTTATAATGAACAATTTAAGGGTTGTGAGACAGGACCTATGGTTTATCGTCCTTATCCGAGAATCCTACTACCATATTTTGGCTGTCCAATTATTATATTATTCATATTTTGTGCAATTTCAACTGCCATAACAGATATATCACAATCCAGTTTTTTTGTCCTACAAGCTGAACATTAATTGACCAACATATAGGGAAGTAAGCCTAAAGTGCCATTGAACTCTCACCTCTAATGCAATCCTGTGAATGTTTTCAAGTTGTCTTCTAGACTCATCAAGAGCCTACAAGAAATAAGTTAGGTCAGGAATTCTATAATCTGACTAGAAAGACCCAAACATTCAATGATCCGCCTAGCATGCTACATGCATTCAAGATTCTTATGTTAATTTTTTTCGTATGCAACAGAATGCAAAATTTCGTATGCAACAGGCAGTTATTTATTAACATTTCTCGAATTGATCAATAATGCATAAAGGAAAGACAAGGCACTGTAATATGTTTGGATATCTGATAAAACAAAATTTAATACAAAATACAAATATTATTAATTAATTTCTTCTTCTAAATAATTTCGTTCAAGAAGATATATTAGACACTTTTTAATTTACCAGTATATCTGTGATACATGTATCAAACACCTCAACTTTTGTCAAAAAATACTACACTGCACTGCACATCGTATTTTCAACTCTCATCTCTGTATTTGATACTATATCTTGTGTTTGATATTATATTATCTCAAAAGTGTATATCTAACCTCTTTGAGCTGAACTGCTTGAGCAGATACACCATCCTCAGCATTCACCTCTGGAATGACAAGTGTTATTTACAGATTCTGTACTTCTACTGTAGCCGTTGTTTAATAAAATGCAAGACATGATGTACAGCTAGCATAAAGACTACACAATATGGCAGCCACCTAAATTAGTAGTTCACACTTTTTATGACTCAATTTTTTTGCTGTTTTTTTTTTCTGAGCCTTCCCATTGGTATACCCTAAAGTGCTTGAGTGTATAATAATATTATTATACATGTATAATCACCACTGAAATACCAGATGAGCTTTGCACGAAAACATGACCTCTTCAAGAGTGAAAATAACATGTGAAAATAATTAATGCACATGTGATAGAACATCACATGGCCACTTGGCAATAAGAAATTTCTAGCCCCAAGTTGAAAAATATTTTTCAACATTCAAAAAGGAATTTTGTATCTCAGGGCAGCCATGGCATGTCCCATATTAAATTTCATTCAATTTAACAACAATGTTTATTACATACAATATTAGTTAATCAACATACCAAACTTTTGGCCACCAATATCAACATGAACCTTGGGTAGTTGACTGATTGATTTCACTAGACCATCAACTCTTTGAGTGACTGCATCTTGTGAATGATTAAATGTGTCCATTTGTCTTTGCATCACTACTTCCCTCTTCTGCCTTTCAATCACCCTAGCAGCTTGAACTGATGCTCTTTCTGCTCTCATTTCTTCCTTAAGAGCTTCCAACTCCTCTGTTACTTTTCTCTCATTTGCTTGAGAAATTGCAAGCTGCTCTTTAAGACTCTACAGGGTATAGAACAAAATCAATCATTAGCTAGGCCTGCTGAACAATGCATGCTAACTCTGTGATAGTGATCAAAACCCTGTATCTATTCCCAATGCAAGGTTATACAATTTCATGTATTTTAATCTCCTATGTGCAGACGACCAAGTAACATAAAGGTATATACAAAAAATACAGTCAGTTTATTCTATTGCCAGAATGAGAACAAATGAGCAGTGCTTAACCCTTTAAGCCCTATGGGGTCTCCCTGTGATGAGTTAAATCATCTGGCGTTAGCCAGAGTAAAATCTATTGAGTCACTCTTAGGGTGTAAAGGGTGAAATAATCACATGGAATATTGTGATCACCAAAAAGGTATGAAATGTTTGTCACTGTTATTGTTTGAGTAATGAAAGAAAAAAACATTGATGAAATGGGAATGTTAATATCATCAAAAAGCATCTGGTTAATATAAGCAGCTGTCAGTAATTGTTTTAAAGCCTGCACTTTCAGTACAATTTGGTGCTCTGTTATAGTAATCAAGGGCTCCTTCGGGCTACCTCAACGTCTGTGGTAATTATTCCATGAAGTGCTGTCGTTTCCCCAGAGCATAAAGCGTTCATTCCAAATGGTTTGTTTTGTGCACTCTTGCTACGACTGATCAATTACTTGTTGTTCAAATTGGAGACGTCGTCACTTTTAAGACTTTAAAACACATTTCTTTCCCCTCCAGCATTCCTGAACACATTTCCTGTTCGTTCGCGAGACCTTCAAAAGTGTATTTTGATCAAGGATGGAGTGAAAGGAACAACAACCCGCCTTGACAATCTTTGCATCGGGCTCAACACAACAGACGCCATTTTGTAAACACATGCTGCCACTTTGTCTGACCCCCTTCCCTGACATATGTGAACATAAAACAATTGCACAACTTTGTGGAGAAAACCAAACCTAGTAGGGGATAAAGGGGAGAACCTGTTTAATTCACATTTAATGCAGATTTAATGCATAAATTAATTGTCTAACGGGAATGGAGTGACCAATCCATCCATCACTATACCTCATGGTATGACGTGCATACCATGAGGTAAAAATTCAGCAGCAGTTGTTTTACCGTATTTTCCGGTGTATAAGTCGACCTTTTAAGTCTTGAAAATCAGTCCAAAAAATCGACCTCGACTTATACACCGGCCAAAAATCGCCGGGTGAAAAACATAAAACTTCATCAGCATAACAATAGACTCCAAAGTGAAAACACGTAAAAGCAACTACACAAATAACATGGAGAAGAACATTTAATAGTAAATAGCACGATAATGAATAAAGGAAATGTTTAAAAATGTGTGGTTTTCTCCCTGATTTGTCTCATTTGTAACCTTGCTACTTTAATACGTGTACGCTACATTCGGTCTTTCCAACTGACATCACACTTAACCTCTTCGTTCCATCACATACCGTCCCTTAAGCTTGATATCTTCGCAGAAATCATCGCTTTTCCTGTAAGTCCATTGGGTCTACTTTGTGATGTTATAAGTGAGAGACATTTGTAAATAAACTTGATCAAATCCACAGTGAACATCGAATTCTTCGATCGAACAGAAACAGCTAGGTCAATGCTGCTTGGTAACCTCTCAACTAGCTTTGTAAGGTAAACCAAGATGGAGGCTTGTTTACAGACTCGTTTCTCTGGCTTCTTTCTTACGTTTTGGGTGTTCCTTGGTCAAAAAAAGCTTCAAAATGTCTGATAAAAGTAGTGACCACTGTTTTAAACACAGGTATTTTAACAATTTCAGGCTAAATCGTTCAATTTTTTTATTAACACAGTTCTCAAGTTCGCATCTTACACGATGGATGCGATCCTTCTGTTGAATTTGCTGCGTGGCCTCAAAGATGTTCTGCAAGTCAAACAAGACTCATTTTTCAACATTATCTTAAACAATTTTTTACTCCATTTTTACTCCTGAAATCAAGAAAATCTTAATTTTAAGGCTCAAAAAGTAGGGTCGACTTATACACCGGTTCGACTTATACACCGGAAAATACGGTAATTAAAAAAGCGGAGCCAGGGCAACTTGTACGTACCCTTGTAGCTTCCTCAACATCTGACTGCTGTTTTTGAAGGTTGCTTGCCAGGACCTGACTCTCATCCTGGTGATATTTAGCTTTTGCCAGCTCAGTCTTCAAAGATGTGAGCTCTGCATTGTTGTCACGAAGTTGAATGCGAAGATCTGCCAATGAGTGTTCCAGGGACTGACAATAGTTCTGTAAAATGATAAGACAGCAATGCTAATCATACCAGATCTTATGATAACGTTTATCAATAAGCCAAACCTTACAGTGTGACTACTCCAACCCATTAAGGCCACTCAAACAAATTTCCACAAAAATAACTCAGTCACGAGTAAAGTTAAAGGTGCCACTTTTGCTCACTTGCAGCTAGTAGCTGTCGTACCAGAGGGTGAGATCGGACATCGGCATAAGAAGGCGCCTCTGGCAGCCACCTCAGTCCATGACTGATCTCATCCCACCCGCCCAGACTAGTGGCGGCACACGTCAGCTAGACCATGACACCGGGAACACTCCCTACTCTTTTCGAACAGTGCCATGGGTTCTTTTATGTCCCACTGATTATTAGCAACAGGTGTTGTGAGATGGGACCTATGGTTTATCGTTCTTATCGGAGAAGACTACAAAGTCTAACCATTTGCAGATGACATGACAAAGACAGCACTTTCTCCTCAGTTATTTTAAGACCCTGAGTGTTGGTCCGGCCGAGGTTTGAACCCACCACCTCCCACACGGGAGTCCGATGCTCTACCAACTGAGCTAACCGGTCATATCTAAACAATAATTATTATCTCTACAAATGCTTTGTATTTCGCTTAAAATGCATAGAATTAATTTGAAACATATCAACATTCAAAAAGAATCGTCTTAGTAGGAAAAAATTTGCCACAAATCTGTTGTTCAGGATTGAAAATAGGCATTCAACATTTGTTTGAAAATTCATTTTGGTGGCCTTGGTTCAAGTAGTCGCACTGTAAAAAGCAAACAGTTGTGATGTGTTATCAATCGAGATGATAACACAACTTGCACCACCATAAGATGATAGAGAGGTTGAGTTTTTAAGGAAAAGCCCTCTGATTATAACGTATCCATAGGTTATTGAAAACGTCAGTGGAAGTCAACAAGTTCTTCAACAGTTCTTAATTCTCACCTGACTAGCCTCCAAACTTTCACTTGGTTGAGGTGGATTATTTAGTCTGTAGAATTTCTGAACTGGTTGGCTGTTAAGAATAAAAATAAAAATCTATTGATAACAGCAGTGAATAACAGATATGATATGGTGAAAAAATATGACCGTCAAAGAATTGACTGATTTTTCTATTTAACCCTTTAAGCCCCGATAGTGTCTCTACAGATTTTACTCTGGCTAACTAGACAATTTTACTCGTCACAGGGAGACCCCTCTACTACTATCAACTACTTATCAACTGAGAGTGAGGTCATTTCAGGGAAATCTCTGACCAAGGCCTTGATGTATTGACTGAGCAGCAGTGAGGTCAATACCTGCAGTCAAGGCTGAGGTCTGAGATTTCCTTGTAATGACCAAACAGACAAGCTTAATAAGTTATTTATTATATGGCCTTTTAAGCACTGGAAAAAGAAAAATGGAAGGGTAAATGGAAAATTTAGTAATTTTTCATTATTATTATTATTATTATTAAATTATTTGTATACCATACAGCCACCCATACAACTTGCACTATATACCTCTCACTAACCTTGTTTTCTCGGTCGGTACTGTAAGTTACGGAACAAGTTTTTTCCGCTTGAATTTATGGCCCAAGCACAAAACGTGCGGACCATAAATATGAGTGGAAAAAACGAGGATCAGCAACTTACAGTATAGTCTCCCTCGCAGCCATTTTTTGGATGTCACGCAACGTTCACCCAAAAGGGGGGGGAGCGTTGCGTGACGTCCCAAAAAGCGGCTGCGAAGGAGACTACTTACAGTATGGACTGGTCAAGAAAACAAGGTTTGTAAGATATTTATTTTATCTCAAAACAAACTTTTGAATTTAGCAGGCCACACAGTGAAGTATGGCCCGCTAAACTGATCAATCACAGAGCGCATATTAACCGAGAGATATAATAAGGATACTTACACAACTAGAATACAGATAATTTTTTAGGAAAATTGAGTAATTTATGGATACAGAAAAGAGCTCACCTAATCACCAGATCTCGGTGACAAAGCAAATTTCTTGTAAACTCTTCAAGACCACTCTGTCTCTTCTCAATAAAACCTTTTAAAAAAATTAAACATAAGGGAAATATAAAGAATCCAAATCAACAGTGTAATTAACACTACAAACCAACACATTCAAAACTAGGGCCATCACTGTCAGGACCAGCTGACCCTTGTTAGCAACAAGCATGCATTTCTGAAAGAACCGACAGTGAAGAAATATTTAGCAGTAAATTTTTGAAGCAGCAATTTAATTTCTTCTGTATTTTGGAAACAAAGGCATTTATGCAAAATCAATAATAATGTTCCAGCACAGGCATAAATATCTTGTAATGTAACAGATTTGTAACATCAGTGATTACTTAAGATTTTTAGTATTGAACTGCTAAGATTCTTTTTTCCCTTAGAAAGCAGATTAGCCTGCAAGCAGCCATCTCTCCACAAGCAACAATAGGGAAAGGAGACATCTATTTGCAGCCTAAGAATTTACACTTTGATATGATATTTGTTTTTGCCGTAACCCCACAGGGCCCAGAGTTTTGTATATGAGAAACTTTCTTTTCAAACTACTGAAAAAAGTGAATGTCTGATGGCAGGTTAGTTTTATAGTATCTCTTTTTAATAACATGATTTAAAGAAAACTATTCATGGCTGCTCAGTTAAGTAATCACACTAAAAACGCCAAAACGTTCTTTGCATAATTACTAATTAAAACTTTTGGAGCAACTTTAGAATACCCAGCCACATTATTTACATGTGTCCGTTTCTTTCGAAGAACGAGGCCTATTACAGTGGGATCTATTGTTATTCATCAGTATGTGAATGAAGTGGTGGGGTATTCTGAAATTTTTAATAGTTGATTTGTCACTCAAATATCACGAGGTTTCGATTATCGAGGTAATAGACACTACGTCACTAAAAAGTTACTTATTAAAAAATTAATGTTACCACGAACTGGTACGCGTACTTGATTGACAAATCACTTTAAAAAAAAATTAACAGCGCGTGGCAGAGCGTTTCTTTACATACATACAGGGACGGCGGAGCCGGGGGGGCTGGGGGGGCTTTAGCCCCCCCACTTTTGAGGAGGATGGCATTTTATTTTGTTTAAGCTACAACTTTATACAAGCCTCGTCGCGTTTACGTATTTTTAACATTTTCTCAGCGTGTGCTTCCTTCCCACAGACGGGAAGCTTGTGTCCAAAAACCGCTGGTTAGCGTTGGAGACCGGAAGGCTGAGAAATAACCTCCAAAATATTGCTGTAAGCATTAAAAGTACCTTTCATTTTACGCTTTATCCAGGCTAATTATTTCAAGAAGTATGTCGCGGAGAATGTTGTAAATACGATTTCCGAGACTCTAGATTTCAAAATTTTCTGGGGGAGGATGCCTCCGGCGCTCGTTTTCAGCCCCCCCACTTCAAAATACGCTCCGCCGTCCCTGACATAAAATGTACGGCAGATTAAGAGTTACATTGTGGAAAAGAATAGCAAAATGCACTCCGAGAGCGAACACTACCTTTGAGCTACAATCTTCAGTTGGTCAATAATCTTGGAACACACGCTTTGGTTTATCCCCTCTCCCCTCTTATTAAGTAGAAAAACGTTTTGAGTTGTGATTGAAAATCGGCGAATGTTTGCAACTTTGAAAAGGAGGAATGGATATAGCATTTAAGACTGTCAAGTGTTCCAACGATAAATGGCTGAGATTGTAGGACCTCAGATAACTTTCAATACCTTTCGCAAAATTGTCCTGGAAGAAACGTTTCCCGGGCAGCTGTAGTCGAAACTGAGGGAATATCTTCCGCAGCTAAGTGAAATCAAGAATGCCATTAGCTGGAAGGGTCTGACATACAAAGCGGTGAATATAACAAAGCGCAACACACAACCGGGTTGCATGATCAAGCGGAAGTATAGTAAAATTTGAGGCTGCTGGCTGGTACAATAATTTAATATCAGAGAACTTTAACTGCTACAACTCCATAAAAGAACAAACTTTTTACCTTTTTGTTCAAGAGAACAAAATCCCCATAACGTCGATAAATTATCCACGATCTCACACCATTGTTTACTTCAACTTTGTAAAGCTAAAGGGATTTAAAAATCATGCATAGTCAGCTGTTTCAGTGAGTGATGTTACGCATACATCACTGTCCAAGAAACAGAAAACACTCCATGAAGCACCTACCGTAAACTTTTCCCGTTGCTGTAGCGTTTCTCGTCCCAAAATACACGAGTCAATTCGCGGTACAGATTCCGTGGAAATCCCTGATACAACGGAACCGCGTTCCGTTCTGTCCGACTGGGGTCCCGTCTGAAACATTGCAGTGTTTTGCCGATTGTTGAATGCAACCGGGCTCGATAGTATCTGAGATCTTTCTTCAGGACTTACGTGAGCCATTTCCTAATAAAACGTACGTTTTAAAGCTACATGATCGTAGTACAACTCACAGCTGCATAGACTTTTCGACTTGTTTCAACGGGATCTTCATATCAACTTCATAAGGCGTCCCGTGATTACGTAGCCTTCGGCTCTCTCGATCCCGTCAATTCCGTGTCCAATGTTCTTCTCTCGACTCTTTTTGCGTACGTCCGCCACCTTGCCACCCCCAATTTTTTTCTAATCTTTTTCCTGCCACCGCTTAGGTAAGAATGCACTCTTCCCACTTTACTCAGACTGCATCCTATTCCCTTTCACTCAGACCACACCCTGCCCACTTTACGCACTCTCCGCCAGGTGGTTGCTTCGCTCAGACTACACCCAGCTTTACTTTACAAAACTGCACTTTCCCACACTACATTCTCCACTGCTTCGCTCAATGGCTGCAATCTGCCACGCGTCCTTCAGACTATACCCTAACCCACTTCACTCGGACCACACCCTCCCCCGCTTGTCTCTGACTGCACCATGCCTCATTCACTTGGGCTGAAACCTCCTTCGCTTTGAACTAATTGAGGCCTCCCTCGCTTCGCTCAGTTTTTACTCTGTTGCTCTTTACTCAGACTCCAAACTGCCTCTTCTTACTCAAACTGCACCCAACTTGGCTCACACTAGTCCTGATGCTTGAAGAAGACCAGCAGTAGGCAATGGAAAGAACGCAATCCATATGGGTAAAAAAGACTTTAATTTAATATTAATTGCTGGTGCCTCATTAACGATCTCAAAATAGTCTTACTAGTCCTAAAATACATCTTTATTAATAAAGTTTATTTCTATACTATTAAAGCAAATCTACATTAATTTTACAAATTGCATTACTCTTGTAGATCCTAGGTCTACCATCAAGAACAACAAAAATTGCAGGAATATCATTAACCAAATGGCAAGCTTTTTGTCGAAAAGCCCAGGAACGTTTTAGTTTAATTTGTTAAAAAAATTCAGCATCCATAAATTGTGCTTGTAGCTTAAATTGATGGCATAAAAAAAGTTAACATTTTTCTAACATGGTTAGAAACATATGGCGTTCCATCGGGGCCAAAATTCAAGGTTCGCATTCGATATCGTAGTTTTGGTATTCTTGTATATTTTCACAATTGGAGTTTCAACTTTTTATATTTTACACTACTTTTGACAATTCAACTTTTGTGTTTTGAGTATTGAACATTGTACTTTAGCGTTGCAACATTGTAGTTTTGACGCAATGCAACATTCAAGTTCACGATATCCAACCGCAATCCAATGGATTGCGGGCTCACATGAAACGACAGTTTGCCCTACCCCCTCCCGAAGGGTAGCCTTATTGGATCCATTGAGCCATGACGGACGACATACCTTTTTTGCTTCAATCTGTTCACGACATTATAAGTAACATAGACAGATTAATAAATGAATCAAATAATCAAATGGATTTCGATAAATTTGATTACCTCCAGCGGATTGTGGTAAACCTCGACGTCGATTATTTCATAACAGAAACGTTTGGACGAGCATACCGTTTGTTGTTAGGGGGTAGGGCAAACTGTCCTTTCATGTGAGCCCGCAATCCATTGGATTGCGGTTGGATATCGTGAACTTGAATGTTGCATTGCGTCAAAACTACAATGTTGCAACGCTAAAGTACAATGTTCAATACTCAAAACACAAAAGTTGAATTGTCAAAAGTAGTGTAAAATATAAAAAGTTGAAATTCCAATTGTGAAAATATACAAGAATACCAAAACTACGATATCGAATGCGAACCTTGAATTTTGGCCCCGATGGAACGCCATAGAAACAAGAGAGTAGTCAAAACTGATAGCATAGTTCGCAATTCTGTGGCATTATTAAAATCAAATGCAAAGTAACTGGTTTTACACCATTACAAGAGATGCAGACTATCAAACAAGGATCATAAGCAACTAGGAAGGTCCTTTGGTTTTGTGTTGTTCTAATAGGCAATTGGCTAAAAAAAAAATTAACACCCTTTTTTTCAAAGCAATCAGAAAATTAAAACCAGTTGTCATTGTTATCATGTTTTCCTGTGCTTGGTGCTAACAACATGTATTTGCTACTGGTGCATTGGCCAAGGTGCCACTGCTATGTTTGGCTAGAGCAATTGCTATGGTTTTTAATTTACAACAGCCTGGTGCCAAAAGCAAAGCAGTGGTCATTGCCAAAAACAGGACCTCTAGAGGAGTAGAAGTCCTTGAAACGGTATACTTTGTTAGTCCAGATATCTGGAGTGTACAGTCCCATTTCACATTCAAAGAAGTAACTCCTATTCGGTTAAACCTCCAGAAGGAAGAAGGACATTGATCTAAAATCAAACTCTCCAAACAAACAATTAAAGAAGAGTTTCACACTCATGAATGAGAATTGCAACTATGATCCTAATGACTCTCCTTCAACAACAAAGAGGATAAAAACAACATTAATGTAAATAAATCATGTACTTGGTGTAGGAGAATGATCAATGCTTATGCCACTATCTCGTTTACTGGAGTGTTTCCTTGATTGTTCCTTGGGCGTTTCTTTTATTGCCACCACAAACGTGCTCCTTACTTCTTCACTTGGTGGTAAAATTCCTGTAGAGTCCAAATCTTTTGACTCAGTAGTTTCATTTAATTCCTTTTTACTGTTAGATAATGATTCATCCACACCCACAGGTTTAGGGTCCATGAACCCGTGATGTGAATTAGCAAGAGGAGTCGAGGTGCGTGGTGCATGTGATCTCCTCTCCTCTGAATGCCGCCTTCCTAGCTTACTGGGCCTCATCCTGTCCTCCCCGCTTGAATGTTCTGCAATCTGAACACTTCCCTTCCAGAGGTTCTTATCATCCGGTGTTTGATCCTCAGTAGACATTTTTCCGCTGCTAATGCTTCGAAACCGTGGTTGGGGCAGTGACTGTGTAACCTTCTCTCTCAGACTGTCACTCCTTGATCTCCTCTCTGTTTCTGCGACCACCTCATCAATCAGTGAAGAGTCAACTCCCTTCTCAGCAGCTCTCTTCTTTCTCGACCCTCTTTCCGAATGTAAAGCACTCACTAATGCCTCTTGCTGGACTCGTGCTTGCTTCAGTTGCGACTTAGTCATTTCAAGTTCTGCAACAAGTTCACTCACTTTTTGTTTTAAGTCCTCAACTTGATTTTCCAGATGCTGACAGTAAGCCTACAAAACAAGATTCCTTGGAGTGAGATTGTATAGTTGTAACCTGTGTAAAATGCAAGTCAGACCTAACACCTTACCCTGGACTAGTGCTAATCGCCTTTCCAGGAACCACACCCAGGGCTGTCAGTAGGCCTGGTGCTGTTACTTCAGTATTCAGATTAACAATACTGTTACTATATTTCTTTACAATTGCATCCATAGAACAAAGGTTGAAACAAGCTTTCTCAGGCATTCAAGGTGTTAAATTATACATTACAAGAAGGAACAGTTTCCTCCTCTCATCGAATTTTGAAGCTCTTCAACAAACCCCACTTTGAATTTGTAACGCCAAATTTCTTATGACTTAACCCTTTAAGCCCCAATATCAATATTCGTTTTCTCCTAACTGTTCTCATATATTTGTTATGATTCTAGTTTAAAGATCATTATAAGTATTTTTTGGTGATCATTTTTGTTATTCTCATAACCTGAATGTTCGATGAACAGTGAATATTGTAATAAGAAATTGGACGCTGGTCACTTCTGGGACTTAAAGGATTAACAATCCAAGTATACCATACAAAAAATATCTTACAGGCACCTGTATCTCTCACAACTGCTGAACTTTATGGTTGAAATGTCAAACATCATTTTTTTGTTTACTTACTCGGCTTTCTTCCAAACTGTCATACGGCCCAGGAGGATCATTTAAGCAGAAGAAATCGTGGATTTCAGGGCTAAGAAAGAATGGAAGCACTTGAGAAAACAGACACGAAGAGGCAAATTTACCTCAATAGCACAGGTCTACTGCAACTGTTAACTTTAATCTCTCATCAATATCAATCTTTAATCAAATGTTTTAAAATATCAGAAATTTTGACACTTCACCTTTGTGATAGTTCTGAATGACTCATTAAGTTATTGATAAAAAACTGCAACCCTCTGGCTCTCTCTTCTATGAACTCTATCAAGTGCAAAGACAAAAATGTTTGAAATAATAATAATATAATATTAATTATTAACATTATTAATAATTATTATTATAATAATAACAAAGTTACAATGTAATATTTTTTTCATGTTATCAGGGGTTTCATTAAGGGCCAGGCACCAGGCAAATTGATTTGCTGTGAAGAGGACTTTGCATGGCTGCTTTCAACATCTGAACAAAAAGAACAAAACACAAGTTCTCTTCAAGTGTAATGTTGAATGATGTGTATGCCTGGTTGCCAAATCTAGAACCCCTCCTTCTCCACACTTTAATGAAACCCGTGAACTACATAAAATAAATCATTGTAACATAGCCAGCTTTCAGCATATATTTCTTCTTGTCAAAACAAAATAATTGGAGCAAAGTGATAAAACAAACTCAAAATGAACATGTGGTTGCATATGTGTGGCTTTAACATACCCTTACTACACTTTGACATTGACATTTTAAGCCAAATCCCACAACTCTACCATTTTCCATCACCTTGATATTCATCATGTGGGAATCCAGAGCTCATCTGCTAGCTGTGCCATGCTGATGAGGCCTAACAAGGCCAAAACAGCTGTCCATGGCTGCTAGCTTTTGAGCTCTATTTTCTAATTTTTTTTTGGTAGCAGCAGGGTCTTATACCTTTTACAACTGTCGCCTTAGTGCACACATGTGTGGCTTTAACAAACCCTTACTACACTTTGACATTGTCAAAATGAACTTAGTTTTACACCAAGCCCTTCAACGCTGTTCAACCCATCAAACTAACACTAAGATGATACTCAATTACTTCCAGGGAACTCAGAGGCAATTACCTGGGTCAAAGTTATCTTTAAACCACCTTTTTCCTGGAAGTCTGACCCTGAAGTTAGGATAGGCATCCTGTAACTAGAGGTTAGAGAAATTACAAGTTGATACCACAACTGGCACTAAACAAATACATGCTTTAGCTCCTGTACTAACGAAGCTCAGAAAACAACTGTCTTTATGGTTGAAATTCTATTTCAGAGATGAGACCCAAAGTCATTTTTCAGAGTTAAGTTAAGATAGAGATGCAGTTTAAGAGATTAATCTGAATGCTTGAGACTTCTCAGACTCGTCAATAGTGTAAAAGAGAAAGACAAAGGAAATCAAGCACTGTGATGTGTTTGGGTATCTGATGTCGCATGGCTTGTTTTTGCATCGTTAACTTCTTCTAAATAATTTCATCTGTGAAGCTATACTAAACACTCAATACATGTGTTTCAGCTGAAATAAAAAACATTGAATTATGCCAAAAATAGTTCACAGCATGCAGTATTTTCAACTCTCTTTTCAGTGCCTGATATGTGGTTTAACACTGTATCTCATGTTTGATATATTTCATATCCAATACCATCAGATAAAGAAACAACTCAATTGACTTTGGAACTGACTTCCTCTCACCTTGCTCAAATGTTAATCAGCAACAACAATTCATTTCACAACTACAAACCCCTACATGATTTAACTACAGCAGACAAACAAAATTTTATGCTATTTACAAAACCTTCCTGTATTACACAGGCATGACTGAACATGATGCAAAAAATCCATGTTCTGCATATCAGCCAAGGCAAGCTAAAACCAGAGCAAAAGGAAGTGAGACATTACCTTCTCATTAAGACGTGTGAAATCTGTGTAGCGACGAAATACAAACCACCTTTTCCGAGGGGAATTTACCTGTATCTTGTATACCTAGGAAAAAAAAACATTCAGTAAACTTTTCTTATAATGTGATGAAAATGGGAATTCTAAATACAATTGCTATGTAATTTTCCTTTTTCTTTATTTTGCATTCCTAATAAAAGAGACAAAGAAAAACTAAAGGACAGCCTTATCAATATAGAATTCTCTTATAAAAAGTTATATAGTTGTGAGATGGCACTGTTGAAGTTGACTGAGGATTGGGGGAGCATGCATGATAGAGGGGAACTGGTTGAGGTAGTGTCCATGGATCTATCGAAAGCATTCATTGTTGTTCAACATGATTTGCTCCTGGTGAAACTCAAGGCATATGGCGTTGGAAAGGGTAGTTGTGTGTTACTTAAGGATTACTTGTCAGGGAGACAACAATGAGTTAAGATCAGAGATACTTTTTCAGCCTGGAAGTGCATTAAAGGAGGAGTTCCTCCGGGGAGTGTGATGGAACCTATGTTTTTCAACTTATTCATTTATGACTTGGTCTATCATCTTAAAGGAGCGAAACCGAATGCGTACGCCAGTGATCATCAGATATGCATTTCAAACGTTGCTGCAGTGGTTTTAGAAAACTGTATTTCTCATGAAGTCAAAATTGCAAATCAATGGTATGGCAAAAATGGTATGATTGTAAATGAGACTAAACATCAAGCTATGATACTGGGAAATACTGAACACAAGTTTTCGTTTCCATTAAAAAATTTGATAGATATTTTTGGAATAAGTATGGATGATAAGCCTTCCTTGGACAATTATATTCACTACCTGAAAGAAGATGAACAACCAGTTTAACATAATATTTAGATTTCATAAGCTTTTTTCATGGGACACCCTGCTTAGATTTTATAAGGCTTTTATCTTGCCATACTTCAATTATTGTTCTTCAGTTTACAGCACATCAAACTGAAAAAATGGACTGTCTTAACAAGCACATTCTTAGATTCATACTATAAGACTATAACTCACCTTATGACACTTAACTGGATAAAATCAATTCTAAACCTCTGTATACTAGATGCCTTCAGGATTTCTTAGTTATACTATATAAGAGTCTGTTTTTAGTTACTATTCAGGATATTTAACTAATACAGAATGTTTACTCTATGCTCTACAAGCTATAGTTTATGTGGCAATTATATTCTGTCTCCTCCTAATCCAAAAACAAAAATTTGCAGCCAGCATTCTTTTTCATAATTTTAGCTGCTAAATTATGGAACTCTCTTCCAAATTTGTTTAGAACATCTACTTTTACAGATTTTAAGATTAGAATACTAAATTATGATTCTCTTTTGCAGTATTGAAATTAGGTTTTATCATGTACCGGTATATACTTTATTTAGCATATTATAGCATTTTTATTGTATGAGTATTGTACTTTGTTGTATTGTGGTCTTAAAGACATTGGCTTATATAAGCTACTCTGAATTTTCAAGGTGAAATAAAGTACCGGTATATGTATATGAACATATCAATAGAAAATTCTAATCTGAATAAACTTCACACCAAAAAAGTAAACTTTACATTTCTTGAGGCATTTTGATCTCTATGTAGTTTCTCTCTAAGTTTTGGTTTTAACATTAATTGCCTCCCCTACCTCTGAATTTCTAAAAATGATCTGCAAACTACCTGTGAAAAATTATGTGTACCGTATTTTCCCGCATACAGACCGCACTTTTTCTGGGAAAAGAATATTCCAAATTAAGGATGCGGCCTATACGCAGGCACACAAGTTTGAGGCTTAATTAATATGCACAAGGTTCCACACAGAATGGGGGGTGGGGAATTGAAACACAATTCTGATGACGGGCTAACGCTCAAAACGTCAGCACCCCCCTTTTTACCTTACGAAGGTATAACTTACTTTATCACCTTGTTTAATTATCCTAATTTTTTTCTGTAGTAAATAGTCGACCACTGAGATTCAATAGAGACAAACTGCTAATTGGAAAGCCTCCCATTACAGTCTGTCTTTGTAAGTGATCATGCTTGATTTTCCCAAGGACAAACTGGAGTATTGCTCAGAATTTTCTGCAGTATGGATTGTCACTTTCTAAAACTGCAAAGCATTTTCATCACTTAGGTTACATTTTTGTTGTGAATTGATTCGCACCATTTTGCATTCACTGGAGTCCTGCTGACCAAGCGTTTTGCTCTTGCATTTGTTCGAGGTTGAGCCAAATTAATTTGGAACGACCCAAACTACCATTTAGTTTGTCTCATGTGAAGTTCAACTTTCAACCCAAAACCTATGATATTGAAAATTAAAGTTTATGTTAATGTGAATTTTATGCATAATTTGTATTTGATTTTGATATTTGCTTCACTCATGCTTTGCTTTAATGTGTTTAACTACCAATGTTTTTTCCCACCTAACCAATTGCTAAATTGAAGGTGCAGCCTATACGCAGATGCGGTCTACATGCAGGAAAATATGGTAATTACATTTTTTCACAGGGTGCATGTGTTAGAGTGACAGGTTATTTCAAAGGTTACTTACAGTTTTTTGATCTAATAAAGTGTAAAAAGTTTTCAAAACCACAAAAAATGGTTACTACATTTTTGTTTCATCTTTTCAGTCAGTTTCTGCTTCAAGTGAATTATCTATTGCAATAAATTATGAAACTACTACCTCTAACTTTATAATAAAAAGACACAACTACTCTTAAGCTGGTGTTAATTTGTTAACTACGGTAGATTCTTATTTTTCGAAAACACTTAACTAAGTCATTTTATTATAGAAAGGGACTCTGTCCAATACTTTGCCCATTTTTAATACCTAAAACAATAAACTTAACTCATATCACCAAAAAACATCCACATAAAAAGGGATGTTTCAAAGTCTGGACAGGTCTACCAGAGTTTTTATGGAATATGACCTCTATGCCCTAAATTTGTTATTTGAAATGAGTCCAATTATAACTGTTAAGTTAGAACTACACCATTAAATCAATAACAAGAAAAAATGGAGAGTACTATATGTCATTGCTGGCTCAAAGCACCACGCCCAACCAGTAAACCATGCTTTTGACTGGGACAGTTGAACTGACAACAGACTTAATATATATTAATCTTTCATTTCATGACGATATATTTGGACTTCAACTATGTAAAAATATTCAACAGGAATCGACTGAAGGTTTTGTCCACATATACCGGTACACAAGGAAATAACCATTGTACTTTCTTTGTTTAGGAGTCATTTTTTAGCTCTAATGTATTGTTTGAACTTTTGTATCGACTCTTGTGTACCGGTACACGAGGTCAGAACCAGACTGAATGAAAATTTGGGGAATGATAAAAATAGAACCCTTTAATCTCTTTTTTTTTCCTTTTTTTTTTTTCGATTTCATTTCTCCTTACGATAATTTTGATTTGTCATTCAAAAACGCCCCAGTAAAAACACTTTCTGTATTGTTAGACGTTGTTTGGCGTCTCTTCATGTAGGTTATCAATTCAACATCCATTCGAAAAGCTTTGGTCTGTTAAGACTGAAGAGCAATACTTAAATCTTTAAGTTGAAATATTTGTCAAGTAAAATGTAAATTCCACGCAGATATATTAGAAACGAAAACTCTGCTTCACGACCAATATTATATTGTGTTCTCGAGAAATATTTCCGTGAATACACAACTTAATGTGTAAAATGTGGCTCCTTGTAATATTTACAAAAACACGTGACGGACCATGCCAGCAACAGGTAGAAGTCGATCTTGGACATTCCCTACGGCACATGCACGCGTACGAACACAAAAAACTATGTACAATCAAAACAACGCGCCAAATTATGTCAAACGGCATCGAATAGCGTGTGTGTAATGTCTGCACTACAAAAGTTACTTTCACAACTAACTTATGGCTTCAATAGCTACAAATTTCAACAATGCGAGAAAAAAGCGAGTGAAAAAACCACTGAAGCCAATCACGTGCATTAATGAAAACACTGAGAATTTCATGAATACGTACTGTGAATTTCTGGCGTTGATCGACGACTTCGTAACCGATAATCGGCGCACTAATGCCAAGCTCTGACCTACTGCCTTCCTCTCCAACAATGCCTTCTTCTTCGTCGTGATCAAGTAGCCTTGGACTTCGCCTAGGGAATCGTAATCGGCGAACTGGTGGCGGCGATTCTGTTGACAAGTACGTCAGTTGACCATCTAACGCCATGTTGGTCACGAATAACAGCGAATTAGTACCAAGTCTCTCTCGTCCAACGAGTCACCGAATGGTGCTGTTTTCACAAAGAAACAGTAAAGAGGGGGGCGTAAGGGTTTGCGGTGATGCGGTTTTGCGTTATTTTTGGTGCGGTTTTGCGGTAATTTTCATTTTAACTCGCGGTATTGCGGCATGGGGTAAAATATGGACTGGACCATTGGACCCTTACTACTATATGGGCCAATTTATAAGTGGGATTTTAGGTTATTTTCAAATTTGACTGAAAATCTCTGTCCTTTTTTAGCTTATAGGTTATTTGAAAAATTTGACTGAAAATCTCTGTCCTTTTTAGCTTACGGGTTATTTTCAAATTTGACAGGAAAATCTCTGTCCTTTTTAGCTTATAGGTTATTTGAAAATTTGACTGGAAAATCTTTGTCCTTTTTAGCTTACGGGTTATTTGAAAATTTGACTGGAAAATCTCTGTCCTTTTTTAGCTTAAATTTATAAGTTGGTTTTTAGGTTATTTGAAAATTTGACAGGAAAATCTCTGTCCTTTTTTAGTTTAAATTTATAAGTGGGTTTTTTCAGATTACGAAAAAATTGATTTAAAGGATAGGTAATATACATAAAGATTAGTTATGGACCAAAAAGAAAGTTTTGTAGAAAAGCCAGAAGAAAATGGCAAAAGAATAAGAAGCTTAATAATAAAACAGTTAGAAAAAATTATCAAAGAAAAAGGTAAAAAATTTTCAAAAAATGTAATTATTAAAGAGTTGCGTAAAATTCCAGAAATTGATAAGTTTTTTGAAAATAATCCAAGTCAATTACAAATTCCAATTCAAGAAATTGGTTTATTTCACGATCAACCACAAAGCCCAATTCTTGATGAGCCGGTACCTGAAATTAATGTTCCAATTCTCAAGCCAAAGAATATTTTTAGGGTAATGGATAAAGAAAAGTTTTCCAAAAGGCTTGAAGAAATGGCAAATGAAAACATCATAAAATTTAATGGTAGTAATACTAAAAGTAAAACAAAAAGAAAGGTAAATATATCTGACAGTGTAAGAGATGAATTGAAGGAAAAAACTAAAAAGAAAAGAACAACAACCCTCAAAATATTTTCAATAAATCTAAATGAAGATGATCCCCTAATTCGAAATAACCGGAGAATAAATGAAAATATTATTAGAATTAGGAGGAATCTAAATAATGATTTGACAGAAACAATTTATAATGAGTTGGAACCCCAAATAGAAATGGGGGTAAGAATTGTTTTCAGTTTTTCTGCTTTGATTCAAAGAGGAAACGGAGAAATAGCTTATCATGTGCATACATTTAGAAGCGGAGGAACTTTTAATTCCCTTTCAGAAATAAAAAAATATATAGAGAGGTGTGAGGGTGAGAGATTGAGCTTAGAAGGAGATGCTTGGATGAGAGCATATTTACCTCCAGAAAAGAAAATTAATAAACCAGGTGTTAATGAGGGAGGAGTTGAGTTTAGAGAAGTTCAAATAAAAGTTATTAATACCAGACAACCTTTAGTTGGGTGCGGAAGATTACCCGATGAATTACGAAAGAAAAGATGTATTTACTCTGTAGATGATAAAGATGATAATCTTTGTGTATGGAGGTGTTTAGCTATTCTCATGAAAATCAATTCTGGTAAACAAAACCCTGAAAAAGACATAGAGAAACAAGCTTTAATTTTAGCTAGAACTTTTTACGGCAAAAAACTAAAAAAAGAAGAGGTTAGATCAACAAAATTGGTTGATTTTGAGAAAATTTCAAAAGTTTTTTCCATAAATATCCGGGTTTATGAGCAGAAAGATATAACAAATTTTAAAGTTTGGAAACTGGTGTTTGGGAAAAATAATTTCAGAGACAATGTACCAACTTTAAATTTGGGTCTTTATAATAATCATGGTTTTTTCATTAAGGATCTAGATCTTGTTGCTCAAAACTGGGTATGTCAAGGATGTAAACAAAAATTTTCCTGGCACGAAGATTTAAAAAGGCATTTTACCAATGAAACATGCACAGGAGGAAAGACAAAAATAGTATGCACGGGAGAAAAGATAAAACACATTATGAATGAATCTGACAAAGTTTTTTATGGGGGTAAAATAAATTTTAGTTATAAAGCATGTAGGTGGATAGAACACCAATCTAAAATTATAGGTAAACATATTCATCATGGGCTTTGTGGTCATGGTGGTGAAAGGTGTTATAGGGATGAAGAGGGGAATGAGATTTTGTTTGATGGATACGAGCCTGAGACAAAAACTGTTTTTGAGTTTTATGGTTGTAAATGGCATGGGTGCCCGTGTTCAGCAACCGACAAAATTAAATATAATGAAACTATTGAAAGAGAAAAGATGATAAAAAGCTTGGGTTATAATGTAGTATCGGTTTGGGAGTGCGAAAATCCTGAATTACCCAATATCTGGTTCAAAAAGAAATTTAATCCATATCCTTATTTTATTGATTACGATTTTGAGGGATTATTACAAAAAGAAGATAATCAGATTACAGATGATTTAATTTTCACCCATACCCATATTCCAGTTAGTGTCGCAATAATCGATAATTTAACAAAAGAACCCGTTTTTCTTTGCAACCAAAATCCTGATGAGCTTATAAAAGAATTCGTTGAAAAATTGGAGGAAATAAGAAAAAATATAGTAGAAAAGGTCAAAGAAGAATATCCTTTACCTGATCAAGATTCTTTGCAAAAAAATGTCTTACAAAAATATGAAGAATGGTGCAATCAAGTACCTGTTTTTGGGTTTAATAGTGGAAAATATGATATCAATTTGATTAAAAGACATTTTATAAAACACATGACCGATAAAACTAAGGAGATTTTTATTGCAAAGAAACAGAATAGGTATATGTTTTTATCAACACCGCATTTCAAATTCTTGGATATAATGTCCTACCTTGCGCCTGGAGTTTCTTTTGATAAGTGGTGTAAAGCAAACAATTGTGAAGCTAAAAAACTTGTTCTACCTTATGAAAAATTGGACGGTTATGATAAGCTCTCTCACGTTGGACCTGTGAAACATGAAGATTTTTACTCTTCCTTGAAAAAGAAAAACATTTCCAAAGAAGAATATGAAGAATATTTGCTCGAATTCGAAAAGAGGGGCTGTGTTACAATGTTAGACTGGTTGAAAGAGTATAATTTGAATGATGTTATTCCCTTTCTAGAAGCTCTTGAGAAAACAAGGCGTTTATATTATCCAGACGAAATTGATATATTAAAAGATGCCGTTTCCATTCCAGGCGTTTCAATGAGGGCTGTTCTAAATAAATACCAAAAAATGAAGAAGAAAGGTGATCCTGAATTGTACGCCCCAGGACAATACTGTATTCATAGATGTTGTAATAACGAGTTTTGTAAAAAATGCCAAAAGATAAGAAAAGATTGTAAAATATGCGACAAAAACAAGATTTATAAATTATTGAAAACGGGTATGGTTGGCGGCCCAAGTATTGTATTTATGAGATATGCGGAGGCAGAAAAAACAATGATTCGCCCTCATAAATATAAAAGCCCGAAAATATGTGTGAGAATTGTTGGTTATGACGCAAATGGTTTATATCTATCCTGTTCTGGACAAGAAATGCCATGCGGAAAAGAGGAATGTATTGAGGTTGAAAATCCATCAGATCCTAAATTTATTAAGAAGATTTGTAAAGATATTCTTGCTGGTAATCTTTTCGGGTTTTGCCAAGTTGATATCCATGTACCTGATCACCTAAAAGAAAAGTTTGAAGAGTTTCCCCCCTTATTTATTGTAGACTCCGTTCCTGAATATTTAGTACCAGAGCACATGAAAGAATATCAAAGAGCGACAGGTAGAAAACATCTAAAAGACAATAAAAAATTACTTGGTGTTACCAAGGCAAAAAAGATATTTTTATATACACCTATGATAAAATGGTATCTTAACCATGGCTTGGAGATTACCGCCATCCATAATATTTTAAAGTATGAATCGGGAAGGCCCTTTGGATTTTTTCCAAAAGAGGTGGCAGACGCAAGAAGAGATGGAGATATTGAGGTTTTATTGGAAAAACTAAGTAAGGCTTTTGAAGAAAACAAAATTGATGAAGTAGTAAAAATTACCAATGAATTAAACCAATTTCCTGATATATTTAAAGTTATTGAAGAAAATAAAGATATCAAAGTACTGATTGAAAAGTTAAAACCAAAGTACAAAGGTTGTAAAGAATTAGCCGACACTAATAAACTTAGGGGAAATTCTTTCTACGGAAAAATGATAGAAGATAAAGAAAAACATAATATTACAAGGTATACAAAGGATGAGGAAGAGGTTGAAAAAGCCCTAAGATCTGCTTTCTTTGAGGATCTTAATGAAATAAATGACACATATGAAATAATAAAACGAAAAAGATTAATAAAAATAGACAGACCCTATCAATGCGGCATCTCGGTGTATCAGCTAGCAAAATTAAGAATGCTGGAATTCTATTACGATTTTCTAGATAAATATTTTGATAGAAAGGATTTTGAGTTGATTCAAATGGATACAGATTCAAAGTACATGGCAATTTCAGCCGAAAATTTGGATGATATTGTAAAACCCGAAATGAGAGAAGAATACTTTAATGGTGGAAAAGAAAAATTCTTATCAATATCTAAATATCATGAAAGGACCCCGGGTTTGTTCAAAAAAGAGTTTGATGGTATTAGAATGATTGCTCTTTCTTCAAAATGTTATTACGCGGAGGATGAGAAAGGAAAGGCAAAGTATAGTTGTAAAGGCACAATTCATCATCAAAACGAAATAAACTGGAATGGTTACTGGGCTGCTTTAAAAGGGGCAAATGATATGGTACAAAATACTGGATTTAGAGTTAATGATAATCAAATTGTGACATATACACAAAATAAAAAAGGATTGAATGCATATTATGATAAAAGATGGGTTTATGAGGATGGAATTCACACAAAACCATTATATTAGTTCATTTCAAAACAGAATTAGGGGGTAACTCTGTATCATACGGAATAACCTGTAATTCTTCACGCACAAAACCTCGCCTTGGCCCATCTTGCAGAAAGTATAAAACAGGTTGATTAGGAGAAATTCTACTTCCAGAAATATCATAAACTTTGAGACTCCAAATGGGATCTGTGGCTCTTCTTCTTTCCCCACCCTCAAGTTCACCCGGAGATAATAAATATCTAACCCTAACTTCAGTTGGTAGTCTAACCTCATCAAGCCCCACAACCCGTTTGTAATTTTTAGTTTTAATATCAACCTCTTCCATTTTTATAGCCTCATCAGGCTCTTTACCGGTTATTCTCTTTTTTTTATTATTCAAAGTTTTTAGAATAGCTGGTAATCTTTTTACCCATACTCTTGATCGATCATCACTAATCATTTCTTGCGCATATTGATGACTAAATAATCTTTCCCCTAATATTTTGTTTGCGTTTTCCACAAATGCTTGGGCTCTATGATTACCGGCTTCACTTCTCTGTATTTTCACATTATGGTAATTCATGAGTTTACTAACTTCTCCCATAAATTCTTTCCCAGGATCAACCATTAATGTTTTTGGGTATTTCAATCTTCTAGAATATATTTTCTTAAAAGCTTCTGTTATCTCTCGACTTTCTTTTGAGGTTAATGGCTCAGCATCTTTATATCTCGAGGCGATATCAACCACAACTAATGCATATTTATATGTTTTTCTTCTAACTCTATCATGCGGTAAAAATAATAAATCTGCTTGGTGAATCTGATTGGGTTTATCCACAACCCAGTGCGGCCTAGGTATATATTTAGGTGCAGGTAGATAGATTTGCCATATTGCCTGTTTCTGCAGCCACTGTTTTGCATCATTTTCACTTACTCTAGCTTTCTCAGCCAATTTAGGAATTGCAGAATATCCTTTCCAATATCCTTCAGTTGAATAATATATTTTTGAGAGTATATTTTCGTTGTTCATTTAAAAATAAACAAATTATCTTATAAATAAAATGGTGTCGGAGGAAGAAAAAATAAAATTTACCGAATACCAAATCAACATTATGAAAAAAATTATTAGAAAAAAAATTCTATATATGGAAGATGGCGATCAAATTTTTAATGTTTTAATTTTAATTCCTGAGGCAAGAGAAGGTTTATTAAAACATATTAGCGAGTTAGAAAATAGCACAACACAGGTTTAAAGGTTAACCAAAGTATCTTATAAATTACAATGACGTCTGAAAAAATTAATCCAAACAGAATTCCCAAAGAACCATTTGGTTTGAAAGCAGAATCAACGTTGAATCGAATTACTCTAAATCCATCCTCAGCCAGTCCTGGAGAAACATTATACATAAATATTCCAAAACTTTCTGAGAATTTGGTGATTGTGCCCGGAAGTGTATCTCTTCTATTTGATTTAGATGTTGAGGGCCATGCAAATAACACAGTTGTGAATAATGTGGGCCGTAATCTTGTAACCAGACTAAAAGTTCTTTTTGGAGGAGAAACATTGCAAGATACTCAAAGATATGATTTATTTCAAACATATCATGATTTATTCTTAACTGAAGAAGAGCGCGAAGATAGATTAAAACAAGGTATTTCTTCGTTAAATATCAGAAAACTTAGAACAAAATCTGGAGATGCAAAAACACAAGATGCTAAAGAAGTTGCTCTCGCCAATGTTCATGGTTCAAAGTATAGAATACCAATAAATCATCCTATTCTAAACGATCATGGCGTTTTTTATCCGAAAGCGTTGGAAAATCATCTTATATTTGAGATAACGCTCGCCCCAATAAATAATATTCTTATTTATTCTGATACAACTAAAGCAGCATCATATTCAATCAAAAACTTAGAGTTAGAATATTCTTCAATTTCTAGTGAATACTTGGCCCGCGAGGCCCAAGCAGCTTATCAAGTTGGTAAAGGATTCTTTTATGAAAATATTACCTTACACAAAACTTTTACATTTTCAGTTGGTGGTGATGGTGTTATTAATCAGCATATTAATTTACCGAGAAGATCAATGACAGGAATATTGTTTTTGTTTTTATTGCCTCAAACTGCGGGAGCAAGGGATTCTGAAAATTTTTATAATCCTGGTATATCTTCCGTTGAAATTGATGTTGATGGCGTACCAAATAGAATATATTCTAGAGGAATGATTCCGTCCGATCTTTGGGAATCCGTGAAAAAAAGATTCCGAACAACGGGAGGAACTCATAGGTCATTGAAAGAAAAAGAATTTTACGCGGATAAGTTTGCTCTTTGGGTTGATACTAGAACTCATCCAGATAATGGTATTCATGGCGGCGGACTTGCTCTAAATAATACGCATGACGGCGTAAAAATAGAAATTAAAAGGAGACAAAGCGGTTCAGGAACCGTAACTTGCCATATGTTTGTTGTAGCAGATGCAATGATGGAGATTATGAATTCAGGTTTGAGAGCAATTAAGTACTGATCGTCTAAAAACATAATGTTATGCTCAAGAAAATTAAGGCATGGGCCAAGTTTTGTTTTGGCCAGGTTACGAAGGTGCGCCATCTTGGATTTTTACGCCAAGAAGACCCTGGGGAGAGTGTACCAGATGGATCCGAAAAAAAACATGGCGGTCGATGCGGGCAAAATTTTTTAATTCGTCCAGTTCGCTGTTGACGCAGAAATTCGATTTTGGTGGGGTAAGAATCGTTCTGTATTCCTTCAGAGCACCATTTATGTTTGATGATGAAGTTAGTGGAAGATTCATGATGACTTTGCGTGTAAAAGGTAAGCTATCTTCTGTAAGTTATTTATGATCGGGCTGTCAGGAATTGTCGTTAGTCTATTCATTCGTTTTTCTAAAGTTATTTTGGAAGCTGATATGTAAACTTAACGACACGACAATTCACATGTAAACGATAGAGCTATAGACAAGCTATGAGAACGGAGGTTATTAGACAGAAAGATAAATGTTTGTTGAAATATCGGCTCATCTCCGGTGTAATATAATTTATTCACACAACTGACGTAATACAAAGGACACAAAGCATTCTTAACAATGCAAATATCGATGGATAAATAGCACTGCAAGCCTAAGCTTAAATATAAGCTTATTGTATGTTTAATGCCTTTTGCACAAACGAAAGTTTAATTTAAAAACATTAACTATTCAATTAACGTTTGGTTACCGTTTAGTTAATATTATGAGTACATGTACATGTAACTGTCGAGAACTGATTTAGTCTGGTGTCTCCTCTCAATATATTTGATATTTTCAATTGCATATTATACTTCAGATGATGTACACACTTAATTTCTATTGATGATTTGAGAAATATTTGTTTGCATCAATTCATCGTTTTTTCATGACCATAGTAATAAATTAAAAAAATGTACACTTGACCGCATTACTTCCTTATTTTTGGCATTCAACCCACTTATTCTTATCAGCTACAGACTCTGTAGTGATATTTTGGGTGAACATAATATGCAGGCCATTTAAGGGGCCAAGTGGCAAAGGGTTTTGCATACTGCCAGAAGACAAAACATCCAGACAGCCTGTTGTGAAAAGACAAATCATCTTGACAACATGAGAGGCTTCACCCTTGCCAATTTAAAACCAGCCATTTGATGTAAAACTGGTCTTTTACAAGTATTGAAAAAGGGTTTATTTATGTGGTCTATGAGATTAAAGGGATGTGATCACTGGCAAAAGTTTTGAGATATAGTCTGCAAATTTTTCCTTGAGAATCCATCCTCTTTTTTGAAGACATTGTGCATGTATATCGTATGTGGATTTGTACATTTGGACCTGAAAGTGATACAACATCACCAGTTTTAAGTTCATGGCACTCTACATGTTCAACCCTTCATTAACCTGATTAGAAACTACAATACTTTTAATCTTTCGGAAAATACCATAATATTTTTATTAACATTGTACTCGTCATATTTCTAGTAAAGAAATCCCTTCTTGCTGATCAGTTTTGATTTAGAAACTCTGAAATGTCAGTTGACAAAGCTTCATGTATATATTATTAGTCATTCCCAGTATCTTTTTTGTACCAAATTCTATGTCTGGCTAGAAACTGATCTGCCTTCTTATTCATTCATGGACCATCATAGCATTGAAAAAGTTATGTTTTGTAGTAGTTAAAATATACCGGTTCTGGCCCCAAAAAAAAAAAAAAAAAAAAAAAAATCAATTTTATTTTATTTTATTCAAGATTTCAGAAAAAATAAAAAATTAAATTATGATTTAAAGAAATGGTGTTGCTCCATTAAATTAATTATGGAACAAAAATTGCAAAAATTATATTTACCGCAATTGAAAAAAATTGCTGCAGAGTTTAAAATTAAAAGATTATATGGAATGAATAAAGCAGAATTGATTGAAGAGATAGGAAAATTTGCGGATGAAGATATAAAACAAAAAGTTAACATTAATAATAATTATGTTTGTATTCATGGAATTTTTAGATATTTTTGTAAAGAATGCGGCGGGTCGCAAATATGCATACACAATAAAAATAAGCATCAATGTAAAGAATGCGGCGGATCGCAAATATGTAAACACACTAAATATAAGTATCAGTGTAAAGAATGCGGCGGGTCGCGAATATGTGTACACAATAAACAAAAACAACAATGTAAAGAATGCGGTGGATCACAAATATGTGAACATGGTAAACAAAAAGCTTCTTGTAAGGAATGTCGAAAAAAATTAAAATTAATTATGATTTAAAGAATTGTGCCAGAATTAATATCACAAACAAATCGCAAATATTAATTATGGATGAACCAATACCTGAAATTAATATTCCCATTCTAAAACCTTCTAAACCTATTTCCAAACCAGCAAGAAAAGTTTACAAACCGATAAATAAAGAGATTAACAAGTTAGAAGATTGGATACTATCTTATATCCCCGAGCCCATCAAAAAGACTGTAAATAAAAGATTTGATGGTTTGAAGAAAAAGGTTGGCCGCTTATTCAAGATAAAGAATGAGGAATCACTTACAGATCTAATCAATAAAAACATCTCCGAACTTACTAATAACAAACCAACAAAACCTAAAAAACAGGTAAATATGTCTGATAGTGTGAGAGATGAATTGAATGAAAGGGGTAACCAATTAACCCCAAAACAAAATCAAACAGCATTGAGGGGGTATCTGAAAACACATCGTATAGATGGGCAAAAAGGGTATGGTCCAAATACATTTATTAATAAAATAAAACCAAAAGTTTTAGATCTTATTAATAAGCAAAAGAAGCCTATCAAAATCAAGTTCATCTTTACCTGTAAATTCAAAAAAAGGAATTCTGATAATGATCTTTTTCATCTTTTTGATGAATGTTTAGGTTACTTTCATTCAAAAAATGTGGAAATAATAACAGAAGCAACTGATTTTTCTGAACTATACGATACAATGGTAAATTACTTACTTGAATTGGTTGAAGTTTTTCAAAATCAAGGTTCTGGATGGGAATTTGATCAAGTGGAATACTTTGATATCAATATAGATCCTTATGAACCTATTTCTGGCAGTTCCTATATTTCGCTTCCATTAATATTGGAATTAAAGAAAGCAATTATAAACGTTAAAAATCTGAATGATCATGAATGTTTCAAGTGGGCAATAACTTCTGCCGCATTTCCTAAACAGAAAAATCCACAAAGACTAGATAAACAAATGATAGATAACTCTAAGAATTTTAACTTCAAAGGAATAGAGTTCCCGGTTCAATTGAATGATATTGGTAAGTTTGAAAAACAAAATCCCTATTATACAATTAATGTGCATGGATTTAATAAAGATAGCCAAGAAGTATATCCTCTAAGAATAAGCAAGAAACAAAGCGGTTATTTGATTGAATTACTTCTAATAACGAATGAAGAAGGAAATAATCACTACTGTTGGATAAAGAATTTTAGCAGACTTGCTTCTTCGCAAATAAATAATAATCAACACAAACGCGAATTTTGCCGTAGATGCTACAATTCATTTCCAACAGAAAAATCATTGGAAAAACATCTTGAATATTGCTCCAAAAATGAAGAAGTTAAGATTAATATGCCAAAAGATAAAGATGGCAATCCAATGTATATTAATTTTAATAATTATAATCGAAAAATGTGGGTGCCATTTGTTGTTTATGCAGACTTTGAGAGTTCTACAGAGAAAATACATACATGCTCACCAAATGAAAGTGAGAGTTTTACTAATCAATACCAGAAACATAAACCATCAGGATTTAGCTATCTCATAAAGTCTTTTGATGATGAACTATTTCCAACCGAGCTTGTTCAATACACAGCTGAATCCGAAGATGATGATATTCCACAGATATTTGTGGATAATTTAGAGCAGGATATTAAGAAAATTTATAATAATACAAAATACCGCAAAAAAGTGGAGAATATGTCAGAAATAGATAAAAAAGAATATGAAAATGCTACTCACTGCCATATATGTGAAGAAAAATTAGGGGAAGATAAGGTATTAGATCACTGCCATCTTACAGGAAAGTATAGAGGAGCGGCTCATAACGAATGCAATTTAAATTACAAGATTCCAAAGTTCTTTCCAGTAATATTTCACAACCTATCTGGATATGATGCTCATATTTTTATCAAGAATCTTGGTAAAACAAAAGGTAATATAAAATGCATACCTAATAATGAGGAAAAGTATATTTCTTTCACAAAACAGATTGTGGTTGATACATTTACAAATAAAGAAGGTAAGCGAGTTGAGGTGAAGAGGGATATTAGATTTATAGATTCATTTAAATTTATGCCAACAAGTCTAGAAAAATTAGTAAATAATCTACCAAAAGAATCTTTCAAAAACTTAAATATTTTCTATGAAGATGAAGAATTAAAAGCATTGTTGAGAAAGGGTGTATTTCCATATGATTGGTTTGATGCATTAGATAAACTCAACGCAACCCAACTTCCACCAAAGGATGCATTCTATTCAAAACTAAACGATGAAAATATATCAGATAATGATTATAAACACGCACAAAAGGTATGGGAAACCTTCAATATGAAAACAATGCGGGAATATCATGATTTATATCTTAATTCAGATGTACTACTTTTAGCGGATGTATTTGAGAACTTTAGAGATGTTTGCCAAACACATTATGGATTAGATCCCGCACACTATTATACAGCACCCGGACTAGCTTGGGACGCAGCATTAAAGTTAACAAAAGTTAATTTGGAGTTGCTAACCGACATCGACATGTTGCTTATGATTGAGAAAGGTATTCGGGGCGGAGTCTCTATGATTTCTACTAGATATGGTAAAGCAAACAACCCATACATGAAAGAATATGATCCCAACGAAACCAAAATGTATATACAATATCTTGACGCTAATAATTTATACGGGGGAGGAATGAGTAATCCATTACCTACTCATGGTTTTAAATGGATGAACAAAAAAGATCTTAGAGACTGGAAAAATATTCCTTGCTTATTGGAGGTTGATTTGGAATATCCCCCCCACCTTCATGATTTACATAATGATTATCCTTTAGCTCCAGAAAGGCTTGTAGTTAATAAAGTGGAGAAATTAATCCCAAACCTGAACAAAAAGGTAAAGTATGTTGTTCATCATGAAACACTAAAACTTTATGAAAGTTTGGGATTAAAAATAACAAAAATTTATAGAGGTATTACATTCAAAGAGTCGGATTGGTTAAAACCATATATTGCCCTGAATACTGATCTAAGATCAAAAGCGAAGAATGATTTTGAAAAAGATTTCTTCAAGTTAATGAATAATTCTGTGTTTGGTAAAACAATGGAAAACATTAGAAATAGGGTTGATATTAGATTAGTTACAAATCAAAAAGATGCTAAAAAATTAATATCAAAACCTAACTATAAACATCGAACTATCTTTTGTGAAAATCTTGTGGCCATCCATATGAAGAAAACAAAGTTAGTATTCAATAAACCCGTTTACTTAGGCATGGCCATTTTAGATTTAAGTAAAACAATAATGTATAACTTTCATTATAATTATATCAAACCTAAATATAACGAAAAGGCTAAATTGCTTTTTACAGATACTGATAGTCTCGCATATTTGATAGAAACGGAAGATTTTTACAAGGATATTACCCCCGATGTGGTGGAAAGGTTTGACACTTCAAATTTTGCTGAAAACCACCCATCAGGTATTAAGACAGACATAAACAAAAAAGTCATCAATAAGTTTAAGGATGAAGCTGGCGGTCAACAGATAGCAGAATTTGTAGGTCTACGAGCAAAGCTTTATTCCTACAGGATGGATGAAGGTGAAGAAGAAAAGAAATGTAAGGGAATGAAGAAAGTAGTTGTAAAAAATAACATAAGCTTTAATGATTACAAGGATTGCCTTTTCAATAAAGAACCGCAGATGAGACAGATGCAAGTAATAAGAAGTAAATTACATGATGTTTATACTGAAACTGTTAATAAAGTTGCACTTTCTGGTGATGATGATAAGAGAATAATTTGTGAAGATGGAATAAATACTTTTGCCTACGGTCATTATCTTACTAAAACAGAATCAGGCGGAAGTTCTGTATCATAAGGAATAACCTGTAATTCCTCCCTTACAAAACCTAGCCTAGGCCCATCCAATAAATAATATAAAACCGGCTGATTGGGTGAAATTACGCTTCTTGAAATATCATAAACTTTTATACTCCAAATAGGATCAGTAGCCCGTCTTTTTTCACCACCCTCAAGTTCGCCAGGAGATAATAAATATCTAACTTTTACACCTGGAGGTAGCCTAATCTCATCAAGCCCCACCTCGCGCTGGTAATTTTTAGTTTCAATATCAACCTCTTTCAGTTTTATAGCCTTATCAGGTTCTTTACCGGTTATTCTAGTTGGTGTATTATTCAAAGTTTTTAGAATAGCAGGCAATCTTTTCACCCATACTCTTGATCGGGTATCGCTAATCATTTCTTGCGCATATTGGTGACTAAATAATCTTTCACCTAATATTCTATTTGCTCTTTCAACAAATGCTTGTGCCCTATGATTTCCAGCTTCACTTCTCTGTATTTTAACATTATGATAATTCATAAGTTTGGAAACCGCACCCATAAATTCTTTTCCAGGATCAACCATTAATGTTTTAGGATATTTTAATTTTCTAGAATATATTTTCTTAAAAGCTTTTGATATTTCTCGACTTTCTTTTGAGGTTAATGGTTCAGCATCTTTATATCTCGAAGCCACATCAACCACAACTAATGCATATTTATAAGTTTTTATTCCAACTCTATCATGCGGTAAAAATAATAAATCTGCTTGATGAATTTGATTAGGCTTATCCACAGCCCAATGCGGTCTAGGTATATATTTGGGGGCTGGTAGATATATTTGCCATATTGCTTGTTTCTGAAGCCATTGTTTTGCTTCATTTTCACTTACTTTTGCTTTTTCAGCTAATTTAGGAATTGCAGAATATCCTTTCCAATATCCCTCGGTTGAATAATATATTTTCGATAAGTCTGAACTCATTTAAAGATTAACCAAAGTATCTTATAAATCAATATGACGTCTGAAAAAATTAACCCAAACAGGATTCTGAGAGTACCACTAGGTTTGAAAGCGGAATCAACATTGAATAGAATTACACTTAACCCATCATCAGCCAATCCTGGAGAAACTCTATACATAAATATTCCTAAACTTGCCGAGAATTTAGTGATTGTACCAGGAAGCGTATATCTAGTATTTAACTTGACTGTTGAGGGGCATGAAGATAACACCCTAGTGAATAATGTAGGTAGTAACCTTGTATCCAGACTCAGGGTTCTTTTTGGAGGTGAAACACTACAGGATACTCAAAGATACAATCTATTTCAAACATACCACGACTTATTCTTAACAGATGAAGAAAGAGAGGATGGATTAAGACAGGGTATTTCTTCCGCAAACATGAGGAAACTCAGGACAAATGCAGGTGACAAGGTAGACACAGATGCTAAGGAAGTAGCTCTTGCGGTAGTACACAACACTAAGTACCATATACCACTAAACCATCCTATTCTCAACGATCATGGAGTTTTCTACCCAAAGGCACTAGATCATCAACTAATATTTGAGATTACACTAGCTCCAGTTAACGATATTGTTGTTTATTCTGACAATACCAAGACTCCAACTTACAAAATCACAAACCTTGAGTTGGAATATTCTTGTATATCAAGTGAATACTTAGCTCGTGAGGCACAGGCAGTTTATCAGGTTGGTAAAGGATTCTTTTATGAGAATGTCACTCTACACAAAACTTTCACCATATCCAGACCTACAGACAGCGTTATAAACCAACATATTAATCTACCGAGAAGGTCAATTACAGGCATATTATGTTTGTTTACATTACCACACGTTGGAGGATCACGAGATTCTGAGAATTTTTTCAATCCAGGTATAACCTCAATCAATATCGATGTTAATGGTGTTCCAAATCGTTTCTACTCTAAGGGAATGGTGCCTTCAGACCTATGGGAGTCGGTAAAGAAACGTTTCAGTGATTCTGCTCGATGGTCTGGTTCCTCCCACTGGTCGGTAAAAGAAAAGGATTTTTATAGTAATAAGTTTGCCTTGTGGTTAGATTTGAGAACGCATCCAGATAATAGCATTCATGGAGGGGGTCTAGCATTAAACAACGCACAGGATGGTGTAAAAATAGAAATTAAAAGAAAAGTTAGTGGATCTGGTATTATGACTTGTTATATGTTTGTGGTAGCTGATGCGTTAATGGAGGTTATGAATTCAAACTTAAGATCAATCATGTACTGACCATCGAGCAAAGCTCTCCCCGGAGAAGCCGGAAAGGGAAGAAATTAGGTAATCAGTCTAAAGACCTAACCGCTTCGCGGAAAAGAAAAGATGGAAGAATTACGAGAAAAATTACCATTCCATTGTATTATAACGGGTCCAACAAATTGTGGAAAGACAAAATACATAATAGATCAACTCCGAGGTCCATTTCGAAAATTGTTTGAATTCATTGTTTTAATATGTCCAACTTATGCTAAAAATAAAACATATCATAATTTTGCTAGAGGAGATAAACGTTTCTTTGTATTATCACCTGATTCAAGTAATATAGATGAGATTAATGAGTTATTAACTGATTGTCAAACATTATTCTCTGGAACAAATACATTAATAATTTTAGATGATTGTGCTGTTTCTAATGATCTGAAGAAACGATCGAACAAGTTTATAGATTTAGCATTTTCTGGAAGACATCATGGATTATCAGTTTGGGTTCTAACTCAGCAATTAACTTCAATAGCAAAACCATTCCGTGAAAATGTAGCTTGTGTTGTTACTTTCCATAACCCATCACAAAAAGGTATGAAGATGTTTTTTGAAGATTACGGTGGTGATTTGGATTATGAATTAGGTAAAAAGTTTGTACAACTCCTGAAAACTGAAAAATATTCTAGACTTTGTTTATCTTTGCGTTACCCATTTAATTTTTATTTGGAGATCCCTTCGGGGTAGGCTTCGCCGTATTTCCGACAAAGTCGATTTAAAAATAGTAAATGTAACACCATAAAAGATGGCAGAAGTTGAAGATTACATAGAAGAAAAGATTGTTGGAAAGGCAGAGGTAAAAGATAATAATGATAATGATAATGAACTTGAAATAAAACAAGAATCACTAGCTATTCTAGCTGCTCTTGGAACCACAAAGGAATATTTAGGCGTTGATATGAGTTTGGGGGATATAAAAAAATTATCTGTAAAAGATGTTGAAAAATATTATAATCGTTATCAAGCAGTAATGGGTAAGAAAATTAACGGCGGATTGGTGGATTCGTCCCTACAATTAGTTTCTAAACTTATTTCATATTTAGTTCCAGTTGATGATATAGAATCTCTTTGCGATGATTTGAAGAATGATGATTTGGTTAATCGCGAACTAACAAACATTGTAGGTCTCTTAGCATTGAAAGCAGGAAGATTGGCAGCACTTGGTAGCGGTATATTCCAGGTTGCTAAACACATCAAATTCAACAAAATTCAACAAGTTACAAGTACAATTACAGATGATTCTAACAAAACTGAACAGGATACTCAAGATGCTAATGGGTATGATAATGTTTACTAAGCATACTATTATTTTATTTACATATCATTCCTAAGCGGTCTAAAGATTTCTTAATGATATGTAAAATAATGTCTGACCAAAATGAACGAATTGAAGGAGGAACAGAAGTTGATCGGGGTGAAGCCCCTCCCCGCTATGCGGAGCAAATTACTAGAGATCCCCACAAAGAGGAACAAAAAACAACAAGTAATGTTTCTAAAAAGAAAGACCCTAAAAAGGTTGCTGCTGGTAAGAAACTGGCGGAATATAATAAAAAAGCTAAAGAAGCATTAGCTAGGGAAATGAAACGTGAAAGGGAACAAGCGGTGCAAAATGAAAATACAGAAAGTGAGTATAATCAAGAAAAGACAAATAATCAATCTAAAGCTTGGCTTCCGGAGCTATCTTTTACCACTGTTTTATCCATTGTTGGAATAGGGTTTACAGCATTTGATATGTTTATGAGATGCCGACAAAAGGAGGATAATAAAAATAGAATACCTGCTTGTCCTTCGGTATCGCAAGTTCCTCAATTACCACAGCCGCCAGATCGACCAAAAATTGGAATGATGTAATGTAAACCCTAAAGCTGATTTAAAGATTTCTTAATGATACAGTAAAAAATTATGTCAACTGAAAACAAACTTGTGAAAACTTTTACTGATTCAGCTGTCCTTATTGGATTGGCGGCTTTAGTTGGATATGTAGCTAAAAAGGCTATGAGAGAATCATTTATGAACGACCCCTCCTCAAGTATTACAAATTATGCTAAATGGGTGGTTGTATTGTCGGGTAGTATGTACCTAAAAACATATTTAGAGGATCAAAAGATTTTACCGACCTAAAAGGGAGGAACCTCAAATTAAGGATTTATAGACCTGAGCGAAGCGAAGAAACATGGCAACAATAGCAATGATGGTTGGAGGAGCTATTTTGAACGCGACTACATTCGTTGGCGGATCATATCTTGCAAAATATCTCTCAGGTGATAAAACAGATACAGAACGAATACGACACGATAAAGCATTAGAAAAATATCAAAAAGATTATGCTGAATATCAGGAAAAAAGACAGAAACTAATTGATTGGCAATCACAACAAAATGATAATAAATATCAGGCTTCAAAAAATATTTCTAATACCGATGAAGCTTTGAAATTATATAGTGAGACACATCCGACGGAGTCGGGGAGAGCTTCGCTCGATGAACCAAAATTCTCTGAAACTCTGAAAGAGCCCCGCTTTGCGGATTATTATAGGCCTAGTGACAATCAAAAGATGGGTGAAATGGCATATGTAGGTGGTGGTATGTTGGCATTGGGTTATATGGTTAGTAAATTCTTTTAGAGATAATTGTGTGATCAGTTTAAAGATTTCTTACTAATTGGTAAAAAATCATGGCAGAAGGAGGAGAATTACCAGGAAATTTTGATCCTTTCGGGGTTGGTAAAGAAAAAGACCCTGATGATTATGATGAAAATGACGCACTACTTGGTAGAAAACCATCACTAAAAAGAGTCATAGTAAATACATCTACAACCAGCGGTGATAGGAATTATGAGGAGGAGGGTGCTAGACCTAAAACCAAATCAGGATATGAAAAATTACCAAGTGAAGAGATAGAGATTGGTGATATGGGGATTGAAAGAAATAAAGATGAAGCTTGGACTAATATTTTAAAAAAATTCCCAAAAGCAAAACCTAATTTTCTTTTCAAATACAATGAATGGGGTAAAATCGAAGTTGCAATCCCTAGAAATTTAGGATTAAAAGAAACATGGCATGATTTATTTGATGCGTATGGTGATGTAAACAAAAAATTACCAAAAAAAATTAGAGAACCTTTAGGTCGTACAGCAGGAGAAATTGTTGAAGATAATGATCTTGAGAACGCTAAGGAAGAAGATGAGATTGCTAAAAATGATAAGGAAATAAAATTCAACGAGGATAATCCACTTAAGACTCCAGAAACACGTCTCCGAACAGAGGCTCTAAAAGAGAAAAATGCTAAGATGAGGAATAATATAGCTAACAGGAATCGTGAGAATGAGAGAATGCAGGAAGGAATGTCATTAAGAGAGCGGGTAAAGACTATCTTCAAAAAGTATGGTTTTACAGTATTTGCTGTTGTGAGTTCTGTAGGTGTGGTTATTGGTGTAATAATTTCTAATCTTTCTAAAGGGTTAACCACACTAGGAAAAGGTGTTGGTAATGGGTTTAAAGCTATTGGTAAAAAACTCGGTGAAATATTGCCTGGAATGGTTGGAGCGATTGTAAGCTTTCTCTTCAAAACAGCGGGTGAGGTAATTGGCTTTTTAGGTAAGAATGCTTGGCTTTTGATAATGGCTGTAGTTCTATATTTTGTGGAACAATTTAAAAAGAAGAGAAAGTAGATTCAAAAACATGAATGATACAATATTTTTATCTATCAATATGCTAAATAATGAAGCAAGAATTTACCTAGATCCACCCTTAACCAATGTAAAAGAGATACAATTACAATATTTTTTCTTTCTTAAATCAAACTATGTAAATCCTTTATACTTAATGTGTGATCTTATTGAGCCAAAGTCTTCATATACAGATTGTTGTAAAACCTCAAGTGAAACTATAAAACTTAAACCCTCTCAAGTACTAGCTGTTATTCCAACATACCAAGAGCATAATTCTTTAAGAATTCCACAAACTAAAAATCCAATCAACCACTTTACTTTATGGATTTTAGATGAAAATGGAAAAAAGCTCAATTTAAATAACCAACCCGTTCGAATTCATTTAAAGGTTAAATGTTGAGTAGTAAAAAATGGATGAGTACAATAAAATTTATCCACAAATTTCCAGGCTATTAACTAATAATACAGACCCAAATAATTTCAGACTACAAAAGTCATGCGAAGTACTACAAAATATTGAGAAGGAAATTAAACATTACGAGGATGTTAGGAAAAAGTATAATAGAGCTAGAGGTATATTTACAAAAATCAGTGTTTGTAGTGGTGTGCTTTCAGTTATTCTATCTGCAAGTGGACTTGGAACTTCCCTTACTGGATTTGGTGCTGTTGTTGGTATTCCATTAGGAGCAGTGGGAGGTATTTGTGGTGGAATATCGGTTGGATTCGGTTCAGCTTCTAAACGACTTTCCCATAAAGTTAGTAAACATGAACAGACAGTTTCTATAGCAAAAGCAAAAGTAAACACCATTCACGACTTGGTTTCAAAGGCTCTGAAAGATAACACAATCTCTGACCAAGAATTTTCTCTAATTTTATCAGAGGTGGATAAGTTTGAAAAACTAAAACTAGAAATCCGCCAAAAAACTCGAAAAGATACAGAAAAAAACTTAAATATGAATCAGATAAGAACAGAGGTTCGAGCGGAAATATTAAAGGAACTGACCGAAGGGAGAGTAAGAGCAGCTCCCGTACATTGAAAATTTCATATGAGAGAACTGATGTAGGGTGCAATTGTTTTGCAGGTATTAGAAAAGAAATTAATTGACATTTTATTCTAGATCTAAAGACCAGCTTTTCTGAAACACAAAGAATAAAATGTTACTCACAGACTTTAAAAATAGATACCCAAACGCCAACCTTGATAAATTTACATTTGTGAATGATTTATATGGAGGATATATTAAGTGGAAATATAATGATATGACTGTCATGACTAATGATGATCCTACTGGAAAAACCTGGATTGATGATCTATCAACTAATTTAAAAATAATGTTGCAGGAAGATTTGGGGTTTGAAAGTAGTAAAGTGGGTTCGTTTCCAAATAGTTTAACATTGACTAATCGATCTTATCCAATACCGGCTGTTAATTTTGATGACTTTTCAACTGATTTAACAAAAATGCTAACCTTACTGGATATTTACGTTTCAAATACCAAGAAATTTACATCAAAGATGAGAAACATATTTACATCTCAAGTTGTAACATTCAAATCTGGAAAACAGAGTAGAAAATGGTTGAACACCCCTGATATGAATTATTGGCCTCAACAACTTAACTTTACAGTTTGGTGTGCTACATCTGGTTGCGGTATAAGTCCTTTTGAGAGTCTAAATTATCCTAAAGTAGTGAATAGCTTCATAAAGTTTCATATATATTTCACAATAAGGCGGATATTATATGAATTAAGTCTTCCTTTGCCCGATGAGCAACCTTTTGTAATAAATAATAATCCTTATAGTAAAGTTGCATATCAACGATTGTGTGCAGAATTTGGAATTGCCAATAATTCCGATTTTAGGTGGAAAGGGGGTAGAAACGGCGGATTAGGAGATATATTCCTTGATTATGGTGCAGGATATCGTGGAAAAGGAGGGGGATATCAAAATGTACATATTATAAGGAATTATGATGTTGAAGCGGATCAATGGCCCGGTGAAGGTAATAAATTCGCTGATGAAGGTGGTAAGAAAGAAAAAGGTAATTTAATTTCATTTATCCGTAATGATGACTTTGCTGATTTCAAATATGCTTGGTTTATCCCAACAAGTGGTTATGGACTCACTAAAGCCGGACTTGGTAGATTGAATCGATCCGCTGAAGCTTTTGTTTACTGCATATTGGGTGCACAAGTTAACACAAGAAATTCAATTTACGGTAATGGCGGTGGCGCAATCGAAACACAACAAGAATTCTTGGCTTTATTTGAAAGTAGTGTGATCGAGAATGACATTTCTAGTTCTATCCAAAGGTATCAATTAGCTGTACAGGAAGCGAAATTACGGCTTGATTTAGCTATTGCTCCTGGTGTATGGCTGATGCCAAGTAATATGATAATCAACACTGAAAGCGTGACAGGTTTTAACAACAAACTTATGAAAGCGAGTAATGATATGAATTTTGGAGTAAATAATTCCCTAAACACTGAAGCAAAACAGGTTGGAATAAGACATAACTTAGGATCTTCAAAATTAAAGTTACCTCATAGAACTGAAACGAAACCAAAACCAGACTCGACGAAACAGGAAATCCGCAGTACCAGCTCCGCCGAAAATAATATTGACTCAACGCAGCATGAAAAGAATATATTAGCATTGACAGTTGTCGTGGGTGGATTAGCGTGGTTTCTATTTCGGTAGATGCCTGTATTTTTCCGGCTTACGCGTAAGTCGATTTTTATAACATAACAATTTTTTCCGGCTTACGCGTAAGTCGATTTTTTTATCACATAACAATTTTTTTCGGCTTACGCGTAAGTCGATTTTTTATCACAGACGGTGATTATATAAAATTTAAAAAGATGAATATGGAGTAATCAAACAAAATGTTAAGCATAACAATGTATGAGTCAGAAACTAGAATTTATTTAGATCCTCCGCTTAAAAATATTCGGGAGATACAACTCCTGGATTGTAATATACAAACCAAAAGATTGATTAATTTTAAGGATAAACAGATAATATTCAATGATAAGAACCAGGGCTTCATAATAATTCAACCCGGCACATATTCACTTCGTAATATTCAATCAATCTTTCTTAATGATCCTGATGGGGAAAAGATAACAATAATTGAGGCTGATACTGTTGACTATCTATATTCAAATAAGAACTTCAAAATTAAACTTACAAGAGGGTTGAGTTTTGGTTTAGGAGTTCCTGAAGTCATAAATCCAGGTAAATTATACCCCATAAATATTCAGATTAAGGAACCGCTGAGACTTATGTGTAGTATAGTGGATAATAAGTTTTCATATATGAATAAAAACAAAAATGGAGAACTTGTGAAACTTTCACCATCACACCTACTTGCAAACATACCCTCAAAGGATTATCCAACAATTCCAATTCGAAAATATGATAGCATCATAAACCACTTTGATTTAACCATATTAAATAATGAATGGAAAAAACTTGATCTTAAGGGTTCACCCATAACTTTTAGTTTAATATTTAGTTAAATTTTTGTTATGTAACCATTTGTTGGGTTATATAACATAATTTTTTAACTAATCTTCATCGCCCCATAACTCTTCTAAAAACTTTAATTCCTCAACATCAATACACCAATCTAAATACCTACTTGGATGCCACGCCACTGATATTAATTCATCATGCAATTCTTTATAGAATTTCTTTTTATGTAATATCTTGTTTTTATCTAAAGTTATACTTACCTCTAATGATGTAACATAAAATCTTTTATCGAAGGCATTAATATTACATTCTTTATCATAATAAGCAAGGTAAACACCATTTTTATAATAATGATCAAGTGCTTCATGATTTTCAATAATCCAACCATATACTGGATGATTATAATAATTATATTCTTCCTCAAAAAAATCCTCATTAGCAATTTCTAAAAGTTCTTTTACAAAATCATTGGTGGATATACCATCAACACCAAAATCTTTATTTTTAGAAAAATTAATAACTCCTTGAAAATAGTAACCATCATCATTACCACAATATTCAACGCTCCCTTCTATATCATTACAAAGCATTACATGTTCATAATATATATACTCAGAAAAATATTCTCTATTCTTTGATAAATTTTTTAACAAAGAATCTTTTATTTGTTCTATAAAATCACAAATACCAACCTTTTTATCATTTTGATATTTAATATTTAATTCTTCCATTTTTTTATATTTTATTTTATATCTTTAAATCATAAATTAATTTTAAACGACATTCCTTACAAGAGGCTTTTTGTTTATTGTGTACACATATTCGCGACCCGCCGCATTCTTTACACTGATACTTATATTTAGTGTGTTTACATATTTGCGATCCGCCGCATTCTTTACAGTGATGCTTATTTTTATTGTGTATGCATATTTGCGACCCGCCGCATTCTTTACAAAAATATCTAAAAATTCCATGAATACAAACATAATTATTATTAATGTTAACTTTTTGTTTTATATCTTCATCCGCAAATTTTCCTATCTCTTCAATCAATTCTGCTTTATTCATTCCATATAATCTTTTAATTTTAAACTCTGCAGCAATTTTTTTCAATTGCGGTAAATATAATTTTTGCAATTTTTGTTCCATAATTAATTTAATGGAGCAACACCATTTCTTTAAATCATAATTTAATTTTTTATTTTTTCTGAAATCTTGAATAAAATAAAATAAAATTGATTTTTTTTTTTTTTTTTTTTTTTTTGGGGCCAGAACCGGTATATTTTAACTACTTTTGTGATTATGAAGACTACAAGTCATATCTTAAAACTCTAAACAGGGGTATTTCTAATAATAATTTATCAGTAGACTGTATATTCTCTCCATTATTTAAGGATCAATTGCCCTATTCTCATTACCTACAGACTCTGTACCGATATATGCATTTTAGTGGAACAGTATGTGCAAATCATTTTAGGGGCTAGTTTAGTTAATGGCTATGGGTTTTGCAAACTGCCATTGGACGGAACATCCAGACAGCCTGTTGTTAAAAGACGAATCATCTTGACAACAGGAGAGCTCCACCTTTGCCACCTTAAAATCATCAATTTGATGTAAATATTTACATCATAAAATGCCTCTTTCTGCAGGTTATGAGATTAAAGGAATGTGATCAATTGGAGAATTATTGACATTATAATGATATAAAAAAGATTTTTTTTAGAAAAAATGAGTTTCACAGTTTGCCTCAATTACAATTTACAGTGTACAAAAAAGATTTACAAAAAATATAACCTCCATCATTATAAAATTATTGCTGTCAATAATTTTTGTGAATAATAATTTTTAATTTTTTCAGAACATGCCACTCCCACCTGGAATGAGAATGACTCTTGGCCTATCATTTTCTGATATGCAAGCAAATGTGGATTCCTGGTTTACAAAGCAAAGCTACATTGTATATGGAGACATGGATATAATCTTGTGCAGGTTATTTTAATGGGACCTCATTTTGTGAAACGAGAGATGCTAGTATCCCTATTAGAGTTGGTCGCTGCTTTGGACTATCATTTAGACATTTCCAGCCCAGATCTGTAATGCACAGAATATTCTGAGACAACCCAATTTTTTTCAGAACTGTTCCAAGGGAGTAAATGTCACTGTGTTTACTGCAGGCAGAACCTTTCAGTACTTCGGGAGCAATGTGGGGATAACAAGGCTTGTATTTTTTTGCTCGTGGAGATGTGATGGGACAAGCCTTTCCAAAGTCAATCAAGAAGCCTTCTTTTTTATAGACAACAACATTGTTAGTCTTCAAATCACAATGAAGAAAACCTTTTTTATGTACATGATTAAGGGCATCAGCGACATTGTAAGAAATCTTTACCCAGTCCTTTTTCTCTAGGTTGTTAGTCTTTTGAAGGAGACTATGGACTGTAAAAGAGGTATTTGCCTCACCTAGGTACTCCATAATGATAGAAAAAGGTTCTTCTTCAATTTGCACACCAATAATTGTTGGTATATTGGGGTGCATCAATGCTTGCATCATTTGTGCTTCTTTGATAATTTCATGTATGTTTCCATCAATTATCTGTTTTTCAACCACAGGAATACCCATCCTCTTGTAGGTTTTTAAGAAGCACTTTCCAAAGGAACCTTCTCCAAGTGAAATACGTGGTTGAACATTTGTGCTGAGGTCTCTTAAACTTATGTTGTTAACTCTATTTTCCACAGCAGCCCCTTGCCTATTGTTTTGCCCCTGTTAAAAAGGGTTCACATAAGCTTAATTAAAGATTGTGCTGATGAACGCCTTGGTGTTGACAGTGCAAAGTACTGTTAGAATAAAAATCGAAAGTGTATGTGTATGTTGTCTTCAATTATGCTTACTTATTTAGGTCTTGCCATATGATAAAGACTTGCCTTTTAAGCTTATACGTGGGGAAATTGTTGCGTGTGAATCGCTGCTGCTCAATAAACAATCCTGTGACAAAAATACTCTGCTCTCTGGGCAACTTCGCAGGGGATAACACTGTTCGAGATATACTCGTTTATCGCGTCGGCCAGCGCCAAAATTACATGTATTAAAACACCCTTCAAGAACCTTACCTGAGGTCGATATTGAAGTAAGAGATTTCTCATTTTATTATTTTCTTGGCATTCTTCACGCCACTTTCTGCAAAATTTATGCGCGGTTTCTCGTAGTTTTGATGCAGTCCGTCGTTCGTGTTCAAGCTCTTTCATTATCTTCTCTCGTTCGAGGGCTACTCTTTCAGCAGCTCTTTGTTGACGCTTTCTTTTCTGCCTGGCATTCCGAAGCCGACGAATTTCTTCAAGGGTATGTTCTCGGAATTTCCCCATCATAATATAGTAGTTTCTTTGCCGATCCTTTGCACTCACTTCCCGCCTTCAATTAATTTCTGGCGGGAAAAGCGTTTTGTGCCATATTAGGTCTTGCAAACCAAATAAAGAGAACTCTTCGAGAGCCCATTGTCTTATTTCAGCGGTTAAATTTTAGTTTTGGTGGAAATCGCCATGGAAACCAGCGAACCAGCACCGTTACCTAGTGACCAACTGCTGTACAAGGAGCCTGCGGACACTAGTATGACCTTCGATACTTCGATACTGCATTGATACTACGAATACGAATATTTAGAATTTACATGTATATAGAGTACGCCGAGTACAAGGATAAAATGCTCCTGGACACGTTTTTTGATGCATTTACTGAGCGGCCGAAGTGAGATGATATGAGGTTAGTAAAAAATATGTATTCAGTTAAATATAGCTGAAGAGAAATGTCCGCCCGAGAGTGAGAAACATGGGATTAGTAAACTTATGCGGTTTAATAAATCTGATTTCCTGCAATGTTCTCCCAATTTATTGACGTGTTTTTATCTGGTATTGGTAGAAGAATATCAGCTTACAGTGTTACTGAATGCCTTTTTTCAATACCTTCTGGCTGCTGGGGTGAAAAACATAAGCTTAGATACATTGGTGTTTGTAATTAAGATAACTGTTCCTTTACATACCTCTTATTAACCTTGTTATTGTTATTATTATTGTTATTATTATGATTATGATTATTATGATATGAACAGCATAAAAATAGTTACCCAATTTTGCAGAGAAAGATTTTCATAGAAGACTTAAATAGGTGCTTCTTCTTCAAGACCTTTCAAATTATTTTTTCCAACAGCTTCATTGATTTTTACAACTGCAAAGTTGTTTCATCAAGTGAAATGAGAAAAATGGAAGCAAAAAAGCTTCAACCACTCCGCATGCAAACAAACTCTCAAGAGTGTGCAGTACTGACTGGAAATCATCTTTAAGGTCTGTCTAGGATTTCATAACTCACAAAGTTAAAAGAGGTATGTTTACAGATGGACAGTTATTTTCCAGTGCTTGAGGAGTTCTTGACACAAAACTAGCTTTTTGTAGATGGAATACTGCTCTTTGTCTGTTTTCAGATTTTCTAAACTTGCCTCAGTGTAGTCATGATCAAGGTAGTATTGCCTTTCCCATTCCTTGTGCTGTTTTTTCAATGATGAGTGATGAGCCAGGATTTGTGTCTGCACTGCAGCAAGTAGGTTAAGGTAGTTGTTTGTGTGAAAGATGCTTGTTGGATGTTGTTTCATGTTTTGTCTTGCAGTGTCCAGTTTGTAAACACATTCTATCTCCCCAACTATTCGGGCTACATTTTTACACAGCTTTGTGTTTATTCCTTTTTTTTGTGGAATGTTAGGGTTAGGTCTGTCGTTGGAAAGTGATTTTCCACTTTGCTGGCATCTTGATGACTTTTGAGTTGCACCCTCATTTGCCACTTCAGACAAAGATGATGATGTGACCAAAGCTTGCAGTTCCTCTTCACTGCTTTCATTATCACTGTAGTCACCAGATAAATCATTAGAATCAGGAGTGATTTCTTCTTCCAATACTGTAACTTCTGCTGCATTCTCTCCATTGTTTTCCTCAAGAGATTCTGTTACAGCTTCTTCGTCTTCTTCATGGTCTTCTTCTTCTTCTTCTTCTTCTTCTTCCTGATTTGGATTGGTGTCACTATCATTATCTCTATGCAAGAAGTTGGTGCTTATGACTCGCGTGCAATCACCCCCCTGATTGTAGATCCTTATGACCCTGTGAGGAATTGTTATGGTATCTTCATTCAGGCACTTTTCCCAACACTGATGCAAGTACTCTTCTTCTAATTGGAGATTGCTTGATCTGAAGTGATGAATTGTTGGTCCCTGAGGTTTGCTGTTAGCTTCACTGGGGCCATCGAAGAATTCAACTCCAGACAAAATCTGATGCCACCATACTCCTTCTCCACAGGCAATGAAGTCACTTATACTCTGCAGGTGAGCCTGGTACTCCTTTGGGTGTTTGATGATGTGGCGATTTGGGATAACTGTGCTTGGGTGTGGTGGAAGAGTGCTGTAGTACTTGGAAATTTGTGATTCCTGCATTTTTACTGGATTACTAGTAGTATGCTTACTCTCCGCAAGCTTTTGCTCAGCCTGCAGGCGGACAAGACTGGGTGTGATAATGTCACCTGGTCTCCTGTTGGTTAGTTTGGTGACACCTTGGAGTGTATTAAAATGCCTTTCCTCTTCTTCAGTATTGGATGACTTTAAAGAAACAATTCTACTTTGCTTGGCAGCATGTGCGGTAATGGAATGCCAGTACCTGCCATAGAATTTTCTCTCTGTAAGGGTGTGTGGTTTACCAATGATTTCCTTACAGATCATTGCGTGAATGAAGGCTTGATTGTGCAGCCGAAGAACTAATTTTGGACAGCGGGAATTAGCTGGCAAGTAGAGAAGTTTACTTATCTCTGTCAGGGAATCCAGTAAAGTCTGAATCTTGGGTCTCACTTTTCCTACAAAATAGATGCAGGTTCACATCAGTGCATTTTAAATAGCTTAACAGCATTGCAAGACTGAAATACTTTATTGTATGATTTTTAGTACTCTATCATTATCACACTCAAACTTACTATCAATGTTCATGTAGACACCATTAAATTCAGTTAACAGTTGTCTCATACTTAATAAGGAACATTGTATTAAACATACAGTCATATGTTAATTTATATTAAGACAGTAAATTGTAAAATTATTTCATGTGTGTGCACACAGCTCTTACCTCTTAAATACTGAGCAACTATAACAGCTGCAAGTCTGTAGTCACAACCTCTCAGCTTCTCCTTTCCACCTAATGTACATTCTAGGATCTCATCAAATGCATTCTTTTCTTCTTTTTCAAGGTGAGAAGGCAACTCAGTCAGGATATTGGCTATATGTTCTTTAATGTCATGGAGGGGCTCGGTTGGTAGGACTTCATAATTTCCTGTTTAAAATATATGGATAAGATTATACTTAGCTGTCCTATCTGGTTTTTACTTACTACAACTGCTAGTTTCAGTTTCCACCACCTTCTTCAAAATTATGCAGACTTTTCTGTCTGTCACTTCTTCACATAGGTTTGGTCTCAGTTTTAACCAGAACCTTGGGTATTTTATTTCATGAGACATGTATGTCTGTATGCACATGTACACACATAAAATTGAATAGTAATGTGGTACATAATAATAGGTATTATTCTCACCCAAACCAAGGTCTGCCATTTTCTTTGCTTGGTCGAAGAACATCATGGCAGGCACTCGTTGTATCCCACCAAGCTCCTCCTTCAGAATTTGTTGGAGATCTTTCTTCTGACCATCACATGGTAGCCCACGAGCAGCACACTCTCTCCTTAGTTCTTCTACACGAAGGTCTTTAAATGGTTTTATGCCACCATTTCTCTTTTGTCGGCCAGCGGGTCCCTGCAGAACTTTCTTTAGGCGTTCTGGGAGGCTCAAGTGTGGTCTGCTGAGAGAAACTGCAAGATTTTTGTACAGTCTGGCATCACCACTGCAACTGGCACATCCGGCATTTCCACCTTTCTGTTCTCCAGCCTCAAATTCTTGTTGTGGGCCATCACCATGGAAAAACCTCATCACATCAGTGATCTGTATGCCATTCAAGGTGGTCACTGTTGCATCCAGGGTTTGCAGACAAGCCTTTCTGGTGTTGATATATGCAAGCTGCTCGACCTCAGATGACCCACACCTCCCCAGGATGTACACATGAGGTCTTTCAACTAGAGATTGCACATCAATGTTCTCCTGACCCCTGTCCTTCATTTCGTTGTTTGTGTAGTACAGTGCCTCATCGTATACAGCATTGACTGTCAATAAAAGGTGGCCGTGATTTAGAAGAGTAGAATTGTCACCCCAGACCATAAGGTGCCTTTTGCGTTCTATTTCTTTCAGCCTTTCTTTCCTCTTTGATGTGCTTTCTTCTCCTTTGTCCTCACCCAACTGCTTGAGCCTGGAACTGATTTCACATTCTGTCATCAAGTCATAGTCACTGTCACTTCGAATTCGCATCAAACCCATTGACTCATGTTCTTTCAGCATACTCTTTCTGATATCAAGAAGAGGAATCTTCCGGCCAGATACTGTAAATGTTTCCGTCTTTATTGTCCCCTCTTTTGTCAATGTCACTTTCTTGAATGTTTGGGGTACAATCATTTCACCAAGAATGTACTCACCACTTTCAATTTTGCTCTACAAAAATTAAATGTAGCACATATCAATCAATAGATTTAGCATAGTTTCCAGCATACTGGTAGAAATTCATATGGCTATCTACAGACAAGGAAGAACCAATGTATATATTAATTGTTATAAGTGTTATTTCATTACATTTTATTTCATTTGTACATATACTGATGTTTGGTTGACCTGTACATTTTGAGAACAGTATCAAGTTTAAATGGCAACAGCCCACTGCCATTTTGAACACCAAGACCTCTTCCTTCTACAACTATATCAGCTGTTTGTATAGTTCCTTTCGTGAGTCTATTGACAAACTTACCATTAAGGTTTCCCTGATCTCTTTGTTCGTCTGTTGGTTTGGGACTGTAATCTCTCCACCCTGCATTCGTCTTAACCGTCGTCTGTCAGCTGGCTTTCCGTTTCTGAAGTTATTAAATCTAGATAACTGCACTCCTTCATCTTTAAGAAACTCTTTAACAACCATATTTCCAGTTTTGGTTTTTTCCATAAGACCATATTTACGAGCAAGACTAGAGAAATTGATCTGTAAAAAGAAAGTTCAATCCACATTAGGGCTGCAAATGACTATTTTTTTCCAGAACCTTTGCTTTTAGAAAACAATAACATGGAAGCAGCAAGTTCATGTTTTCTAAGATATGGTACACATTGAGAAGCTGGTCTATAGGTTAATTTCATTCTTGTATGAATTTATTTATTTGTAGCCTATTTATGTTGGGGAGTTAGGGAATCATTATTTAAGAAGAATAGAATCATGTGTACTAAAGGCATCTGCGGTTGATTGTTGATCATTACCCTCGATCAACCTTTCAATCAATACCTGATCAACATCCAGATCAATACTCTGTCAACACTTGATCAACAGTTGGTCGACAGTCAGTTGAGTGTTAATTGACAGACTCACTTACATCAGTCAAAAATTAGTCGACTGTCAACCGACTGTTGACCGAGATGTTGATGGAGTGACGATTGCGTGTCAACCAAGGTGTCGATGGAGTGTCCATGGAGTGTCGATGGCATGTTGATAGAGTGTCGATGGAGTGTTGATAGAGTGTTGATGGAATGTCAATGGAATGTTGATGGTTGTTGATCCAGGGTCGTTGAAGGGTATAGATAGACACTCGACCACGGATGCCTTAGTACACATGATCTGAGGAATAATTATGTGATATTTGAAAGATGGCTACATTATTTGAGGGAATACTGTATCTGAAGTTAGTTACTTGCGTACCCTTTCTCCATCTTTCATTGCATTTACTTCTTCCAGGAGCCCATCCTTGTCAAAATCAAGACTATCTGGCTTTGGGGAGTGCCTTTTCTTCTTACGCTGGCCTTGTTCTTCCAGAAGTGCTCTTTTGTTTGCTCTGTTTTCAGCATCTTCTCTGGTTTCAAAGGAAAGTAAAAACCGCTGTTGTTGCCGTTGGCTGTACGTCTGCCTGGTGGCAAGCATGGTGTCACAGTCCATCGTTGCCCATTGCTCCTGGATATGTTTCTTGTCAGCTCTGGATTTATTTCTCTTTTCTCGTTTCAACTCAGCACGGGACTTTTTCACTTGGACATTTAGCTCAGGAACACTGGTTTGTGCAACAGCAAAAGTTACCCCAAATGTCTTTTCGAATGAAGTATTAATTTTTTCATACACTTCCTTCGTGGCAACTTTAAGAGCCTTTTTTGTGACCTTTACGTTTCCAGCAGATGATTCTTTAAGAACTCGACTGTTGACTTTTTTGTAAATATCTTGATTTGTAACAGATTTCGACTTATTACCCCACAGGGGAAATAAAGATTGGAAGGAGAAATGATGAACATCACAGGCGTTGCATTGTGAACGGCAATGTTGCCTTCTTTCGTGTTCTGTGAGCTTTTGCCAGTTGTTTGTACTGAAGTGCTCTGTGTATTTTCCTCGCTCGGCTGTCTTCCATTTTTTAAAATGAAGTACGAGACTCTTAGAGCGCTTATTAAACGAATATTTGTCAGCTTCAAAGCGGTTTTTGTGTTCTCCTTGAAAAATCTCCGAGTATCGTTTCCATCTCTTTTCCTGATCATACTCAACCTTGCCATTGGCATTCAGATAACTTGATTTAGCTGCAACTCGAGCAAAACCACATCCGAAGTAGAAGGCCATTTTTTGGCGCCGAATCGTGGACTTGTTTTTGTGTCAAGTGCTGTTTGAGTAAATGCGTGCTCGCGTAAACGCTGAACTGATAAATATTCCTGGAGCTCACTCCCAACTAGAAATATTAACCTCTTGCAAACCCTCGGAAAATTACACTCTTTCTATAACTTGAAGTGCATACAATTATGTAGCAGACGAGCCGTTGTTCGAAGTATTAGCATAAGAACTGATTTTAATTTATGTTGATTTTAGCGCCAAAACAAAGTGCGTATCACAAGCCGGCTTAAATTACTACTAAAACTTGCAATAAGGTTCGAAAGGCGATTTTGTCTAACAGCAAGCAGGCAATGAAAACAAAATTATTGTCATCAATAAGGTATTTATTTCTCACCTTTTAACATCTAAGAGAACGAAAATGTCTATTTTTAACTAGATTCTGTTCTTAGCAGAGGTAATTCTTTCCAGTGTATCTTTTTCCGTCAAAATAACGGTCAAAAATCCTTTGAAAATTTCGGAAAAAGTGCATCGACGGCTAAGAAGTTTGATTCTTCGTCCGCCATTTATTTCATTGGAGCCAAGCCTTTCATTAATTCATTTATGCTATTGGTCAGCTCGTCTCATTGGCAACGGAATAGTTGGTTACCAGACCTTAGTGCTCGAGCGACTGCCCGGTCGCTCTAAAAAATTCAAAATGGCTGACAACTGTTTCGAGGGAAGATACTTTGCCACATGGGAACACTTTAGATCTACCACAGCCAGTTTCAAACGCCAAGAACTTGCCAAAGAAGTTGTTTTCTTTATTTCTACGGTTGGAAATATGGCAAAGTCGCAATAATTCAAATTCAATCCAGGGACTTTTGACCGCTTTCAATAATGTTGTATTTTACCTAGAAACTGCCCAAATAGAACAGACCGTTTTAATGGATTGCCAAGCGCAAGTTAACAGTTCAAGTATGCTACTTTTTAAATGTCCAATTAGTTTTTTGTAAAATTGGAAAAAAAGTGTTCCCATTTCCTAAGTAAAATCACTTATTTTTTCCTCGTTATTCACAGCCCTCAATCCCTAGTCACGTGACAAGGTCACGTGATATTTTAACCCCAGACGTGTAACAGTTATTAGACTCATCTGTCCAAATTTCATTCGATTCCATTGCAATCTCTTTAAACAGCGCAAATTTATGGTAAAAAATGCATTTTTTTTAGTAAGGCCCATGCCTTAATTTACTTGAGTGATACAAAAATCATGGAAGATTTACGAGATAAAATCCCATTCCATTGTATTATAACAGGACCCACAAATTGCGGAAAAACAAAGTACTTAATTGAACAGCTCCGCGGGCCATTCCGAAAAGTTTTTGAATATATTGTGTTAATTTGTCCAACCTATTCTAAAAATAAAACCTATCATAACTTTGCAAATAAAGATAAACATTTCTATGTATTATCTCCAGATGCCAGTAACATTGATGAGATTAATGAATTGTTAACTGATTGCCAAACTTTTTTTTCTGGAACGAATACATTAATAATTTTAGATGATTGCGCGGTGTCCACCGATCTGAAGAAAAGATCCAATAAATTTATAGATTTAGCATTCTCCGGAAGGCATCATGGTTTATCGGTTTGGGTTCTAACCCAGCAATTAACTTCAATAGCAAAACCATTCCGCGAAAATGTAGCCTGCGTTGTTACTTTCCATAATCCATCGCAGAAAGGTATGAAAATGTTTTTCGAAGATTACGGAGGTGATTTGGATTATGAATTGGGTAAAAAGTTTGTTCAACTCCTGAAAACTGAAAAATATTCTAGGCTGTGTTTGAGTTTGCGTTATCCGTTTAATTGCTATTTAGAGATTCCCGAAGTGATTTAACAAAGATGACAAGCTTAGAAGATTATATAGAAGAAGAAAAAACTGAGGTAAAAGATAATGAACTTGAAATCAAACAAGAATCACTTTCCATTCTCGCTGCCTTAGGGACAACAAAGGAATATTTAGGGGTTGAAATGAGTCTGGGTGATATAAAGAAATTATCTGAAAAAGATGTTGAAAAGTATTTTAATCGTTATCAAGCGGTGATGGGTAAGAAAATTAATGGAGGATTAGTAGATTCATCCCTTCAATTAGTTTCCAAACTTATTTCTTATTTAGTTCCGGTTGATGATATAGAATCTCTTTGCAATGATTTGAAGAATGATGATTTGGTAAATCGTGAATTAACAAACATTGTAGGACTCTTAGCATTGAAAGCAGGAAGATTGGCAGCACTTGCTAGCGGATTATTTCAAGTAGCTAAACACGTTAAATTCAACAAAAATCAACAATTTTCAAGAGAAGAACCAGTAAATGGCAGCACAACTGATCAGGAAACTAAGCAATCTTCTGAAGGTACTGATACAGTATATTAAACAGATCTAAAAACTTATTTGTAGCATCTAAATAACAATGTCTGAACAATCTGAAGCAGAAGTTGAGCAAATTACAGCTGATCCCGCGCCTGAAAATAAAGATACTAAAAAGAGGGAGAAAGATCCTAAAAAGGTTGCGGCCGGGAAGAAATTAGCTGAATATAATAAAAAAGCAAAAGAAGCATTAGCTAGGGAAATGAAACGGGAAAATACAGATAATCAAGAAAAGCCTTCCCACGAAGCCAAATCATGGCTACCAGAGTTATCTTTTACTACTGTTTTATCCGTTATTGGATTGGGGTTTACAGCATTTGATCTTTTTATGAGATATCGGGAAAAAGCTGGGGTTGAATATTCCAATAGGATAGCTGATTTATCACAAGTTCCACAATTACCACAACCCCATAAAATTCCATTGCATCTAACTCCAAAATCTTTAGGAATGGAATAATCCCAAAAGTCATCTAAAGATTTCTTACTGATGTAGTAAAAAATCATGTCAACCGAAAACAAACTTGTGAAAACTGTAACTGATTCAGCGGTACTTATCGGATTAGGGGCTGGAGTTGGGTATGTGGCAAAAAAGGTAATGAAAGAATCATTTTTGAGTGACCCATCCTCAAGTATTACAAATTACGCAAAATGGGTTGCTGTATTATCCGGAAGTATGTATTTAAAAACATATTTAGAGGAACAAAAGATTTTACCAAAATAAAATTATGGCATTATTATCATTAGGAATGATGGGGATAGGAGCAATATTGAATGCGACAGCATTTACCGGAGGAAATATTCTTGCAAAATATTTATCTGGACGCAATGTGGATACAGAAAAAATAAGACACGATAAAGCAATGGAAAAATATCAAAGAGATTACGCAGAATATCAGGAAAAAAGACAAAAAATGCTTGATTGGAAAATGAAGAAAAAAGATGAAAAATATCAGGCAACAAAAAATATTTCTACTACAAATCAGGCTTTTGAATTGTACGGCAAAATGACTGAACCAAAATTCTCTGATTATTACAAACCAAGCGATGACCAAAAGACTGGGGAAATGGTATATGTCGGAGCTGGAATGTTAGGTTTAGGTTACGCAGTAAGTAAAATATTATAAATTATTATTTTGTTATATAACCCAGCAATTGGGTTATATAACACAAGTATATTTATTATTTGGTTTACGTGAGACTTCCATCATCAGAATCTTCATCATAACCAATATAGGAAGAAGCAGATTCACCGTCAGAAATAATTACTTCAGGATTATATTTTCTGCGTGGTGCTAATCTTTTAATTTCTTTCTTCGTTTCGACAAGAGCGTCATAAAGTTTTACTTGCAATGAAATACGAGCACCAATAAATATTGATTCAATTTTGATTGAACACTCTGCGTGGCAACCTTTATTGATTAAATCTTTGGGGTTTATTGTTTCATTGCAATCCTCACTTCTAATATCATAAAATTTTGTAAGAAATTCTCCTTTTTTGTATGAAATTAATTTTGGATATAATGTTGGCCCCCTATCAGGAACTTTTTGCACGTAAGGTTTGTTTTTACCATCCTCAATTTTTTCCATTTTCCAATATAAAGGATTAAAACCTCCCTTTGTTTTGGTGAGATCAGATCTTTTCAACTCAAATCTATCAATTTCTTCTTTATTTTCTATAATATGATCAATGCAGCAATCTACTATTTCATCAAATTTTTCTATCCATTTTTTCTCTTCATTAGTGGGCCTATTTCCGCTCCATAAACATAAGGGAAAAGAATAAGCCGAAAAACTTTCAGAAACTCCAAATGAATACAACCGGCCAGTTCGAATAACTAATTCTCCTTTGGTTCCATCTTTATTTTTTGAAAAAATTTTAATTCGCCTAAATTCTACTTTTGGTTTTTTATCTGGAACTTCACCTAAAATTGGTTTAGAAAAGATCATACTTTCTTTTGGATCATAATTATTAATATCTATTAATTGGGTATTTTCGTTCATCATTTTAATTTCTGTATTTTATGTTCTTATTTTTAAAATCAATTTTTATTTTATTTGGAGCTCTAGGTAATCTAAAGATTTCTTACTGATGAGTAAAAATCATGGCAGAAGAAATACCAATGGAAGATTTTCCAAAAAGATCTGATGATGATAATAATGATTGGGATTGGGATGATAACCCATTTTATCAAACCACAAACACATCTACATCCCTTGAACAAGATTATCCTGGTTATGATGAATATAACCAATCAAGAGACAAAGCTCAATGGGAAAAACCACCAGAAAGAATGAACCTGGGAGAAAGAGATGAGGATTATGATAGAAGGGTAGAAGCAGGACAATATCTAAAACGTTATTTTCCAGAATTCAATCCGGGGGATGCGTCATTTAATGTTGAATTTGAAGAAGATGGAAGTATAACCGGGGTATTAAGTGATAGGAAAGATGCCAAGAAGCATATCATACTTGATAAAGATAAAAATCTTAGGCTTGAAGATTTACCAAAAACATTTAGAAAAGAACTGGGTGCTGATTATGAAACAATGTTGGAAAAATATAATAATACCCAGTTAGAATTGAGGAAATCCATTGAGAAAAATAAGGAATTAGATAATGCATTGCAGGCATTGAAAGCAACGGCAGAAGTATATCCTCTGGAGATTGAACGATATGCGGAAAGAGAAAAAGAACTTAGGGAATTCATTGAGAGACAACAGATGCAAAAAGCAGAAAATAAAAGTCTTTTCGATCAAACCGTTAAACAGAATGTAGAATTAAAAATACAAGCAGAGAAACTTTTGGAAGAGGTAAAATTATACAAAGAAGAAATAGACAAATATAAGAAGGGTAAATCAAATGAATCAAAATTAAAACAAAGTAATGAGCGATTAAAATCTGAGGTTGATAAATTAAAAGAACGGCTTAGTAATAAAACAATTTCAAGTGAAGAGCAATTATCAGATATTGAGGGTCGAAAAGATGAAATAATTAAAAATTTACCGCTGCGGGAGAAACTAAAGTATATCTTCAAAAAGTATGGTTTTACAGTTTTTGCTGTTCTAAGTGCGGTAGGCGTAATCATTGGGGTTATAGTTTCTAATCTTTCAAAGGGTTTATCTGCTTTGGGGAAAGGAGTGGGAAATGGTTTGAAAACTATAGGTAAAAAATTAGGAGAAATATTACCCGGAATGGTTGGCGCAATAGTTAGCTTTCTTTTCAAAACGGCGGGGCAGGTCATTGGATTTTTAGGAAAGAATGCTTGGCTTTTGATAATGGCTGTAGTTCTATATTTTGTGGAAAGTATAAAAAGGAAGAGAAAGTAGATCTGCTTCGCGGCCTCAAAGAGGTCTAAAGATATCACACTGACCAGTAAAATACAATATGGACCAATACAACGGAATTTATCCTCAATTACCTGATGAGCCAAAAAATTTCAGGATTTTAAAGTCATGTGAAGTATTAAATAATCTTAATAAGGAAATTGTTCATTACGAGCATGTAAGAAAGAAATACAATAGAGCAAGAGGAATATTTACAAAAATCAGTGTTGGAAGTGGTGTGTTTTCAGTTATCCTTTCTGCAAGTGGTTTGAGTACATCTCTTACTGGTTTTGGGGCTATTATTGGCATACCATTAGGTGTTGTGGGCGGTGTATGCGGCGGGGTATCGGTTGGTTGTGCCGCCATATCAAAAAGACTTTCTCATAATGTTAGTAAACACGAACAAACAGTTTCTCTGGCAAAGGCAAAAGTAAACACCATTAACGATTTAGTTTCAAAAGCATTGAAGGATAAAACTATATCTGACCAAGAATTTTCTCTAATTTTATCAGAGTTAGAAAAGTTTGAAAAACTAAAACTAGAAATACGGCAAAAAAATCATACGGAAAAAAACATGAACATAAAACAGATAAGGACCGCGGTTATTACGGATATATTAAAAGATCTGAACAGTCAAGAACGTTAAAAATTTCATACGAAAAAACTGAAGTAGGATGGAATTTTTTTGCAGGCATTAGAAAAGAGGTTAATTGATTTTACATCTTATTCTTAATCTAAAGATCAGAAAAATTGGAAAACAAAGAATAAGATGTTATTGGATGATTTCAAAACTAGGTATCCAAAAGCTAACTTGGAAAAATTTACATTTGTTAATGATTCATTTGGGGGTTATATTGAATGGAAAGTTAATGGAACAACAATTATGTCGAATGACGATCCTTCCGGAAAAACCTGGACTGAAAATCTTTCTAATAATTTGAAAACATTATTATGGGAAGATTTGGGGATTGAAAATAAAGTTAGGGTAAGTTCATTTCCACAAAGTTTAACATTTACAAAACAAACATATCCAATACCTGGAGTTAAATTTAATGAGTTTGCTAATGATGTGACAATGATGTTAACTAATTTGAATATATATGTTTCAGAAAAAGATCATTTCACCGCGGCAATGACAAATGTATTTAAAAATCAAACTGTAGAACTTACTAGTGGAAAAGAAGCTAGAGCTTGGTTAAATAAACCAAATATTAACCACTGGCCCCAACAGTTAAACATGGCGGTTTGGTGCGCAACATCTGGCTGCGGTGTTAGTTTAATTGAAATTTTAATTTATCCAAGAGTTATTAGAAGTTTTTTTATTTTTCACGTATATTTTACAATAAGAAGAATATTACATGAATTAAATGTACCATTACCGGGCGAACAAACTTTTTCTTCAAAAAATAATCTATACGACAAAAATGCTTATAATAGATTGTGCGCAGAATTTGGGTTAAGTAATAATCAAGATTTTAAAGGATGGAATAAACCTTTAGCTGATTTTAGATTTAAGGGTGGCGCAAATCATGGGGTTGGAGATGTATTCATTGATTATGGAAAAGGATACATCCCTCCTGGTGGCGGTAGTTCACAAGCAGTAGGAGGAGGAAATCAAAACGTAAGAATTATCCATCCCAATGATCCTGATTCAAATATTTGGCCTAGTGAAAGAAATAAATTTGCTGATTATGGTGGTAAAGATGAGAATTTAATATCTATGCTACGAAATGATCATTTTGTAGATTTTCAATATGCATGGTTTATACCAGAATCTGGTTATGGATTAACAAAAGCAGGATTGGGCAGAATAAATAGATCAGTTGAGGCTTTTGTTTATTGCATATTGGGGGCCCAAGTTAATACTAGAAATTCTATTGTGGGTAATGGAGGCGGAGCAATCGAAACGCAAAATGAATTCAAAGCATTATTTGAAAGTAGTGTGATAGAAAATGATATTTCTAAATCCATTCAAAATTACCAAAAATCTGTACAGGAAACCAAATTAAGGCTTGATTTGGCTGTTGCTCCGGGTGTTTGGTTGATGCCAAGTAATTTAATTATAAATACAGAAAGTGTGGTTGGGTACAATAATAATCTGAAAATAGCAACAGAAGATATGAAATTTGGGGAAAATAATTCAATAAATGTGGAAACAAAAAATGTTGGAATACCTAATAGTTTAGGAACATCAAAAGTTTTATTAAATACCAATCTACAACCAAAGAAACCTAAAATAAACAATGGCGATAAATCAGACAAAACATATGAATCAAGTAATATAGAAACATCTTCTCATCAAAATAATCTTATTGTTTTAATGCTTGCCGGAGGATTATTATCCTGGTTTTTATTTCGTTAATGTTTTGATTATATAAATCTAAAGATGAACATGATGTAATCAAAACAAAATGTTAAGTATTACAATGTATGATTCTGAAACTAGAATTTATTTAGATCCTCCGCTCAAAAATATTCAAGAGATACAACTCTTAGATTGTAATATACAAACCAAAAGATTGATTAATTTCAGGGACCGGCAGACAATATTCAATGATAATAATCAGCCCCTAATAATAATACAACCTGGTACATATTCGTTGCTTGATATTCAATCAATCTTTCTTAATGATACTGATAGGGAAAAGATAACAATCATTGAGACAGACGCTGTTGACTATCTTTATTCCAATAAGAACTTCAAAGTTAAACTTACCATAGGATTGTCGTTTGGTTTGGGTGTACCTGAAATTATAAATCCTGGTAAATTATACCCCATGAATATAAAGATTAGGGAGCCTTTGAGACTTATGTGTAGTATAGTGGATAATAAGTCATCATATATGAATAACACCAAATATGGAGAACTTGTGAAACTCGCGCCGTCAAACCTACTTGCAAACATACCCTCAAAGGATTATCCGACAATTCCGGTTCAAAAATATGAGAACCCCATAAACCACTTTGATTTAACTATCTTAGACAATGAATGGAAAAAACTTAATTTAAGGGGATTGCCAATAACTTTTAGTTTAAGATTTAGATAAATTTTTGTTATGTAACCATTTATTGGGTTATATAACATAATTAGATAATATTAATCTTCTTCACCCCAACGTTCTTTCAAATCTCTTAATTCCTCAAAATCGATACACCAATCTAAATATCTAGATGGGTGCCATGCTACGGCCATTAATTCATCATGTAATGGTTTGTAAAATAACTCTTTATGTAATATCTTATTTTTATCCAAAAATATGCTTACCTCTAATGATGTAACATAAAATCTTTTGTCGAAAGCATTAATATTACATTCTTTATCATAATAAGCAAGGAAAACTCCATTTTTATAATAATGATCTAGCGCTTCATGATTTTCAATAATCCGACCATATACTGGATGATTATAATAATTATATTCTTCCTCAAAAAAATCCTCATTAGCAATTTCTAAAAGTTCTTTTACAAAATCATTAACTGATATACCGCCAACACCAAAATCTTTATTTTTTGAAAAACTAATAGCTCCTTGAAAATAGTAAACATCATCATTAGCACAATATTCAATACTCCCGCTTATATTATTACAAAGCATCACATGTTTACAATATATATACTCAGAAAAATATTCTCTATTCTGCGATAAATTTTTAAATAAAGAATCTTTTATTTGTTCTATAAAATCACAAATACCAACCTTTTCAGCATTTTGATATTTAAGATTTAATTTTTCCATTTTTTATTATATATTCTCTCTTTTTTTAAATATCAATTTTCTTATTCATACGACATTCTTTGCATTGTTTTTTTTGTTTATTATGTTCGCATATTTGCGATCCTCCGCATTCCTTACAACATTGTTTTTGATTATTATGTTCGCATATTTGAGATCCTCCACATGCCTTACACCGATATTTATATTTATTATGCTCACAATTATACCCATTACATTCACTACAAAATTTTTTTATTTTCCCATGATCACAAATAATTCTGTTAATGGGGAAAACTTTTTCAATTAAATCAGTAATTTCCTCATCTTTAAATTTTGAAATTTCATCAATTAATTCTTGCTTACTCATTTTTGCTCTTCCTTTAATTTCAAGATCTTTCGCTATTATTTTTAGTTCATAAGTATATAAATCTCTTAACCGATTCA
>OX453286.1:2986200-3291200 GCA_949710005.1 Ricordea florida
CTCAAATGCCCGGAGTGTTTAATCACAGTGTAATACACGGCTTAGGCTTCTTTATTCCCTTTATGATATAGATTTTACACGCCGCGAGAAGAAACAACAAAGCACACAGATCGACAAACCAACGCCATTTAATACCAACTTCTCGACTATTTTCGCTTCTTCTTCTTTATTTGTTGTATTATTCTCAGCTTCAACACTTTCTGCTGCTTCGCAGAGAACTCCATCATGAATTTCTTCAAAGAAAATGTTTTTCGCCGTCTCTTACAGAATTGTCGAGTAGAGGTAATGTGGCGAAAAACAATAAAACACGCTTTTTCTATGTTTTATGCTCTGATAAAACATGGGTTTTTGACCAATCAGAGCGCGCGTAAGAACGTAGCTATATTATAAAATGTTATTTTTAATGCTTTCCTATATCTTCTTTCTCATTATTTGAGTAACTGTTTGGTTCTTAGTTAAGTCCCATCTTTCGCACTTGTAGCAATGAAAAAATGATTTCGAAGGAAAACTTCGGACTTGCCTGGTTAAGGGCTTAACTCCTTGTCCCAGAGGTTGTAGGAAGGGTTGAGAGTATACAAGGAGGGGAAGACTCTTCTATCGGAGTTAACATAATGCATGTGGCCACAAAGAGTATGGATTTTTACCCATTTTGGTTTGAAACTTGGTATCAATTTTAGCTGTGTGCCTCTGGAACAGGGTAAGGTTTTTGCTGTATGGTTCTGGAATAGGGTCAGCGGGTTTCTGAAATGATGTTAACCAGACTTTAGAATTGGATATATGTCATTCGCGTCAGGCGAGGGATTTGAAGTTTCTAAAACGATTATCCCTGAATTATGACACGAGGTCCGATTAAATTGTGTCAATATCAAAATGCGAGAAACTCGGGAATTAGTTAAATATAAGGGCACATACGTTTCTTAGCAATGTATAATCAGCCAAATGTTAACTTCGTCCATGTTTGTTTTCAATCTACAGCTGTCAACATGCTCACTCAAGAACTTTTCCTTGATTTTGATTGGCTAGGATGGGCTAGGTAGTTAAAGTTTATTGGCTAATGGCATGAAGTGCTTAAATTTTATTGGTTGCTTAACTGTCCGATTTGGCCTGTTCAATTACAAATGTCAATTACAGGTCAAATTGGATACTTTGTACCTGAAACAGCCAATTAGTAATGGTAATAGGACTGACTGGAGTCCAATTCGGTCTGTAATCATACGAGTGATTAAAAAATCGGACGACCGCGTAGCGGGAGTCCGATTCGTTTAATCACGAGTATGATTGCAGACCGAATTGGACTACACAAAGTCTTATTACCAATTAATCATAACTTAAACAAAATTTGTGATGTATAAACTTCTCTTTTTTAAATCAAAACACATGAAATTCCAAGATTTTTTATGCCAGAAGTGAAAAAAAAGCCATTTAAGCGCGCGTGTGATGGCGCGTACTGTCCAATTACTCAGGCATGACGCGTACGGTGCCCTATTTAACTGTCTTATTAACGCTGGAATCAGGGCAGTTGATAGCCAATCAGATTTGAGAATTTTGTTAGTTATGATTAAGCCATAAAAAGGGCTGTTAATAACCAATCACATTCGAGCATTTTGTTATTGACACAATTACACGAGTTACTAGCATGAACTTTCGCCTCATCATATTTTTGCACAAATATTCAGAACAATGTTTTTTCGCAGCAACGCAGCAGTTGATTTTTTACACATCTTTTTTACAGTCAAACAAACAAATTCATCACACACAACGGTTCACTAGCTTTAATACATGGTGTACTTTGATCCATAGATAAAGTGGACACAACTATGCATACATATTAAAACGCAAATCAGGGATATCATTCTTTGCATGATTTGATTCACAAGGTTAAAGCCATGGAAGTCTATACTGCCGTAAAATTATAAAATAGTTACTCCATAATACTCAACTCCATTTTCGAAAACAAGTTTAATCTAACAGAAAATAACTTCTTTACACTCAAACGTAGTGTCGAATTGGGAAAGGAAAAATACTTCTCAACATTACTCTTTGATTCAAAAACTACAGAAGCGCCATCCGTTACTAAATCGAATCGTAACAGTAAGAGGGTCCAAAAAAGACTTTTCAAATCCCGCATCCTGCCACTATTTTTCATTCCATCCCGCATCCCGCCACTATTTTTCATTCCATCCCGCCATCTTGCGAAAATATATCTTTGCATGTCGATCCCGCCTGATTAAACCCAAGTTGCTATATTTCTCCGTCTTATTTCAACCGATGGACAATTTATAGCCCGCTTAACAATATTGATAATGCACTCTCATTCTAAGCATACCCCTCTACTAGATATATTCTAAGAAAGGCAAAGACTTGGCATGTATTTAACACGTGGTTTATCAATCAAGCCGTTTCAATCTGGTTCCCAGGGCTTTTCCCTAGAAAGAAAAATGAATATGCAAACGCTAATCTGTTACACCCAGGACTTCAGGGTGTAAGATGAACACGTGATCAGCCAATGCCTGGGCCTTTTCCCGTCCGCCATTTTTTTCCTAGGGAAAAGCCCTGGGAACGAGGTTGAAGCCGTTTATAATGCAAATAAATACTGTGTGACTCTTGACTTGAGCTCATTATGATCCCGCCTATACTCGTCCCGTCCCTATCCCGCCTACGAAACAAGCGTATCCTGGTCCCGCTGTCCTATTTTCATCCTACATCCCGTTATTAAGGTCATCCCGCATCCCGCCTCTATTTTTACCCTCATCCCGCATCCCGCCAAACCTATGATGGACCCTCCAGTAAGGGGGTCTCAAATTCTCAATGGGGTGGTGACTTTTACGGCTAACGGTTAATATTTTTGACTGTTCTACGGCTAACAGTTAATATTTTTGGCTGTTTTACGGCTAACGGTTAATATTTTTTTAAGGCTAAAATTTTTCAATATTTACGCCTAACGGCTAACTTTTTTGCCCGTTTTACGGCTAACGGTTAACCCTATTGACACCCTCCAGTACGGCCTTGTCTTAGCAATCGTAAAAGGGTGTACAAATTTCTAGTACGAAACAAAAACAGGGATCCTGCCAACAATAGATATTTCAACCCAGGGCTACTGTATCAAACAGTCGGGTAACTTGCAAGTGTGGCGATTCCACACTGATTGTTCTTGTTTCGTGACATCATGATGTAGCCGTCATTTCCCAGTCTACTCCCCAGGAGTTTTTAACCAACCAGTAGTCGCTCCCAAGATAGTTCCCATAACCAACGGCAAGCACACCATGATTCAAATGAAAACTGCTGCATGTTCTGAAGAGAACAATAAAAATCATTCTAGATCAGTTGCCAGGAGAAGAGAGCGAACAACCAGGGTGAGTGGGATGGGCGGCAGGGGGAGGTGTTTGAAGTACCACAACTGGCGCCCCGCCAATATTTAGCAATTATTCGCCAAAGGCGAAGTGATTATCGGTGAATATTCACCGAGAATCACTGAGCCTGAGGCGGATAATTGTTTTAGTATAAATACACGAGTGATTATTTCAAAAAAGAAAAGGAAAAGCATTGTACAACACGAAAAATGTTGTTTCATCAAAAGCGCACGAACGACTGGCAGCCATTTTGTTCGTCGAGGTGATTATCGGCTGATAATCCGAGATAGCGAACCAATCAGAGCGCGCGATTTTGTATAATCACCTGAGTATTACTATATACATAAGTAATTGGTGCGTAGCGAAGGAAAAGCAAGCTTATTTCCAGAATCTCCAAGTTTATACGAATTAAATATCACGCTGCGATGTACAAATTTTGCAGACAGGTAATCAGGTGCAAGGCAATTCAAAGATTTATACAGCATCACAGCTTTGTTAATTGTGCGCGGGTTTCAAGGTTTTTTCCACCGCTTTAAAGCTAATGATTTTCAAAGCACAATTCTACAATGCAGTGCTTGTTGATTGTATACTTACGGGTCATTGTACACGCCGGACTCGTAAAATTGAAACGAGGAGAGTGAAGCGTCAATTCCAACTGAGATTGGACCTACGGTGGCAACAGCATTATGAAGAGCTTCTTCATCTTCCCGCGGAATGTCCATATAACCTAAAACGCAACAACAACAATAACAAAAACAACAAAAAGAAGAAGACTATAACAGGATATAACACTCCTGGAAAAACGCTTACACGCCAATAAGGGTCAAGAAGGGATGGACCATTTTATTTTTGAAGGGGACTGGGGGGTTGGGGAAATTATCCAAAAAACAATTCCTGCACAGAAAAATTGTAAAGAAAAAAAATCATGCGCAGAGGATCAATATCAGTTTCTGGGCAACCGTGCACCTACCCCTCCCCTAAACCAACATCAACGCCCTCATTATAACTTGTTGGGTTAGGGGAGGGGTAGGTGCACAGTTGCCCAGAAACTGATATTGATCCAAAGATTCTTAACAAGACAAAATTAGCAAACCAACCCCCCCCCCTCATGAATCAAGATAAATTTAATGGTCCATCCCAGGAGCCGATGGGCTCCTGTCCATCCTTAAGTCCATGCCCCACCTGCAAACTTCCGGTCGATGCCTTATTTCCGGTAGACCTCAACCGGAAGTTAAGACTTTCTGTCGTCTGATTTCGTATCTCTTTAGGGAAAGCTATGGTTGATGTGTTTTGGAGGTCCTCATTTGCTTTCTTCCGAGGCAAAAAAATGTTTCTTTTAACTGCCTCGTGTGCTTTTTCTGTACTAGGGCTAGGGCTCAACGAAGATTTTTACGAAGCGTTTTGTTGGACTAGAATTTACAATCAAAGCTTAAATTCTCTGTTCCACACTCAGTTTACGAATTTTGGTTTTACCCACCTGTGCAAGTTGCACCCACGCAAGAGTGCTCGAAACGACATGACTCGTCTATTGCTTCATACGGGTAACAAACCTCTGTATCTATACCATTGTTATCTATTATATACCTGGACATGAATAAAAAAAAAAACAATAGCAACAAACAAACAAACAAATGGTTTATCAAACGTATGGAACAAGTTAATTTTACCACCGTAAGATCTAAGTATAAGTAGATTATTAGATTAATTAATTTAACGTGTGTGTGTGTGTGTGTGTATGTGTGTGTGTGAGTTCGCGGTCAAAGTTAGCCATTATAAGCCCATATTGCAATTGTATTGTCAAGACTAGTTTATCCTAAGTTGAGGAGACCTGACTCATTATAAGCCTCGTGGTTTCTTTCAGGTCTCCTCGCCATTTACCTTTTTTTTTCTAATCTCATTATTCCAACCTTAAATTGTAAAATTTTGTATTTATATGGCAAATAAAAATGAATGAATGAATGAATAAGGGATGGACCATTTTACTTGGCAAGTACCAAAGAAAATCCTGCACAGTAAAAGTATAGAAAAAAAATCATGCACAGTGGGTCAATGGAAAAAAAAGGTGCTAAAAAGGCCAAGGTGCTAAAAAATAAAATACTTGCACAGCCCAAAAGGGGAAAAAAGTTCTTAATAAGACAAAATTGCCCACCCCCACCCCTAAAAAATAAAATGCTCCATCCCAGCATGCACCAATTTGTATAGTGAATCTAATGCTTTACGCACTTGGTGAAGGAGGGTTCTGGGATTACAGAAATACCATTTTTTACAAATTTTTTCTTGTGGAAAAACGGACTTTTTTGGCAACATATTTATGCCCATTTTTAACTCGTGGATACGCGAAGCGTATTTGCGAGTTTTTGTGGAGACTCCGATATGCAAATTGTCACTCACTCACTCACTCACTCACTCACTCGCTCACTCACTCACTCACTCACTCCAGTGTAGACACACTTCGTAATTAGTCGGATAGAACTCGGGGGCACCGATATGAAGACGACAATTGTCGTGACCGAAGTCACGGAAGTCTGTTGATGAAAGTTCACGCTGAAAGTGTATCGCACCGTTGCCAGAGTTTATAATGATTTTGTAGCTTAAGAGGACGATTAGCGAGGCCCTGTTAGGGGTAAATTTCGACAAGCGACGTGGCCTTGAAACGGCGACATAAAGGACCTGAAATGGCGACGAACGACGAGCCGCTCACGGGAAATTACGACAGCGACCTTCGACCTTCCGAAATTGCGACGTGAAAAGGTTTGAAACTCAGACGCGCGACATAAACAACCTCACTAACAGGGCCTCATTAGCGGTCTTACTAAAATCAAAAGGAGTTTAAATGTTTCCAGTTAGGACAATGACCAACTTGGAGACTGAATTTCATGAGCCTTTTACTCGGTCAGGCGCTAAACGTGAACAGATGATAACTATTCGCTTTTCCGACATCGACCGCCATCGACCGCCCCCAAGATTACAAGCAGTATATGAATTTCAGTTGGCTCGAAAGTGATCTGAAGATGAGAAAATCTCTTGCTAATATAGTAAGCTTTGATGAGAACTCATAGAGCGAAATTAGCACTTGAATGAGAATTTATTTGAGCGAAATGAGTACTCGTTATTGAACGAAACCACTACTGAAAACAGAATAAATTGACGAATCCATGATGTGAAACCGAAGAACTTCTGCGGCCAACCTGGATAAGAAACATCGCATGGAGGACTTTTCTACTGATTTAAGTGTTAGTACTAACAGGAATGGAGTTGGAAAAGTATTGGGACGGTCAAGAAGTATGTCAACGCTTACCATTAAATATAGAGGCGCATGCCGTGACGGAGAACCAGGGTTCGAAAAGAGTAAGTCATGTAGAAAATTTATTAAGCGTTATATTATATACAATACACCACAAGCCGTTACAATGAAACGTTTTCTGTCTATTGATTTCCGAATTTACCTTAAAGTGAACTAGATTGTGTTGAAGTAGACATGTTGGAAAAATAGGTTTACCTGTTTTGCTTACTGTTGTGTGACTCATCATATTTACATTGTAAAAACAAGAAGTTATAAGGATAAAAACAAAGATGTATTGCTGTATTAATGATGGCAAGTGTGATTTTTTTTAAGTGCAACCCTGAATATATATACCACTGATAACCTAAAATGAGATGATACGGTAAATAAACTAATTCAACTTGATAAAGGATTGAGAGTCTTAAGGATTTTAAGATCATCACATCAGCTGGGCTATCCTACATGGTTTTGTTCATTATCAGCTGCAGAATCAAGGTGGATATTTCTGTTGCATACATTGAATAGACTTGTAGACAACAAAAACTATAATGATGACTACTATACTACCGTAAAAATAAGTGGGTTTTTTTAAAATTTTAAAATATGAATTTAATTTTTTTTTTTTAAAGGTTTGCTTAAAGTTTACTGTGAGTCTCTAGCCCAATTTTACCAGTAGTTTATGTATGTATTCAAAAAAATTTGATTTAAAGTTTTTAAAGTCTTTATTTTTGAAAGACGAATTTAATATTTTATTAACTTTTACAAAAAATGAATTATAGTTTAAAGATTTACAATATTTTTTATTAAATATGGAACAACTAAAAGTTTTACATTTTCACCAATTAAAAAATATTGCAAAAGAGTTGAAAATTAAAGGAAGAACAAAAATGAATAAAGAAAATTTAATTAAAAGTATTAAAAATTTTTCAGAGGAGGAAATCATTAATGAAATTAAAAAAGATGCTATTAATAATAAATATTATTGTATCCATAAAAAGTGCAAATATTTTTGTAAAGAGTGTTGCGGGTCGCAATTATGTATACATAATAAAATAAAGTATTGTTGCAAAGAATGTAAAGGATCAAAATTTTGTATACACAACAAACAGAAAACACATTGTAAAGAATGTGGCGGGTCGCAATTATGTATACACAACAGACAGAAAACACATTGTAAAGATTGTGGAGGATCTCAAATATGTGAACATGGAAAACAAAAAGCTTCTTGTAAGGAATGTAAAATTAAAAAATGAATTATGATTTAAATATATATAAAAATTATTAAAAATGGAAAATAAATTTTTATTAAAATATGGGGCACTTTCTTTAAAGTTTTTAAATGAAAAAGGTTTTTTAATTCGTGAATTTATAGATTCAATAAATGGAGATTTGTTAAAAAAGATATCAAAATATCGCGAATTTATTGTTGAAGAAAATGGATATGATTTTTGTTGTAATATTTTTTTTATAAAAAATAATAAAATTTATAGAGGTAGAATTTTTTTAGATCTTGAAAATGGTTTGGAGTTTGATGAAAATTATTTTAATAAAATATTAATTTATGGTGGTTATGAAAATTTTTATGAAGATTTTTATGAAGAAGATCATGAGTTAGAATTTAATGCTATTATTTTTGATTCAATAGCGGTTGAAATAAGAATAGATAGTGATAAGTTAAAACATAAAAAGAAATTCTACAAAGACTTAAATAATGATTTAATAGTTAAAGCATGGCATCCGAGTAGGTATTTAGATTGGTGCGTTGATATCGAGGAGTTAAAGTTTTTGAAAGAGTTATGGGGTGAAGATTAGTTTTTTTTTTTTTTTTTTTTTTTTTTTTTTTAAAAAAATGAATTATGATTTAAAAATACAAAATAAAAAAAAAATAATGAATAAAGAAGGTCAACAATATAAAATTATTAAAACTAGTACAAAGGATTTAATAGATTATTTTAAAAAAATGGGGATAAAAGATATTAATTATAACATTGTTAATAAAGTATTAAATAAAGCACATAAAAAATTTGGAGGAGATAAAGTAATTACACAAAAAGAACTTCAAGAAGAAATGAAAAAACAAAGGGCTAAAGCAGCTAAGGCATATGGAATAGAAAACGATACTAATATAAGCGATGAAGAAATGTTGAAAAAATTAGGGTCAAGAATAAATAAAAATAAATAATTATGTTATATAACCTAAATAATGGTTACATAACAAAATTTATCTAAATCTTAAACTAAAAGTTATGGGAGAACCCTTCAGATCAAGTTTTTTCCATTCATTGTCTAATATGCTTAAATCAAAATGGTTTATAACGTTATCATATTTTCTAACCGGAATTGTTGGATAATCCTTTGAGGGTATGTTTGCAAGTAGGGTTGATGGTGAGAGTTTCACAAGTTCTCCATATTTGGTTTTATTCATATATGAAGACTTATTATCAACTATACTACACATAAGCCTCAATGGTTCCTTAATCTGTATATTTATAGGGTATAATTTACCAGGATTTATGATTTCAGGCACCCCAAAACCAATCGAAAAAGCTCTAGTAAGTTTAATGTTAAAGTTCTTATTTGAATATATATAGTCAACAGTATCAGTCTCAATTATTGTTATCTTTTCCCTATCAGTATCTTTAAGAAAGATCGATTGAATATCACGCAACGAATATGTACCGGGTTGTATTATTATGATGGCTTGATTCTTTTCATTGTATAATACCTGTTGATCCTTGAAATTAATCAATCTTTTGGTTTTTATATTACAATCCAGGAGTTGTATCTCTCGAAGATTTTTAAGTGGAGGATCTAAATATATCCTAGTTTCAGACTCATACATGGTAATGCTCAACATTTTGTTTTCAGCGAAGCTGGTCTTTAGATCTGATTACTCCATATTCACCTTTTAAATTTACATTGACGTAATCACATTCCTGAGCGACGTTAGAAACCGGCCTTTTTAAAGTAAACATAAAATCTACTTTTTGATTTCAAATCCACTTTACATTTTGCTTGTTGCTATGTCGTAAAAGTATGCAATCTATTGTTCTACACGTGAACACTAATCCAAAAACAATGATAATCACGTGAAATGAGCATGAACTACCGAAATAGATACCACGCTAACCCTCCACTGATAATTATAAATGTTAATATACGCACTTCGTGCTCGCTTTGTGTATTCTTTTCATGCTGCGTTGAGTCAATATTATTTTCAGCGGAGCTGGTACTGCGGATTTCCTGTTTCATCGAGTCTGGTTTTGGTTTCGTTTCAGTTCTATGAGGTAACTTTAACTTTGAAGATCCTAAGTTATGACTTATTCCAACTTGTTTTGATTCAGTGTTTAGGGAATTATTCACACCAAAATTCATATCATTACTAGCTTTCATGAGTTTGTTGTTAAAACCTGTCACGCTTTCAGTATTGATTATCATATTACTCGGCATCAACCACACACCAGGAGCAACAGCTAAATCAAGCCGTAATTTCGCTTCTTGTACAGCTAATTGATACCTTTGGATAGAACTAGAAATATCATTCTCGATCACACTACTTTCAAATAAAGCCAAGAATTCTTGTTGTGTCTCAATCGCCCCACCACCATTACCGTAAATTGAATTTCTTGTGTTAACTTGTGCACCCAATATACAATAGACAAAAGCTTCAGCAGATCGATTTAATCTACCAAGCCCGGCTTTAGTGAGTCCATGACCACTTGTAGGGATAAACCAAGCATATTTGAAATCAGCAAAGTCATCATTACGTATAAATGAAATTAGATTACCCTTTTCCTTTTTTCCCCCTTCATCAGCGAATTTATTACCTTCGCCGGGCCATTGATCTGCTTCAACATCATAATTCCTTATAATATGTACATTTTGGTATCCCCCTCCTTTTCCATGATATCCTGCACCATAATCAAGGAATATATCTCCCAACCCACCGTTTCTACCGCCTTTCCATCTAAAGTCTGAGTTTTTTGATATGCTAAATTCTGCACACAATCGTTGATATGCAACTTTACTATATGGATTATTATTTATAACAAAAGGTTGCTCATCAGGTAGGGGAAGACTCAATTCATATAATATCCGCCTTATTGTGAAATACACATGAAACTTGATAAAGCTATTCACTACTTTAGGATAATTTAGACTTTCAAAAGGACTAATCCCACAACCAGATGTTGCACACCAAACTGCAAAGTTAAGTTGTTGCGGCCAATAATTCATATCAGGGGCGTTCAACCATTTTCTACTCTGTTTACCAAATTTGAAAGTAACAACTTGTGATGTAAATATGTTTCTCATCTTTGCTGTAAATTTCTTCGTATTTGACACATATATATCCAGATAGGTTAGCATTTTTGTTATATCAGTTGAAAAGTCATCAAAATTAACAGCTGGTATTGGATAAGATAGATTAGTCAATGTTAAACTTTCAGGAAATGAACTCAATTCATCACCATTCAAACCCAAATCTTTCCATAAAATTCTTTTCAAACGAGGTGAAATATCATCAATCCATGTTTTTCCAGTAGGATCATCATTAGACATTATTGTTGTACCATCAACTTGCCATTTAATATATCCACCATACGAATCATTAACAAATGTAAATTTATCAAGGTTAGACTTTGGATATCTATTTCTAAAAGAATTGAGTAACATTTTATTCTTTATGTTTAGAATAAGATGTAAAGTCTTTAAAACAGTTCTTTTCTAACACCTGCAAAACAATTAAATCCCACATCTGTTCTCTCATATGAAATTTTCAGTGTGTGGGATCGGGCGGAGCGGTTAGTTCTTTTAATATTTCCGCCCGAACCTCTGTTCTTATCTGATTCATATTTAAGTTTTTTTCTGTATCTTTCCTAAATTTTTGACGGATTTCTAGTTTTAGTTTTTCAAACTTGTCCACCTCTGATAAAATTAACGAAAATTCTTGGTCGGATATAGCGTTATCTTTTAGAGCTTTTGAAACCAAGTCGTGAATGGTGTTTACTTTTGCTTTTGCCAAAGAAACTGTCTGTTCATGTTTACTAACTTTATGAGAAAGCCGTTTAGAAGCTGCACCGAATCCAACCGATATTCCTCCACAAATACCTCCCACAGCTCCTAATGGTATACCAACAACAGCACCAAAACCAGTAAGGGAAGTTCCAAGGCCACTTGCAGATAGAATAACTGAAAACACCCCACTACAAACACTGATTTTTGTAAATATACCTCTCGCTCGATTATACTTTTTCCTAACATCCCCATAATGTTTAATTTCCTTTTGAAGATTATTTAGTACTTCACATGATTTTTGTAGTCTGAAATTATTAGGATCGCCATTTGTTGGTAATCGTGGATAAATCGAGCTTCCGCTTTGCGGGGTGGGGCCGGCTTGACCGTAAATTCTATTGTACTCATCCATATTGTATTTTACTGATCAACATGATATCTTTAGACCGGATTTGCCGCCCAGCTACGCCGAAATTTGTTACTTTCTTTTATTTACACTTGTTCCTCCTTTTAGTCGGTCCACAAAATATATAACCACAGCCATTATCAAAAGCCAAGCATTCTTACCTAAAAATCCAATAACTTCACCAGCTGTTTTGAACAAAAAGCTTACAATCGCTCCAACCATTCCTGGTAATATTTCGCCCAGTTTCTTACCAATAGCTTTCAACCCATTACCAACGCCTTTACCTAATGTAGATAGGCCTCTAGAAAGATTAGAAACTATAACACCAATAACCACACCTACAGCACTTACAACCGCGAATACTGTAAAACCATACTTTTTGAAGATATACTTTACCCGCTCTCTCAAGGGTAGATTTTTAAATATTTCTTCATTTTTACTCTCAATATCAGCTATTTGTTCTTGGTTGTAAATAATACTCTTTCTTGCTAGTTCTCTAAATTTATCAACTTCAGCTTGTAATCTTTCATTACTACGTTCTAAAATTGTTAAATTTGACTGTCCCTTCTTATATTTTTCTAGTTCATTTTTTGTTTTATTTAACTCAAATTTAAGTTCCCCAACCTCAGTTTTGGATACTATCTTCTCTTCTACAGCAGCAGCTAAATAACCTTCAAGATCTTTGATTGCGGATTCTTTTTGCTCTATGATTCTTCGCCTCTCTTTATCATTAATAATATGTCTTTGTATCTCCCCTTCATTTGTTTCATTTGTTACACTCAAACCAGTTAGTGCATTTTTTAAATCCTTAATTTCTTCATTCTTTTTGTTCAATATTGATGCTAATTGACGAATTTTTTTATTATCTTCATTAAACTTCGATAAAAGATTATCATTTTTTCTAAGCATGGATTCATAATCAACACCTAGAGCTTTTTTTATTGTATTAGGAAGTTCATCATTCAATTTACCTACTTTGAATAATGAGTAAGTTTTTGCTTTTTCCCCTTTCAATTTTACTTTTAATTCTCCATATTCACCATACCAATGAAAAAACTGTGATGTGTCTGCACCAGGAAAATATGATTTAATTTCATCTCCAGATTCATATTTATTTTTTTCACGTTCACTAACAATAGTTTTTAGTGATTTAGGCATAGCACCCTCTTTTTCATAATCTCTTTCACTTAGATATTTTCTTTGTCCCTTAATAGATTTTACATTTTGTTTAATTTTTTCCAATTCATCCTCATCATCATCATCCTCATAATTCCTATAACCTCTAGTTGTAGATGTTACTCGAACTGGTATTTTTGATGGTTTTCTACCAAGTAGTGAACTTTTTTCATCAAAATCATCAGGATCATCTTCTTCCCCCAATCCAATGGGATCGTCTTTTGGTACTTCTGGAAATTCTGCCATGATTTTTTACTCATCAGTAAGAAATCTTTAGACCTAAAAGTTATGTTTGTGAATTATAAAAAGAATTATGATTTAAAGATATAAAAAATAATAAAGAAAAATGGAAATAAAAGATATTACTGAACATATTAGTTTTAATAACATAAGAAAAATGTTTAATGAAGGAATAATTACAGAAAATAACCTTGTATTTTTAAAAAATCTAACTTATAATTTAAAAGATGAAGATCAAAAAGAATTACTTAAATTAATTATAAATGATGATAAAAAAAGAAAATTAATAAAAATTATTTTAGATCGTATTTAATTATAAAACAATTAATGTTTTTATAATTTTAAAATAATTTACTAGCTGCATACCCCAACGCCAGCATTCCTCCACCAACATATGCCATTTCACCCGTCTTTTGATTGTTACTAGGTCTATAATAATCACTAAATTTTGGTTCGTGCATTTGAGAATAAAATTCTAAAGCTTCATCCGTTTTTGAAATATTTTTTGAGGCTTGGTATTTATCATCTTTTTTCTTCATTTCCCAATCAATTAGTTTCTGTCTATTTTCCTGATATGTAGCATAATCTTTTTGATATTTTTCTAATGCTTTATCATGCCGTATTCGTTCTGTAGCGGCGGAGCCACCGTCACCAGAAAGATATTTTGCAAGATATGAACCGCCGACAAAGGCAGTTGCATTTAATACAGCTCCACCTAACATCATTGCTATTGTTGCCATTTTTAATTATTTTGGTAAAATATTTTGATCCTCTAAATATGTTTTTAGGTACATACTACCTGACAATACAGCTACCCATTTAGCATAATTTGTAATACTTGAGGATGGGTCGTTCATAAATGATTCTTTCATAGCCTTTTTTGCTACATAGCCAACAGCAGCCGCTAAACCGATAAGTACTGCCGAATCAGTAACAGTTTTCACAAGTTTATTTTCGGATGACATAATTTTTTTACTACATCAGAAAGAAATCTTTAGATCCTTTTAAGGTTTTGTAGTAAAAAATTATTCCATTCCTATTTTTGGTCGATCTAGCGGTTGCGATGCTGTAGGACAAGCAGGTATTCTATTTTTATTATCCTCCTTTTCGTCTTTACCGGTCTTTAGACTTTGTCGGTATCTCATAAACATATCAAATGCTGTAAACCCTATTCCAATAATGGATAATACAGTAGTAAAAGATAATTCTGGAATCCATGCTTTTGGTTCTGTCCCTCCCTTCAGTCGGTCTGTATTTTCTTCTTCCTGTTTAATCTCCGCTTGTTCCTTTTCACGTTTCATCTCCCTAGCCAATGCTTCTTTCGCTTTTTTGTTATATTCTGCTAATTTCTTACCAGCAGCAACCTTTTTAGGATCTTTTGCCCTCTTTTTACGTTCTTTATCTTTAACAACAGGATCCGCCGTAATTTGCTCGACAACTTCTGTTCCCCCTTCACTTATTTCAGTTTGGTCAGACATTATTATTTTATTTCACAAAGTAAAGAATCTTTAAATCAGTTGTGCTCAGTAAACAGTATCAGACCTGCTTGCATCTTGCTTACTAGTCTGCTCGGTTGTACTTGAAATCTCTTGCTTACTAGTCTGCTCGGTTGTATTTGTAAATTGTTGATTTTTGTTGAATTTAATGTGTTTAGCAACTTGAAATAGCCCACTAGCAAGTGCTGCCAATCTTCCTGCTTTCAATGCTAAAAGCCCTACAATGTTTGTTAGTTCACGATTAACCAGATCATCATTCTTCAAATCATCACAAAGAGCTTCTATATCATCCACAGGAACCATGTAAGAAATAACTTTAGAAACTAATTGAAGAGATGAATCTACTAACCCACCATTAATTTTCTTACCCAATACTGCTTGGTATCGATTATAATATTTATCAACATCTTTCACTGATAATTTTTTTATATCACCTAAACTCATATCAACACCTAAATATTCTTTTGTGGTTCCAAGAGCTGCTAGAATAGCTAGTGATTCTTGTTTGATTTCAAGTTCATGTTCCTCTCTTCGTTCGGTATCATCATTATCTTTTACCCCAGTCTTCCCTACAGTCTTTTCTTCCTCTATATCCTTCAGATCAGCAGAGCCGATATAATCTTCTACACCTGTCATCTTATAATTTTCTAATAATACAAAGATTCTTTTAAATCGGCTACGCCGGTCCGAAGGAAATCGCCTCAGGTATCTCCAAATAACAATTAAATGGGTGACGTAAAGATAAGCAAAGTCTAGAGTATTTTTCAGTTTTCAGGAGTTGTACAAACTTTTTACTAGTTTCAGGGTCTAAATCGCCCCCATAATCTTCAAAAAACATCTTCATACCTTTCTGCGAGGGATTATGAAATGAAACAACGCAAGCTACATTTTCACGGAATGGTTTTGCTATCGATGTTAATTGCTGAGTGAGAACCCAAACTGATAACCCATGATGCCTTCCAGAAAATGCTAAATCTATAAACTTGTTTGATCGCTTCTTCAAATCATTCGAAACAGCACAATCATCTAAAATTATTAGTGTATTTGTTCCAGAGAATAAAGTTTGACAATCAGTTAACAATTCATTAATCTCATCTATATTACTAGCATCTGGTGATAATACATAGAAATTTTTATCTCCTCGAGCAAAATTATGATAGGTTTTATTTTTAGAATAAGTTGGGCATATTAAAACAATGAATTCAAACAATTTTCGAAATGGACCCCGGAGTTGATCTATAATGTACTTTGTCTTTCCACAATTTGTTGGACCTGTTATAATACAGTTAAAAGGAATTTTATCTCGTAATTCTTCCATCTTTTCTTTTTAACTAATACATTATTGATCTTAAGTTTGAATTCATAACCTCCATTAATGCATCAGCTACAACAAACATATAACAAGTAATAACACCAGACCCACCAACTTTTCTTCTCATTTCTATTTTTATACCATCTTGTGCGTTGTTTAAGGCTAGACCACCCCCATGTATACCATTATCTGGATGAGTTCTCAAATCTATCCACAGGGCAAACTTATTATTATAAAAATCCTTTTCTTTTACTGACCAACGGGAAGAACCTGACCATCTAGTGAAGCCGGAACGTGCGGAACCTTCTGGAAGAATGAAGCGTTTCTTTATTGACTCCCAGAAGTCTGAAGGTACCATACCCTTAGAGTAAAAACGGTTTGGCACGCCATTAACATCAATATTAATTGAGGTGAAACCTGGATTTAAAAACCTCTCAGAATTTTTTTCCCCTCCCGCGTATGGTAATATAAACAAACATAATATCCCTGTAATTGACCTTCTTGGTAGATTAATATGTTGATTTATAACACTGTCATTAGGTCTGGATATGGTGAAAGTTTTGTGTAGAGTGACATTCTCGTACAAGAATCCCTTACCAACCTGATAAGCCGCCTGTGCCTCACGAGCTAAGTATTCGCTTGATATGCAAGAATATTCCAACTCAAGGTTTGTGATTTTATAAGTTGGAATCTTGGTCGCGTCAGAATAAACAACAATATCGTTAACTGGGGCTAGTGTAATCTCAAAGATTAGTTGATGATCTAATGCCTTTGGATAGAAAACCCCATGATCTTTGAGTATAGGATGATTTAGCGGGATATGGTACTTGGTGTTATGTACTGCTGCAAGAGCCACTTCATTTGCATCTGTGTCTACTTTATCACCCGCATTTGTCCGCAGCTTCCTCATGTTTCTAGAAGAAATACCCTGTTTTAATCTATCCTCACGTTCTTCATCTGTTAAGAATAAGTCATGATATGTTTGAAATATATCGTATCTTTGAGTATCCTGTAGTGTTTCACCTCCAAAAAGAACCTTGAGTCTGGATACAAGATTACTACCTACATTATTCACGAGGGTGTTATCTTCATGACCATCAATAGTCAAGTTAAATAGTAGAGATACACTTCCTGGTACAATCACTAAATTTTCAGAAAGTTTTGGAATATTTATATATAGTGTTTCTCCTGGATTAGCTGATGATGGGTTTAGTGTAATTCTATTCAATGTTGATTCCTCTTTCAAACCTAGTGGATCTCTTGGAATCCTGTTTGGGTTAATTTTTTCAGATATGGTTGTCATATTTATTTATAAGATACTTTGGTTAATCTTTAAATGAGTAACGAAAACATATCCCAAAGGTTATCAAAAAAATTCGAGCGAATATATTATTCAACTGAGGGATATTGGAAAGGATATTCTGCTATCTCTAAATTAACGCAAAAAAGCAAATCGGACGAAGATGAAGCAAAACAATGGCTTCAGAAACAGGCAATATGGCAAATATATCTACCACCCCCAAAGTATATTCCAAGACCGCATTGGACTGTGGATAAACCTAATCAGATTCACCAAGCGGATTTATTATTTTTACCTCATGATAGAGTTGGAAGAAAAACATATAAATACGCATTAGTTGTGGTTGATGTTGCCTCAAGATATAAAGATGCAGAAGCGTTAACTTCAAAAGAAAGTCGAGAAATTTCAAATGCTTTTGAAAAAATATATTCTAGAAGAATAAACCGCGAAGCGAAAATGAAATACCCCAAAACATTAATGGTTGATCCTGGAAAAGAATTTATGGGTGAGGTTACAAAACTTATGAATTACCATAATGTGAAAATTCAGAGAAGTGAAGCTGGAAACCATAGAGCTCAAGCATTTGTTGAAAGAGCAAACAGAATATTAGGCGAAAGATTATTTAGTCATCAATATGCACAAGAAATGCTTCAGGATGAAAGGTCAAGGGTATGGGTAAAACGATTACCTGATATTTTGAAAACTTTGAATAATACACCTACGAGATTAACTGGAAAAGAACCTGTTGAGGCTATAAAACAGAAAGCGGTTGATATTGAGCCTAAAAAATACCGACTACCGGGAGGAACTAAGAGAGCTGTTGGTCTTGATGAAGTTAGACTACCAATTGAGGTTAGGGTTAGATATTTACTGTTTCCTGGTGAACTTGAGGGAGGTGAAAGAAGAAGGGCTACAGATCCTATTTGGAGTATTAAGATTTATGATATTTCTGGAAGTAGGGTTTCTCCTAATCAACCGGTTTTATATTATTTATTGGATGGCCCAAGACGGGGTTTTGTAAGAGAGGAGATTCAAGTTGTACCGGATGATACTGAGTTGCCTCCTAATTCTGTTTTAAAATGATTTCCGCGTAGCGGGGAGGTCTTCGACCGATTTAATAAAGGGGGTATGTGTGAATTCCATCATCATCAACTATTCTTTTATCATAATATGCGTTCAACCCCTTTTTAATTTGTGTATATGTCACAATTTGATTGTCATTGACTCTAAATCCTGTATTTTTTGCCATATCAATTGAACCATTCAAAGCTGACATGTACCTATCCCAGGTTATTTCGTTTTGTCCATGAATTTCTCCTTTAGTACTATACTTTGCCTTTCCATTCTCATCCTCTGCATAATAACATTTTGATGAAAGAGCAATCATTCTAATACCATCGAACTCCAGCTTGAACAGTCCGGGGGTCTTGTCGTGGTATTTTGAGGTTGAAAGGAATTTTTCTTTTCCCCCATTAAAGTATTCTTTTTTCATTTCTGGTTTTATAATATTATCCAATTTTTCAGCCGAAATTGCCATGTACATGGAATCTGTATCCATTTGTATCAACTCAAAATCCTTTCTATCAATATATTTATCAAGAAAATCGTAATAAAATTCCAACATGCGAAGTTTTGCTAGCTGATATACCGCGATACCACATTGATAGGGGCGGTCTATTATTATTTTACGTTTTCTTTTTTTTATTTCATATGTTTCGTTTATTTCTGTAAGATCTTCAAAGAATGTAGATCTTAATGCTTTTTCAACCTCATCCTCATCCTGAGTATAACTTATGTTCATGTGTTTTTCTTTATCTTCTATCATTTTTCCGTAGAATGAATTTCCTTTTAGTTTGTTAGTATCAGCCAGTTCTTTACAGCCTTTATACTTTGGTTTTAGTTTTTCAATCCATACTTTAATGTCTTTGTTCTCTTCAATAATTTTAAATATATCAGGAAATTGATTTAATTCATTAGTAATTGTTACAACATCATCTATTTTGTTTTCATCAAAAGCCTTACTTACCTTTTCTAGCAAAACCTCAATATCTCCATCTCTTCTAGCGTTGGCCACTTCTTCGGGAAACCATTCAAATGGTGTTCCTGGTTTATACTTTACAATATTGTGAATAGCTGTAATATTCAAACCATGATTAAGGCACCATTCAATTACTACTGTATATAAAAGTATCTTTTTTGTCTTTGTAACCCCTAGTAATTTTTTATTATCTTTTAGGTGTTTTCTCCCTGTAGCTTTTTGATATTCTTTCATGTGTTCGGGTACCAAATCTTCAGGAACATTATCTACAATAAATAGCGGTGAGAACTCTTCAAACTTTTCTTTTAGGTTTTCTGGTACATTTATATCAACTTGGCAATATCCAAAAAGTTTACCATCAAGAATATCTTTACAAGTTTTCTTAATAAATTCCGGGTCTGTTGGGTTTTCAACCTCAATACATTTTTCTTTTCCACATGGCATTTTTTGGCCTGCAGCGAAAAGATATAACGCATTTGCATCATAACCAACAATTCGTACACAATTTTTAGGAAATTTATATTTATGAGAGCGAATCTTTGTTTTTCCAAGCTCTGCATATCTCATAAATATTATACTGGGTCCCCCAACCATACCTGTTTTCAAAAGTTTATAAATCTTGTTTTTGTCGCATGTTTTACAATCTTTCATTATCTTGTAGCATTTTTCACAAAACCATTTATTACAAAATTTCTTACATTTATGAATACAGTATTGGCCAGGAGCGAATAATTCAGGCTCACCTTTCTTTTTCATTTTTTGATATTTATTTAGAACGTACATCATTGAGACTCCAGGGATAGAAACCGCGTCTTTTAATATATCGATTTTGTCTGGATAATACCTTGCCCTTGTTTTTTCTAAAGCCTCTCTGAAGGGTATAACGTCGTGTAAGTTATACTCTCTCAACCAGTCTTTCATTGTAACACAATCCCTCTTTTCAAATTCACACTTAAAATCTTCATATTCTTCTACGGTAATATTTTCCTTTTTCAAACTTGAGTAAAAGTCTTCATGTTTTACTGTTCCAACGTGAGAAAGCTTATCATAACTATCCAGCCATTCATAGGGAAATACAAGTTTTTTAGCTTCACAGTTGTTTGCTTTACACCACTTATCAAAAGAAAGCCCGGGTGCAAGGTAAGACATTACATCCAAGAATTTAAAATTTGGGGTTGACAAAAACATATATTTATTAGCATTCCTTGCAACAAAAATATCTTTAGTTTTATCAGTCATGATTTTTACAAAATGTATTTTAATCATATTAATATCATACTTTCCACTATTGAAACCTAAAACAGGAACTTGATTACACCATCTTTCATGTTCCTCTAAAACTTTCTTTGGTATAGAATCTTGGTCGGGTAATGAATATTCTTTTTTAACCTTTTCAACAATCTTTTTTCTTCTCTTTTCTAAATTTTCAACAAATTCTTTTACAAGGGTGTCAGGATTTGAATTTATAATAAATGTGGGTTCTTTTTCACGAGTGTCATGTATTGCAACACTAACCGGTATATGTGTTTGGTTAAAAGATAAATCATCAGTAATCTGTTGAAAATCTTTTTGTAATATTGCCTCAAAATCATAACAAATAAAATCTGGGTACGGAATAAATTTCTTTTCTAATTTCTTATACATGGCTTGGGTATATATATTATATTTTAGTCCTCGTACTAAATAATCGCATTCCCAAACCGATACAACATTATACCCTAAATCCTTCATAATCTTTTCTCTTTTAATAGTTGTATTATATTTAATTTTATCGCCAACTGAACATGGACAACCGTGCCATTTACAGCCATAGAACTCAAAAACAGTATTGGTCTCAGGTTCGTATCCGTCCACCAAAAAAAGCTCTTTTTCACCATACTTAACACATCTTTCACCACCATGGCCACATAGAGCATGATGAATATGTTTACCTATTTTACTGGCCTGTAGTTCAATCCATAAACAACCTAAATAACTATATTGGGTATTACCACCATAAAAAACTTTTTCAGAGCTGTTGGGGATGTGTTTTATCTTTTTACCGGTGCATATTACTTGTGTTTTTCCTCCTTTACAACTGTTATTTTTTATATGATCTCCAAGATAGTCATGCCGGTTAAAAATTTGTTTGCATCCTGAGCATTCCCATTTTTTAGTTAGCATCTCTAAATCCTTTATGAAAAAACAGTGTCCCTCATAAATTCCAATAACTAAACTGGGTAATTTATCTTTGAACTGACCTTTACCAAAAATTAGTTTCCAAATTTCATTGTTTCCTTTTTCTTTTTGTTCGTAAACTCTAATGTTAATAAGAAAATCTTTTGATATTTTTTCAAAATCAACAAGTTTTGTCGGACTAACTTCTGAGGTTTTCAATTCTTGGTTCTTATAAAATTTTCTGGCCAAATTCAGAGATCGTTTTTCTATGTCTTTCTCAGGTATTTCTTTACCATCATCAATGTTATATAGAATAGCCAGGCACCTCCAAAAACACATATTATCATCCTTATTATCTACAGCGTAAAGACATTTTTTATTACGAAGATGGTCTGGTAATTTTCCACACCCAATTAGAGGCTCGTTACTGTGAATAACTTTTACTTTTACCTCTGTAAAAACAACACTCCCCTCATGAACACCTTTCTTATCAATTTTTTTAAACGGTGGCAAGTATGCTCTAGTCCAAGCAATACCTTCCAAACTCAATCTTTGTCCCTCACACCTTTCAATATAATCTTTTATTTCTGAAAGCATTGTAAAAGAACCCTCACCCCTAAATGTATGGGTATAATAAATTATTTCCCCGCTTCCTTTATTAATTAAACAGCTAAAACTGATAACAATTCTTGAACGCATTTCTATTTGGGGTTCCAATTCATTATAAATAATTTCTGATAAATCATTATCTAGATCTCTCCTAATTTGAAAAATATTTTCATTTCTTTCGTTGATATTTTGAATGATTTCTCCATTTTCAGGAGGCCTTATTGGAAATATTCTAAGGGTTGTTGTTCTTTTTCTTTTTGTTTTTTTAGGTTTATCTCCCTCATTTTTTGTTTTATCATCTTTCTTTCTTTCAGGTTTTTTTGTTTCTTTAGGTCTTGCGCCCTCCTTCTCATAATCTCTAACAACTTCTGTAATAGTTGTTTTAGGTTGCGATATTTTTTCTTGATTTTTATTTTGTTTTATTTGTTCTTTTTGTTGTTTTAGTATTTGTTCTTGTCTTTTTATTTGTTCTTGTTTTTGTTTTATACGTTCTTGTTGTTGTTTTATACGTTCTTGTCGTTTTAATCGTTCTTCTTGTTGTTTTAATTGTTCTTGTTGTTGTTTTAGTATTTTATCGTATCTTTTTATTTGTTTTAATTGATTTTGTTCTTTTATTTTTTCATTTTCGATTTGTAATAGGGTTTTAAACTCTTCATCTAATTCTGGTTTTTCTTTTATCTTTTTCCTAAGTTCAGATTTACTCATTTTATCATAATTTTCAATACCATTTTCTTTTGCGACCTTTTTCAAGAGATTAATTATTCTCAATTCTTTCTTATCTTGTTCCATATTTAATAAAAATTTTTGTAAATCTTTAAACTATAATTCATTTTTTGTAAAAGTTAATAAAATATTAAATTCGTCTTTCAAAAATAAAGACTTTAAAAACTTTAAATCAAATTTTTTTGAATACATACATAAACTACTGGTAAAATTGGGCTAGAGACTCACAGTAAACTTTAAGCAAACCTTTAAAAAAAAAAATTAAATTCATATTTTAAAATTTTAAAAAAACCCACTTATTTTTACGGTAGTATAGTAGTTGATGATAAAATTGACAATGTCATGGCAACAAAATTCAGACCTTATTCAGAAGGACCCTGTTACTTTGAACACACAGACAGTGAGCAGCAGGATACCAGAACTACATTTGGTTTCGGTGCCATTTAATCCTGTACCGTTATGTTAAGTTATCAAATTTTTTAACAACTGTATGCTTGCCACGTGCCTTATAACTGATGCCTAGTGTAGTCAAATGATTGGCGTCATGTACTCACTGTATGTTTATTTCAAAAAGCTACTCAGCTCCCTGGTCACTTTTATGTTGTGATTATAGATTATTAAAATTATCTTCAAGTTCATTCAATCACAACTCTGAAAAAACACCTCATTAATTTTTAAATTATTTCTTTTTTCTCTGTTTTGTAAACATATCCACGAGTTCACCATAGTCCTACTTTGATTTGTTTTCGCTGCCTATCTACTCGAACAATCTCGTGCCTTTCGACCACAGGGAATCCCCTACAGACCCAAACACTCCGCTTGACCCCTTAAAACTTGGTCGCCATAATTGTATGATTTCTAGAGCAATCTCCTAAAGGCCAAAAAAGAGACCGACTTGTGGGATCCCCTACCGACCACAAGAAACGGTCGTAGTGCAGCTATACAAAGATTTCTATCGCAGGAATCATGATTGCGGACGGAAAAACGGGTATCGTTTCTGTGGACCACTTAGCCTGCAGTGCAGGCGTCTTATTAGGGCGAGTTAGCGTTACAACCTTGCGACCGCCATGTTAGACCGCCATGTTAGACGGTGGGGGAAGGGGGAGGGGGAAAATGAGAAGACGCCTGCCCGGAAAGCCCGTTAAAATGCGAAACGCCTCCTGATTAGTTGTGCTTCACTGCATTTCCGGAAATGAGCGGGTAACCAATCAAAATGAGGTTTTCTCGACACCGGAAGTCTCTTCTTCCGACAGAAACAGAAACAAACACGTGGAGTCGAGCTGTCATACAGTAACATTTTCCTTAATGTCGGAGGAGAGCGCGAATGAAAATTGTAGGTTTTGTGAAGTTTCTTTCAAAGTACAGTTCGGCAATCGCCGTAAGCAAAGCCACTCTTCATCCGTGAACCTTTTCAAACCCTCGAAACGGAAAGAGTGCTTTGGTGTTGTTTTGAGCGAAATTTGCCGTCAAGTTGGATTACCGTTGACACAAGAATCTTCAAAATATTCCGATCGTGTCTGCAACCCATGTGGCCGCAAGATTCGAAACTTGGGCCAGTTGTATCAGTTTATCCAGAGGGCAGCAATTGCAACGACATCTACCCCGGTTAAAACAAGCAAAAGAACTCTAGACACGCCGGAGAAGGCTAGTCCGCCATGGAAGAAATCCAAATCAGTACGTATTACTTCCCCGGTAGGGAAGACTCCGTTCAGGGAAGTTTCTACTGCGAGGTCAAGAAAGTCTCTCGCCTTTGCAGGCTAAAACATAGAGAACACCTCATCCGCTTCTTTGGAACGGGAAAACGACATGCTTTAATTTGTAAACTAAATGTGGAAAATCTTCCTAGCGATGGCGTTAAAATCTTGTATGTTAATGAGTCCGGAAACGTGACTGTGAGAATTCCTAGAGTTTCTCAAACTAAAACACTAGTGAAGCGGACACACGACAACCGCGCTCGAAGGTTTCCCCGTCATTATTTGTTTGACGAGTACCAACATCTGAAATATTAAGTTTTTCCCAAAGCCAGTGGGTAGCACTGCCAACAGATCTTTTCCGGCTACCAGTGTGGAAATTGCGTCTTTTTGCTCCGTTCGTAATTCGCGTGACATTCCAAGTTCACATAAATGCTTCAGAGATTCAACGAGAGCGGAATCGAAGCTAACAACATCACTTTTGACAGAGTCCGCCATGTTTCTTACCCGCACGAACGAAACGAAATTGACTGACAGATAATTGACAGGCAGGGTCAAGCCGCACCAATCAGAAACTCCGTTCGTGGGCGAACGGAGTTTCCTAAAAGAACAATGACCTCGGGCAGGCGAGATTTTCTTCGCCCCACCCCCTCCCCTATCCTTCGTCTTGCCTATCACTCACCCCCTTGGTAAAACTTTCGTTCTCTCCCCAGTCTTCCACTGCATGAAAAATTCAAGATGGCGGCCAAACTTCTTACGATGTGAGCGCTCGCTCGAAAAAATCTCGCCTGCTCTGCAGGCTATGGACCACTGGAAATCAGAACTCAAGGCAAATACTTTTGCGCCAGCAACTAGCGTGAAAACCTGTGTACTGAATAGCCACGATTCGGTTTAGGAGCGAGATTTTTAGCCAAACACAAGTTCAATCGAATTTGGATACGATTGTGTAAGAAGGTCATTATCACGTGATGTACATTTGACACATCTGGGTCATAGAATAAAGAAAGTTTGTCTGAGTTGGTCATGTGCTTGTTTAAGTCGCTCATCATGTAAATAACACATACAGCAATTGTATGATTATCCTCGTTACCGAAAAGCGTTGTCCATGAGCCCGCCGAAACAGCCATCATTACCAAAAGATCTGGAACAGTCAACGAGATTCTGCTCACTGAGAGAGACAAGATTTCCCGTTTTCTTAAAGTGCTGTCCCTCGAGTGAACCTGTTGCACTAAACGCCCAACAGGAACCGCACCTGCCTGAAGATATGAGATTTGCATATTGTTTAAACTTGGATCAAACTTTCAGAAACAAATATGAACCAGAGATGGCCCGCGCACGTTCTGTTATACGGGAGACGCGCTGTTATCGCGGGCCCTGTGAGGAGACCATGATCTGCGGCGACTGTGGATGCGGAAATAAATATGTACTTATTGACTGAGTGTGAGGCCTAGGCCCGCACGGGAAAAATATATACATTGTGTGACCATTCTTTGTAAAGCTACTGAACAGTACTGTACTGTGGTACTGTTTGTTTAACTATACAGTGTGGTTATAACGTTTTTATCTGTGGATCAAACTATGTAATGTGACCATTTTTTGTAAAGCTACTGAACAGTAATGTACTGTGGTACTGTTTGTTTTACTATACAGTGTGGTTCTAACTTTTTCATCTGTGGATCAAACAATGCAGTGTGACCATTCTTTGGAAACTGAGCTACAGAAGAATACTCTGTGGTACTGTTTGTTTTTGTGTAACTTTGACCTCCAACTTTGCAGTGGAACAGTTACTGAGTAGACCCTAGCTGTTTTTATAGTAATAGCAGCTATACAGCAGGACTATAAAACTGTAGAGTCTCCATCTCGCCTCACCTTGGTCCTTTACATGTGTGACGTAACCCTTTTGCCTCCAGTCTACTCTTGTCGGTAGAGTCCCATTTTTCAGTGGTATGAAGCTGGTTCGTTTTTGTTCAGAGTATGTAGTACGAAGGCCCAAGTAAAAGAAGCGGTATTCGGCATCAGTCAGGTCACCAAACTTGTTCATGGCCAGAGTGTATGAACGCTCTTCAGCGTTGTGCGTTAGGATTTTCTGGATAGAAAAAGTTTGATGAATTCACAGCGTCATTCCGTCGAGAATTATGATTCCTTTTAGGAATCGGAGTATTTTATGATGACGATAATTAAGATGAAAATTACAATTTTGTTGTTTTTTGAGTTTAAGCCAGGCAATTCTAACTTAACTCATAAGCGGATTTAGGGGCGGGGCCGAAGGGGGCACGCCCCCTTTTTTTTTCTTGTATTTTCAAAACGAACATGTTTTGCGTGCTCTAGGCGAAGAGTATGATGCCAGTATTTTTAATTCTATCTTCCGAAACGTTAACGTTACTTTACTTTGCACCGCGAATACGCCCACAATGCTGTATGCTGAATCTCCTGAAAAGTGAAGTTTTCATTCGGGTGGAAGGTGGGGGGAGGGTGGGGGGAAGGGTGAAAGTAAGGTTGGGGGGAGGGTTGGGGGAGAAGTGAGGGGAGGTGGGGGAGAGGGTGGGGGACTAGGCCCTCTCTTTCTGGATCCGCCTCTGTTATTTGCACGTTGGACTGATTTTACAAAAAGAACTAATCTAACATTGGATAGAGTTCGACTTATAAATGGACCTTCGGGCCCGCTATGTCATCGCCGTTATCGGGACCTTCGAGAAACGGGCCATGTTCTATTCACGTCTCCGATAATCATGATTTTGAAAACCAACCTTACCTTCAAGTTATTCAACCAAATCGCATAGCGAACGTTTTCCTCTTGTTCTGTTGCATAAGCCTTTCCGTGAAATACTTTCCATGCATGCCACTCTTGTTCGTACATTTCAAAACCGTTCGCGGCAGCCGCAAGAACCAAAATAGCAAAAACAGCGTTCATAGTGAGCATCTTCGATAGAATAATCTTAATGACCACGGAATACAAAGACTTCTTTTAAAGTCCCGAAATCACATGACTAAAGTCTAAAGATTGTTTGCAATGCCGGTAGTCACAAGACTTGAGTTTGACTAGACGTGTTAGCTAACCAGGGCGCAACAAAAGTGCCGTCGAATATATAGCCCGGGACTAGTGGAACGATGTTCAAGTCGGGATAGCGTCTTTCTACGACTGGTTGCCCGACGGGCTAAAAAGGTTTTTTTCCCTGATGAAAATCTTCAGAGAGGAATATATAACAACCAGTTCGTTTAGCAATGCAGCTTTTACTCAAGTGAGATATTGATCAAGAAAATCAATTTCTTTTAAAGATATTTGCCGGCAGCATGCGGTGAGAGAGAGCAATACGAAATCAGTCAATAGAGCCAGTTCAAGTTGTGGCGTGTGTTCTGTTTTTCGGGAATCCTAGTTGAAATTAATTGAAAAGTATGTACTGAACTAGGAATACGCTCGAAAATAGCTAGAGAAAAAGTCTTTGACAAATTTACTGATGTCGCTGGGAATTTCAATGTACTCCACCGAAAATTATGGAAATCGGTTGGTGAGACACTTACAATTGGCCCAGTCGCCATTGACGGGGAACATCCCCCTCTCAAAACACGATGTCAAATGGGATGACTTTTTTCTGTGGCAAAAATCTAAACTGCATGATTAGCATTTCCCTACAGCTTCTGTGAGGAACATCAAGACGAATGAGTTCTCGTTATGGCCGTATATCTCAGCGGATAATGGCTTTGGTTGTTGCTTCTTCTTTCTCTGTGCCTGCCGAGCTAGTGCAGGGCTGTGCTCCTCCTCTCGCTGCCGTTTCTTTTCTGACGTCATGTTCGGCAATTGCTGTTATACTACTACCTCTCCTCAATTTCTTTCGGGTAAAATTAAGATGAGCACAGAGAATGAATCTCAGAGCTGACACTGCGAAAGAGTGCTTGCAAATGCTGTCATGTTTGTACCTTCCACATACATGTACACAAGTTGCATGGTAAACAGAGACTTGTACAGTTTCCTGTTTCGCGCTGGCACTTGCGACTTCATATTGTTGAACGCCTCCTGTTTGCAGGCTTGCTTTCCGCTGAATGACATTCGGGTGCTTCAGAAGAATGAGAACGTCCTTTTCCTTGGAATAACCGTGACTATTGACCAGTTCTGTTAAATTCTGTTGTATTTTCTGGCCGTTTCTAGAAAACGAAGACCCCCTCCTTGTTGAATTGATGCCCCGCCTCAATTTCACTCCCTCAATGACCCATAATTAACGGATTACACGACACAAGAATGCAATGGCTATCAGGCTAGCTATCTCACCGTCTGTCAGTCTGCTTATCTATCTCTATCGATTTATATAAAGATAAGCTCGTTGTACGCCGTCATTTCGTCAGTGTTGTGTTTATTTAAGAGAATTAGAAAGAAGTCAGTCGAAGCATGCATTTAGCGTGTTCGGAGCAAGTAACAACGAAGAGCTTTCTTGTGAGTAACAAATAAATCCTCTCAGCGCTAATTCCCTTTAAAGGGATTCTTACGAGTGCTGAGATGGTAAGTTTGGAGAATTTGGTGTTAATTCGATTCAGTGACCTCGAGTCGTTAATCTTCTCTCACCATCTCTTGTTTGACAGCGTGCAGATTTGTCAGAAATTGCTTTTCGATCGCTTCCGATCAGTCCCGATTGCGTCTCCGATCAGTCTCGATTGCGTCTCCGACCCGTCCCAATGCGATGTTTGATTCAAAAGACTTAACACACACTAATAAACTACGACTTTACTCATTACAACCTAGTTTAAAGCTTGTTACTGTCAAGTCAATTAAATATCACGACAGTTATTGACTCCCGAGCCAGGTTCTGCATGGCAAAAGGAGAACGCGTGATAACGTGCGACACACGCCGGCGTAAACCACGATAATGTACGTAAACACGCGCGAGACTCGCGTCATGCAGACTCTCCCGGCAACAGATAGAAAAATAACAGCTGATACAAATATTGGTTTTTCGCCAGGGAAAATAAGTCTTGTCTTTCTTTGTCAAAACGTCGAAACTAAAAACGTCTTAAAAAGAAAAGCGAATGTCAAAATTAAGAAAAAAACAAACGAAATACATGTACTTGGTATCAAACTTAAAACTCCTTAGAAATGTCTGCAATCTTGGAGGAATTAAACAAGAGGATAGCTGGCGCTAGTGGCAATTCCACACTGGTTGTTTCTGTTCCGTGACATCATGATGTAGCCATGCATTCCCCAGCCTACTCCCCAGGAGTTTTTGACCAGCCAGTAGTCCTGATCATTGTATTTTCCATAACCAACAACAAGCACTCCGTGATCAAGTTTAGTACTGCTGCATTCCCTAACAGTAACGATAGATCTTTTTGTTAACAACCATTGAACAACATATGATTTAAGACTTAAATAGTACGGCACGATTTACTACAAAGTGGGTTTCTCTGAACCTTTCATCTCCAAACCATTCAGCTTGACCGCTCTTTGTAAAGCTACTGAACAGCATTGTACTGTGGTACTGAGGGGGGCGTAAGGGGGGTCCGAAAACCGCAAAACCGCACAGAAATACGCCAAAAAACCGCAAACCGCATCGGGTTTTTTCCCGAAAACCGAAACCGCACGTACAGGGAGGCCACAATATGAAAGCTAACGTCAGCAAGACTTGTGATACATCCTGATAACATTGTACCGTTATATTAAACATACCATCATAGCATCATCGAAGCATTATTGGCCAAAACGACCAAAACGGTTAATCACATTAAGTATTAACTAGAAAAGGCGGTGATTGCAAACAACAGAGTTAAACTGTAAGCTGATATAATGAACCCTGATACGTTGTAAAACAAATCACTTGGCTCGCGCTTGCAAGACAACCGGATGCCGACCGCCTGCCGAACGTTCTAAAGAGTGTTATCACCGCAGACATTTTTTTTCACCGAAAACCGCAAACCGCTTAGTGTCTTGAAACCGCAATACCGCAAGTTAAAATGAAAATTACCGCAAAACCGCACCAAAAGTGACGCAAAACCGCATCACCGCAAACCCTTACGCCCCCCACTGGTACTGTTTGTTTTACTGTACAGTGTGGTTCTATCTTTTTCATCTGTGGGTCAAATCATGCAGTGTGACCATTTTTGTAAAGCTACTGAACAGTACTGTACTGTGGTACTGTTTGTTTTAATATACAGTGTGGTTCTAACTTTTTCATCTGTGGATCAAACTATGCAGTGTGACCATTCTTTGGAAAGCTACTGAACAGTACTGTACTTGTTTTACTATACAGTGTGGTTCTTACTTTTTCATCTGTGTATCAAACAAGACAGTGTGACCATTCTTTGTAAAGCTACTGAACTGTACTGTACTGTGGTACTGTTTGTTTTAGTATACAGTGTGGTTCTGACTTTTTCATCTGTGGATCAAACCATGCAGTGTGACCATTCTTTGTAAAGCTACTGAACAGTACTGTACTGTGGTACTGTTTGTTTTACTATACAGTGTGGTTCTAACTTTTTCATCTGTGGATCAAACCATGCAGTGTGACCATTCTTTGTAAAGCTACTGAACAGTACTGTACTGTGGTACTGTTTATTTTACTATACAGTGTGGTTCTAACTTTTTCATCTGTGGATCAAACCATGCAGTGTGACCATTCTTTGTAAAGCTACTGAACAGTACTGTACTGTGGTACTGATTGTTTTACTATACAGTGTGGTTCTAACTTTTTCATCTGTGGATCAAACCATGCAGTGTGACCATTCTTTGTAAAGCTACTGAACAGTACTGTACTGTGGTACTGATTGTTTTACTATACAGTGTGGTTCTAACTTTTTCATCTCTGGATCAAATCATGCAGTGTGACCTTTCTTTGGAAAAAAAGAAGAACAGTACTGTGGCTCTATCGCTTTTCTTCCTCAGGAGCAAACATTGGTTGAAAAAGCTAATGAACAGTATTAACGTTCAAGACAGTGACAACAATGCAATAAGTATGAATTCAATCCAGGGCTGTCACTAAGGGCTGGGGATTTACCCCGGCTACTGCAAGTCTAAGCCTCGGCTACTTTGATACAAAACCAACGCGTTACTATACATTGTGGTTCTAGCTTTTTCATCTGTGGATCAAACCATGATTACTTACGGTTCGTTGTAGACACCAGAGCTGTAGAATTGAAACGACATATGGCTGGCATCGATTGCAACCGAGATTGGGCCAACAGTGGCAGTGGAGGATTGTAAGTTTATTTCGCTTCCTTGTTGGATATCTACAAAACCTACCGAATCAAAAGACAGATGAAACAGAATTAGAGAACTCGAGAAGCAAAGAGCTTGGAGCGTCAAGGATTTGTTTCATAATCTGCGAGTTGGCGTTCTATATGGTGCCCCCCCTTCCTTATCGCAGATTGGTGGGAATCATACGTAATGGGGCTCAGTCACTTACCAGAATCAGTAGCTCCAGTGTCCCTTCTCTTAAATCGGCACCTGTCATTCCTGGCCTCATAGGGGTAACTAGCCTCGGTATCAATTCCATCGTTAGCTTTAATGTATTTAAAGGCGTTGTCCATCAGTCCTCCTTGGCAACCATCGTTCCCGAAATTACGGGAGCAGTCGACGAGATTCTGTTCGCTGAGAGAGACGAGTCTTCCTGTTTTTCTGAAGTGCTGTCCTTCTAACGAGCCCGTGGTACTAAATGCCCAGCAGGAACCACACTGACCTGAACAGTGCAATAGTTTGAACACATTTCAAACGCCAAACATATTCCAACATTTAGCATGCTAAATGTTGGACCAGAAACATGAATATGTTTTTAAGACCTTGAGCAGCGAAAAATGTTCAGATGCCATCAACTACCTGTGGAGGGAGGACTAAGGGAAAAGTTTTCTCTTTGCATGCACCCTTGTCTATTATTCCGGATTAAAATGACTTGGATAAAGTGAAGAATATGAGGAAAAAATGTCGACTTAATTTTCAAGTAGTTTGCAAAAGATGTCCAGAATCATCGTGGACTTATAAAACAAACCATTCAAACCGTTATAAATTAGTTTCTTTCTGGAGAATTTCTATTCCAATCACTTAAAAACCAGGCCCTTCATATTCCAATCCAATCCGAAAATTAAAATTTACTGTTGAATAGGTGTGAAAAATTGAAAAATTTTAAATTTTAAAACTGAGGAGTTGGCAGATTTAAAGTCAAAGAGAATCTTTCCAATCTCTCTGATTGCTTTATATAGAAAGTTGACTAGAGAAGACGAAGTACAAATTTACTTTCGGTACATCTCTCTAACCTTGGTTCTTGACAGGTGTGACGTATCCCTCCTTTCGCCAATCAACTTCGCTGGGAAGTGTCACGTGATTAGGTGGAAGGTAAGTTGAGCCGCCAGTGGTTTTGTTACTAATGTAACCTCGCATTCCAAGATAGTGAAAGCGGTATTCATCCTGAGTGAGATCTCCCAGGTGGTTCATCGCCAACACGTGAGAATGTCCCTGGGAATTGTGTTCTGTGATTTTCTGTTGTAAAAACACAGTGAAACGCTCGATGGCGAACCAAGCATCGCTGTAACTAATCATTGTTAGTAGTTTATAGTTAACTTTCAGCTCGCTTTCGGTTTGGTTTATATTTATACAGTACAACGTTCGGTAAAAAATCTCGTGCCAGTTTCATATCTACAACCAATCAGAAGACAAGACTAACATCAATTTGCTTGTATTTGCCTCGAAGCAGGAGATCAGCACTACTGCTGGGGGGTCGAGTTTTGATTTGTTGTTTCCAAAGAAGGCATCCGTTTAAATTGGTCAGAGTGAAGCTAAAAAAGTGATTTTAAAATTGGCAACATTTAGTCTCCAGAGGATTTATCAGGGGCGGGGTTGGAGTGACGATGATGGCGTAATACAAGAGCATGCCGACTGTTAATTGACGTGCGACAGATCGCAGGCGCCGATTTCTTTGAAATGTTGCACAATGAGTTAAGTCGGAAACCTATCACTGGTAAAGTCAGGGAAAAATCCTAATGCTCCCTTGGTAAAAGTAAAATAAAAAGATGACAGGTTTACTCCACCCATTGTATTTTGCTGTGATATGGAGATGTGCTACAATTTAACTAGATCGACAACTTACACATATAAAGTCCCTACTACAGGTCACGAATTTTCCTGGCTTTTGGCTCTTTGCACTGTTTGAAAATCTAGGGGTGGTAATTGCGAGACTTTGCGAGACGGCGAGACTAGCGTTTTTCATTTTGCCACCCCTTAAACTTTATCCATTACAAAAAAAAATTGTCTTTTATCTCCAAGAGAAATCGAAGGAGAAAGAAAGATTTTAAGTGTGGGGCTAACAAGGAATTAACATTAGCACCTCATCAAAAAAAAAAAAAAAAAAAAAACTGCAGTTGTAACTGGGTCTGAAATTCGCACTTGCAACAAGCAGTTAAATGCTTTCAATGCACTTAACTTACTTCTCTGTAATACTCTGCATGTTACGTCCACTTCCGTTTATGCAAGCACAGGCGACCTAAACTTGCTTCTGCCATGCAGCGAATACCACATTTCGAAACTCAATTTACGTACAGTACTTCCAGTGTACCGTAGTATTAACGTGTCCAAAAGTTCTTTTTTTCTTGAAAGCTTAGCGTATTTATCAGATTATTTTCTCACCCTGAGGTTGTCCTTCCAGATGGCTTTCCTTGCAGTTTCCTCGCTTTCAGTGCTATAGGTTTTTCCGTGGTACGCCTTCCAAGCTTTCCACTGCAATTCATCTTCTTCAAGTTGTAAAACAAAGCAATTTGCCACGGCCAAGCAACACAGGAGAGCCAAAGTCGCCTTCATCTTGCTGGTAAGCAGGTTTTTTCGGCGATCTTCAATGTAGTACCGTTCCACGCGTTCCACGCTACTTCACTGAGGTAAAGCACCTACTACAGGCACCGTAACAAATTTAAAGTCCGGCTGGTGGGAGGACCCCTCGTCAGTCACGAGACTTACAATTGATCTCTTTCGAGTCACGAGTTGGTAGTATGGGTCACAAGCCGGGGTGATGAAATTGAAATCAGGGTTTACGTAACCGGCTGAAACTAAATATTTCACATAACCCATGACAGACAGGCATGATTTCGCTTTGTAATGCTCACTTTTCAATTTAAGTAATGCCAATTTTCTAAATATAAGTACAACGTAAGCTGAGAGCAATAAGAAAGGCACTTAGTAACGGCACATGTTGGGGTCCAAGACTCTCACACGAATATGCCCAGTTGTGACCCTATAGGGACGAACCATTAGAAAAGTGATGGGGGGGGGGGTGGTGGGGAAAAACCAAAAAAAAATTCATGCAAGGGAAAATGCCAAGAAAAAAAATTCATGCAAAGAAGAAGGTAAAAAAAAATTGATGCAGAAGGAAGGTCCAATTGTGACTTTTTCACACGTAGTATAAAAAATTCGTGCAGAGGGGTTCACCTGAAAAAAAAATTCCTGCACAAGCAGTGAGCGAAAAAAAAAATTCGTGCAAGCTGAAAATTCCCCACCCCCCTATCACTTTTTCTAATGGTCCGTCCCATATGGGACATCGGTAGGTGCTGTATGAACGTCGCAAGGAGGTGTGGTTTGCACCAAATGGGAGGGTGGAATTGGTAAGAAAAAAAGTGCCCAGATGGTCCGAGCCCATACTCCTTACTTTCGTTCAAAGCGGAAACCGAAACAACTTGCTCAGTTTTGAACACCACCGTTTATTTATAAGAACAACCACCCTAGAGTTACGGAATTATTCCAACCTTCATAAGAACTCAGTTGTGTACACTTTTAGAACAATTCAAGTTTAAAATACAAGGTGAAATTATACACAATGGTATTGAATACGAGTGAAAGAAGAGGGGCACAAAAACCCCTCTGGGGACCAGGGTAGTAACCGAGTAAGGGTCTCGGAGAACATGTCACCCCCACCCGCCCCCCCCCCCCTACCAGTCACGCAAGCGCCATGAATTAAATCTATGACAAGGCATTTTTCAAACTACTAGAATAAATACGCTGTCACATTCACAAAGGGTTTAGTTCTTCCCGCAATAAAGTTTCCTTTTTAACTTTTAGTTTCGTTGCCTTAGCTTTACTCACGGTTTCCAATTAATAGTGAACTACACCAGCTGCAAAATGAGAATTACCTTTTCCCCGATTTTTTCTTTTATTGATGACCATCACTTGCTTATGTCTTGTGGTTGCCGTGGATCTTGTTTCAGTCCTGTTTTTCTCGTTTCTTTAATATTAGACCAATGCTGTTCGATGACTCAGCAAGCGCAATATCACGAGGCGCTGACGCGTCCCGTCCCGTCCCGTCTTACACAATGGGGACTATTACTACTGTTGTCAATAATCTCTGTTGTTATTTTTTTTTCGACCTGTCCTTCAGTTTTTAATGCTTCTTCCAGGCTCCGGAACCTTGAAGCTCTATTTGCTTGTTTTTTTTTTCCATATTACCTTAAATGTTTGTTTTTCAAAATTCTTGTTTCAATCCTGTTTCTTTTATTTTAGAAAAGTGCTGATCTGTTAAATGACTCGGCAAATGCAAACTGACCAGGCGCTGCGTCGTCTCATCCTACATTAGAAATTGGATAAATCAAACGAGTTGATTCAGTAAGTTATACCACCGTAAGGTGAATGGGAGGTGCTGACGTTTCGAGCGTTAGCCCTTCGTCGGAGCGAATGCTTCTTTAGAATGTTTCTTTAGAAACTATCCCCACAATACTTGTCATCCTACATTAGACTACTGTTTATTTTTCACCGCGTCTGCTTGGTTTTTAGTGCTTTATCCATACTCCTGTCCGTTTACGGCTCTTTTTCTTTAAATCAGTTTAAAATGTATATCTTATTTAGCCACTCTGCGAGAAACAAAACAGTTAACGTTATCAATATCAGCATAATATTCAAGAGAAGTCTGTTGCTGTACTGGAATTAAACGCAAACGGATTTTGTTTAGCACTATGCAGGTTGTATGACAAACCAGTTTTAGCAATCACGAAGAGAGTATTCTACACGGATGTCATGGACCTATTTGATTTTCACTTTATCATATTTGTTTTTTCCTTTATTTTAAAAATATTACAAAATATTATATCCATTTTTAAATCACAGGTGATCCCTGCAATTTGATTGGCCCATAGCAGTGTGATTTACTGACGAATCGCACTATCTTAGGCTCTAAATTGCATCTTTTTTTCAGCGAATGAGAATAAACACAAAAATAAAACAACTAATCAAATTTACAATAAGCTATTGGCACTTCACTAACAAAAATCCTGTATTAGGAGTTTTAAATTGCGCGATTTCAAAACTAGACGTGCTAAAGCGGTAATTGAACTTCGTGAAGTGCAGTTTCGGTCGGAAATCATCCTTGTGATTTTCAAATCACGCGTATGATTTCAGACCAAATTGCACTCCGCTCAGTACTATTGTTTACCATTTTTGATAGTTCACTTCATCATATTTTGTTTTCAATTTCCACACTATCATATTTATTTTTTTAATGTAATATTAGAACTGCTTTCCACTTTTATGTCGAAAAATTCTTCTCTACTTATTTTTTTGTCTAAAATTGAGTTATCTGAACTTTGTCACAAAGTCATGAGCCCTATGAAATGGGGAACACTTTTCTGATTTATTGTCCGAAGTTTACTGGAAATCTGTTGAGCATTCACTTTGTCTAGTGTACAATAAAATGCAATCCCTAACTATCTTTTGTCAAAAAAGGGTACAACTATACGCAAATATATTAAAAATTTGAATCAAGATTTTGACAATGCCAGCAGTATGTAATAGCCTGGCCCCAAATATTGTTTGCGTTCACCATTCAGCATTCTCTTCTTGTTTTCTTCCTATGTGAGATAAAGGAAACTATTATAAAATATTTAGTAGTATACCGAGTAGTAACAAATCTATAAAAATGATATGTCACACATTTGGATCAAAATGAAGTCACACAGTCGAGTAAATCACTGTGCTTTACAATGAGTATCAAAGTAATGCTGTAATTGTGTAGAAAACAAACTTGCTAACCTCCCCAGAATATTTTAAGGTCCTCCAATGTTTCCACTTCCTGCAAATCAGAAAACCTTGACTTATAATAAAACAATATTTATCATATAAGCCGAGAAATTTCGGAGATTTGATTGGATGAAAGTATCACTATTTCCGCGTAATAGTGGTATAACAGCAAAATTGGACGGTATAACAAGGTTACCATGACAACATTGAACAGATTACTTTTTTGCTTTTGTTTTCAACTGAAAATGACAGAGATTCCCGGAAATTTCCGGTCAGGAAATACAAAAGTTTGCCGAAAAAGCAGTAAATAAAAATACAGTCAAAACTATTAAGATGTGGATGAATGTTTGGAAGTCGTGTATAGAAAGCAACAGCCTCAACTCAATGACGACATTGTCAGATACGTAGCGAAAATTTCTCGGCTTTTATTATTTAACAATTATTCGCCGAAGGCGAAGTGATTATCGGTGAATATTCACCGAGACGAAGTCGAGGTGAATATTCATCTCTAATCACTGAGCCTGAGGCGAATAATTGTTTTAGTATAAATACATAGGTGATTATTTCAAAAAAAGAAAAAAAACATTTTACAACACGAAAAAATTCTATTTCATCAAAGCGCGCGAACGACTGGCAGCCATTTTGTTCGTCGAGGTGATTATCGGCTGATAATCCGAGATAGCGAACCAATCAGAGCGCGCGGTTTTGTATAATCACCTGAGTATTTATACTAAAAACAAATAATAGCATGACTTGTGTGGTATTGGGCAATTAAATACCGGCTCGTAATATTTCAAAATTCTTGGCCAATTTTGAAATATTACTCGCGGTATTGCCAAATACCAGTTCAAGTCATCATCTATTACCTATACTAATATTATATTATCATAGTATAGTATTATATTATAGAATTATATTAATAATATTATAATATCAATATTAATATTGATAGTATTATAATTATCAATAATAAACTAATTTATTTTATGATAATATTAAAAATGAACTTATAGCAATATTTAAAAATATTGACCATGGTAGATGCGTGCACAGTCTATCAAACACTTTCATGATCAACAACTACATGTCCACTGTAGCCTGCCAGCTGGCTTTACCGTTGAAAACGGTGCCCTTATATTTCGACTGCGCTCCATTTTCAACAGAAGAGCACTGTGCTTTCCTTGGAAAAAGAGTGACTGTGTACCACCATTATCGAGAACTTACAAATAAAATGTACCTTTAAAACTTGGAAGTTTACTGTACCATCTTGCTGAACTCTATAACCTTCAAATGTGATTGAAAAAAGCAAATTCAGTTTAAAAGGCATAGGCTATAGGTTGTTGATCCAGGTCGTTACTCTTTTTTTTTCGGGGAGGGGGGGGGGGGGGCAGGGTGGTGGAGAAGAAGGGTCAGAGGGGCACAGAAGTAATCGTTTTAACCCTTTAAGCCCCAATATCAATATTCATATTCTCCAAACTGTTTTCATATATTTGTAATAGCACTAGTGAGGTGAATTCTTTAAAATATTAACACAAAGTCTCCTTTTTGGTGATCAGTTTTATTATTCTCATAATATGAATGGTTGATGAACAGTGAATATTGTAATGAGAAATTGGGTGCTGGTCACTGCTGGGACTTGAAAGGTTATATTGAACTGTTTTTCAAGGTAGGATTTCTTCAGAGAGCCCTATTTTATTGCCTGTCACACATGGCATGTGTCTGCATGGACTTTCAAAGCCAATTGACATGCACACTGTACAGATGCTGACTCGTCCCCAGTCGCCTCTCTCTGTCTCTCCCTAGTGGCGCGAGGGGTGTGATGGGAAGGACGAAAGCGAGGGAGAGAGACGACTGGGAAATCGTGTGTCGAAAAGTTGTTTTTCGAGTCGAAAACTTGTGCGAGGCCGATTTTCTTTAATTTCACACCGTAGGAAGTTTTATTACATTAAGCTAGATATCTGCACTGTTTTGTTGACCAATGTAAAGTCCACCATTAATTCATCCGCCATCTTGAAAGCAGGATTTCCCAGTCGTCTTCTTCCCTTTTCCCTTCCCATCACCCCCTGCTCCCGCCGCGAGCGTTACGCGAAGACGACTGGGGACGAGTCAGGTACAGATGTCACATGTCTGGAGCATACATTGCTGAGGGACAAATACATTTTATATAATATCCACTGTAATAAAATTTTACAACATCCTTGTAAACTTTCTTACCTACAACAGCAGGAGCAAAACGACTGCAGTGTCGAGAAAAAGTAGACAAAGAGTTTGCACCACAGTCGTGAAGAACAACAAAGTCTCCTCGCTCAATCTAAGTATATGTAAGAATTCAAATCATCTTAATTTTATGGGTAGAACAATGCTGGGTAAGAAAGAACCAAAATATCATTGTAAATTGACTAAAAAAATTGTCACCCAGCTTCTTTTTTTGGACAATGAAAATGACTACATTGAAACCCCTATGATAATGCCAAGAATAAGACTATTCAATTAAAAATAAGAATATTCAAATGATTTTCTTTCTTGACTTCACATTAATCTCTGTCCTTATCACCATTTGTTTACTTTACTTTTAGTCTTTCTGGTTTTGTTACATGCATGTTTAATTTATCTTGTAACTAATTCAAGTCTGGCCTGCCTTGATTATAGCCTTTGCTATCTGCAGACCGACCAACTTTGCTTTGTCACAGTTAAAAAAGAAAAATAAACAGTTAATTTTTTACTACCCATGAGTATGAAAGATACAATGAAAACAGCCTTTCTTATCTTATGTCTACCTCAGGCAAGAGAACACTCTTTTTGATCACATCTCCAGAAAAGCATAAGGGACCTGCGATGTTGTAATAACATTTCTATAAAGAGTAAAATCAATGTCAGTCAGCATTACACTGTATATTCTACCTGCTAAGGATTGTGTAATTTATACAGGGTTCGTGCTGGGGTGAGTAAACAGAATTTAATGACTTTTTAAGGAGTTTTTAAGGACCAAAATACAATTTTTAAGGAGTATTTTGTTTGTTTATTTCTTTGAAAAAGTTCCCAGGACCAATACAACTGGAACAGGAACACCTGACTGACAAAAGACGCAATGACTTTCATATTTTTTGTAGGTTTATGATGTGTATTTGCGGCGGTAATTCGCATTTCATAGCTTTTATGGTACTCTGCTTTTGCAATACTCTAGTTTGAAGATTGTTAGACAAGAAATAAGGAGTTCTTAAGGAGTTTTTGATGAATTTTATAAATATAAGGAGTTTTTAAGCGCCCTTTACAATGTAAATCAAATCTAAGGAGTTTTTAAGGAGTTTACGGAGTAGCATGAACCCTGTTTATAATAATTATGAAAAAGAAAGGCATTTTACAGTGTGACTACTTTAACCAAGGCCAGCCAAAACAAATTTTCATACAAATTATTCAATCTCTATTGAGTATCTAAACAGCAGAATCTCTACAAATGTTTTATGTTTTGAATAATTTAAAATGCACATAATTTTCTCTATAAAAAATATCAAGATTGAAAAAGAATCATTTTAGTTGGTAGAACTCACCACAAATTTGCAGTTGTTTAATAGTGTCAAAAACAGACATTCTCAAACTTTGTATGAAAAATTTATATGGGTGGCGTTAAAGGTTTGAGCTTAGTCACACAGTAAGTAAAATCACTTGCTATAATTATATATATATAATTATATACAAATGCATAAAGTACAATACAAGTAGATCACAAAAGTGGTACTAATGGTTTCAAACATTCCAAAGTTCTTAATGGCTATTTTAATATTGTTCCTTTTCTACCTGATTAAATAGTAACTATTATCACTATTGTGCTAATCAGGTTTGTATAACTAGGGTACTGCTGTAGCTGCATGCCACATCTTGGAATGTCTGTAATGCTACTCTATAGAGTTGTTACCAATAAATCATGATTATTAGCACTATCATTATCATTTTTTTTATTTAAATATATTAATATATATTATTATTATAATAATAATAATAATAATAATATATATATATATATATATATATATATATTATTATTTAAATATATTAACCATTGTTTGCCCCAAAAGCACCTAGGAAGGAAGGACTCACAATCTAAATCAGGCTGACACACAAAACAGACAGACACAAACAAAACACATATTACAACAAAATTTACATAACTAGAGTTTTATAATATATTAATTTAAAAGTGGCCATCGAAAAGGGATTTGTACTAATTAAAAATTACATGGCTAGGGATATATTAATCTAACAGTCATACAGTGGCCATTGAGAAGTGATGAGTACTAATGATAAATTACTCTGGAATTAATAAAGCACAGTTAATATCATAATTTACAGATTTAATGCCATGCAATAAAAAATTAATTTTCCTAGCATTGCCGCTCGATGCAGAGAGGTAAGGAGGACATTACGTTGAGCGGCATACCTGGGGCAAAACCAAAAAATTTCACCGATTTAGAGTCGAGACCACACTCGCAAATAGGCGGTGCACAATGTTTAATTTTAAACAAATATTCTCTTGGACAAGAAAATCCAAGTCTAGGGTGGGTGTGATCAATAGATACACGCCTTGAAAAAGAGAAATCAAATAACTTATTGTAACTATGCAGAAAGGAAGTTGACCTTAATTTAGCTTTAAACGTGGGAAAAGAAACAAAGTTTTGAACATCAAAGTCCAGAAAATATCATCATCATTATTATTACTAGTAAATGTAAATTACAGGTGTTAAGTTTGTCCTAGATTTTTACTTGCTCCTCTATGTAACACCAATTTATAGTTCGACTACACAAACCAAGGCCATGCACCCACATAAATTTTCACACAAATTTTGAATGTCTGTTTTTGACACTGAACAACAGAGTTGTAGCAAGTTTCTACTGACTAAGATTATTCTTTTTCAATCTTGAAATGTTGTGTACAGTTATAGAGGTAATTATATATACACGCATTTTATAATTATTAAGCAAAACATAAAACAATTGTGGAGATTCTATTGTTTAGATATTCGATCATAATTGGATGATTTGTATGAAGAAACTTCTTACTGTAGTTTGTCACCTTTCCTTCCTTGGGCTTTCCATTGTTGTCAAACACTTGTACACGTCTCTAGGAAACAAGACAGAAGGCATAATTATAAGCACCAGCAGGTATTTATTTGTTGTAAGATAGGTGATACCTCAAGACTTGATTAAATTACAACATATATGACATACATTACAGCATGCACTAAGACTAGTATCTAACTAAGAGTCTGTAACTCGTGTAATTACATACATGTACAGTACATGTGCATAGGTTTATAACCAAGTCTCCAAAAAATTATTACACTCTACTTGAAAAAAGTAGTAATGGAAAAACACCAAGGGGTTCAGTTTTAGATGGAACCAAAAAGGAAATTAAGGACACATCCTTATTACAATTAATTAGAAAATATCCCAAGGAAAATATGCATGCTGACTGGTTAAAAATCGTGTTTCTATAACTCGATAGAAACAAAAAAGTTGTCATATTAATGACATGTAAATCGCGTGGTGTAGAGAATCTACGTTTTGATAATAAATAAAACAAACAATTTTTCTTTGCTGTTCGTTATTTTCCTTTTGTTATTTTCTAAAAGAAACAGAAAACATTTTCTTTGTGTTTCTATTGAGTTTTAGTATAAATCTACTAGCGTTCTATAACAAATGATGCACTCTGATTGGCTATGCCACCAACTATCTATTCTGTGATAGATAGTGAGTAGCGTAGCAGTGGGCCCTTGCTAACAAAATGGCAGCCGCTTCTTCTGAATGACTAGTAGATTTATACTAAAACAATTAAATTATTCGCTCTCGATTTCTATGCGGGATAGTTGACTTGGGCTGCGTCCTCATCAACTATCATGCGATAGAAATCTCGAGCTTATAATCTAATTCTTTAATAGAAACACTCATGAAAGTTTGCGAGAACTCAAAAAAATTGTGGAAACACTCACCTATCGGCTTGTGTTCGCACAGCATTTCTCGTTCTCCCAAACTTCCATTCGTGTTTTTATAACTTGATAGAAACACGGAAAATGTTTTCTATTTCTTAAAAAATTAAAATTGAAAATAAACAAAATTGAGGTTACCTAATTTCTCTTAAAAATGGTTTTGAACTGTATGATTATTGTACCTTTGGAGTTCTGAGTTATGTCTGCCTAATATTTTAGAAATTTTCTCCCTATTAATTATGAAGATATCTAAACAGCCATTCTGGAGACAGTCAGACATCTGGAAAACGAATTAATGAACATTTTAATCAAGTAGCTTACATGTACCTGGTAACATATACAATGTAACATTCTAATTTCAATCTATCTCTGGTGAAAGTGGCCAGTGACCACAAATTGAGAAAAGAAGATTGAGTAAAACTGAAAAGAAGTCAAAAGATGTACCTGGTATTTAGGAGTATCCGGACAGTAACAAGTTCTCATCATCATATCCTAATAAAAAACACTCCTTAATAATCTTGTGTGCCAGGAAAACAGTATATTCCGACAAACGACAGGGCTTTGAAACGGCAACATGAAGGAGCTGAAATGATGATGACGAGTCGCTAATGCGAAATTACCACAGCGACCTGCGAACCTTCCGAAATTGCGATGTGGTATTAAAGGTTTGAATCTCAGATGGGCGACATAAAGAACCGGCCCCTAACAGCAGGCCCTCCAGATTTGTTTTGACAGTTTTCTCAGATTTCTTAGAGACGCAAACTTTGAGTACTATCTTCTTATTGGCACGATATAGCCTATGTGTTTTAGTGTCATATATTCATATGTACTAAACCGTTCAAGCTATGTAAGCGATGAATCTTAACAATCGCATGATTTATCTTTTCCAGTTTTTACATGCTGATTACGAATAAATCTATGATATGAGATGTTAATGTACAGCTCAGTAAAGACAGCCCCTTCGCTCTATCGTTTGAGGGAAATCCTTTATATTTCTTTTACATTTACTAACCCATTAAGTAACTAGAAACGCACTTTAAATATTCTAATTTTGTACGTGAAGTAGTCAAGTTAACAATAAAAAAAATTTCTCATTTACGGTACAGACAAGAAAGCTAAAAGACACCTTCTTGCATAAGTCAAATCAAAATCTGTGATTGAAGATGGTAGTGTGGGGGTGACAAAGGAAGGGGTCAGTTATTGTTCTGATCTGCTTGTGCCAATTTTCTGTCACATTTTACACTGGGGTTAAGATCTCTGGATATCATCATCATCATCATCATCATCATCATCATCATCATCATAAGAAGAAGAAGAAGAAGAAGAAGAAGAAGAAGAAGAAGAAGAAGAAGAAGAAGAAGAAGAAGAAGAAGAAGAAGAAGAAGAAGAAGAAGAAGAAGAAGAAGAAGAAGAAGAAGAAGAAGAAGAAGAAGAAGAAGAAGAAGAAGAAGAAGAAGAAGAAGAAGAAGAAGAAGAAGAAGAAGAAGAAGAAGAAGAAGAAGAAGAAGAAGAAGAAGAAGAAGAAGAAGAAGAAGAAGAAGAAGAAGAAGAAGAAGAAGAAGAAGAAGAAGAAGAAGAAGAAGAAGAAGAAGAAGAAGAAGAAGAAGAAGAAGAAGAAGAAGAAGAAGAAGAAGAAGAAGAAGAAGAAGAAGAAGAAGAAGAAGAAGAAGAAGAAGAAGAAGAAGAAGAAGAAGAAGAAGAAGAAGAAGAAGAAGAAGAAGAAGAAGAATGAGAATGAGAATGAGAATGAGAAAGAGAATAAGAATAAACTGAGCCAATCCTTTAAGATTTTTACTTACTGCTCCAAAGTGGATCAGAGCTAATTTCAGATCATCTGATAGTACTTTGGTATATTCTACTCTACTCGCTAACCACCCAGCCTAGAAAAAAAGATAGAAAGGCATGTATCAGTGTTCGTAACAAACAGTAAACTCTATTTACATCTTTGAAAAAGCATACTTCATGAATGCATGGGCATGAAAATACACTGTACAGTGAAACCTCTACAACAGAGGGAAATGGCCATTGTGGAGAGAGTTAACAAAGAGATCAAACGTATCCATTAGTTGCTGTTGGTCAAGGCTTGATTATAAATTGAAACTTCAATCTACATGGAATATACTTTAGACTAGAAGCATTAATGGTAAAGAGCAGTGCAGGAGAAATCAAGACCATGGGACAGTCTATTAAGAAAGTAAAACTAAATTCTCCTGGTACCAGTAATCTTTTATTGCAACTTTGCATGCAGGGAAAAGGGACCTCACTCAAAAATGTGTGGGAAGGTGGAACTTAAAGAGCAATCTTATCATACTAGGAATTTTCACTATTTATAAGAAGATTCTGATTGAAGTAATACAGTTGATTTTCCAATATTTGTTCATCCTTTTTTGGGGTGGATTACTTCACACTTAGTCAAACTTAAAAATGTTGGTGAGGGATGCCATGACTGTATACTTATATACTGTGTTTTTAAATACAGTTACACCACATATTCAATCATGAATAACTGCAGCCTTTTATGGATATCACTTAAAAACAACTCCATGACATTTACCTTTGCATTCAAAGCTTGACCAAATTCAGTTATAACTTTCTTGAACACTCCATGCTCAGGAAACAATTCAGGAACATTCTTCTAATGAACAGAGCAAGCGCGTTTTTACGTCAAGTTTGCAACCCATACAGGTTGTATAACTACAACTTAACTCTTGCAGTATCCTACCACCAAACATTTTAAGTTTTGCTTGTTTTTTTTTTCGGCCACTTTTATAGAACCAGCACTTTTTCAAACAGTTTGTAGTTATTGTTTTATAATCCAGACAACATCCGTCTTTTTCATCTGGAGCATGCATGTAAAACCCATCATAATATAGAGGAGGCCTTCTAATGTACTGGGAAACCTTTGCCTAAAATCTTTTAACAAAACGTCCCAGGGACATATTTGTGAGATAAAATATTATTATTAATACAGTCTTAAGTATTTTAAATTCAATTTATTCTTGGAAACCACCTTACTTTGAGGTCTTCAGCATATTCTTGGAAAGATGGCCTAACAGTGTCATCCTGTCGATTTACCTAAGACACCAAAAGAAAATTGTGTGTACATGTTTATTCTAATGCAAAATATAAGAACTTCAGGTTTTCCAGCTTTTAAAGATAACATGACACTAATGTGAACATGATGGTACATTTACATGTATTTCCAAGAATTTCGTCTTTCAACAAGTTAAGGAATGAAGATTGGAATTTTCATTTTACTTATCCTACTTGGGAGATATTTTTTTTGCGTGGGGGATGATGTCAATCCCAAATAAAGCCTGGGCCTATAAACATGTTATATATGGAAGATCTAAGACATTACTAACAATAATGTAATGATTATAATCAGCTTACATTTAAACCTCCTCCTATATCAATTACTTCAACTTGGTTTCTTCCAACCCTCTGGTTCACTTCCTACATGTAGGTATAAGGAATGAAAAAAGAGATTTCATATTAACTTCAAAAACTCATTAATAATTCATAATGAGTGTCTTTATGATAGACATTTGCTATCCTTCAGTATCTCTACCAAACCTACATGTACCAGAGCCATGCCAAAAGAAATCTTAAACTTCAAAAAAGCAGACATGGATGAACTTAAGAGAACCCTGTCCTACATACCTTGGCATGTTGCTATGTTAGATGATGACATAAACATGAATGTAATTAAGTGGGAGGACCTTTTCTGAGCAGCAGTAAATGAATTTGTTCCTCGCACAAGGGTCAGGGACAAGCAGACACCCCCCTGGATTGATTCTGAAGTAAAAGCACTTTGCAGAAAAAAGGACAAGGCCGGTCGAAAAGCTTTGAAAACTAAAAACCATGACCATATAAACTATTTTAAATCTCTGAGAAGAAAAGTAAAGAAACTGATCCACATAAAGTACACTGACTACCTCAACAACCTTGCTGACTCAGTTGAAAAAGAACCCAAGAAGTTTTGGAGCTTTTACAGCACTAAAACAAAATCCAGAAAATTCCCACTGGCAATCAAGAGAAACAAAGACGACATAAACCCAGTTACTTCCTCTTATAGAAAAGCAAATCTCTTTAATGAATATTTCCACTCAGTTTACAGTCACACCAATGCTGAACCTCCTCCACCAGGATCTCACCCGATTGTACCCATTCACGAACTTTCAACTGTCGCCGTATCTGTTTCTGAGGTAAAATCCATCTTCAAAAACCTGGATCCATCAAAAAGCCCTGGACCTGATGGTATAACTGCTAGGCTACTGAAAGAGGTTGCGCTTGAAATAAGTGACTCGGTTACATCGATTTTCAACAAGTCATTAACAAGTGGTGTTTTTCCAGAGAAATGGAAGGACTCAAATCTTACCCCTGTTGTCAAGTCTGGTCAAAAAGATGTAGTTACAAATTATAGGGGTATCTCACTCTTGTCCATCATGTCAAAAGGACTTGAAAGATGTGTCCATACCCACATTTACAGTCATGTCGAAGACCTTCTGCATCCTGATCAACATGCTTTCAGAAAACAGAAATCTTGTGTCACCCAACTTGTTCAATATGTACATTCATTGGCGAAAACACTTGACTCGGGTGGTCAAACAGATGTCATATACCTGGATATGGCTAAAGCTTTTGACCGGGTCCCACATGAGAAACTTATGTATAAACTCGAAATGCTCAGCTTACGAAATCCCTTATTGGCCTGGATCAAAGATTATCTCACAAACAGACGCCATAGAGTCCTCATCGAAGGCACTGCGTCAGACTGGAAACCAGTCACTTCTGGTGTGCCTCAAGGATCCATCATTGGCCCCATTCTATTTCTTGTGTATGTAAATGACATTGCGGAAAACCTCTCTGCTGGCACCAGTCTTCCTCTCTATGCAGATGATGCGAAATGTGCCAGAGTGATAAACGACTTAAACGATTGTTACACCCTCCAAAATGACCTGACAGCCATACATGATTGGAGTAAACTATGGGAAATGAATTTTAATTTACAGAAATGTAAACAACTCTGTATAACAAGAAAGAAAAAACCAATCCACAATATTTATCATCTTGGTACGGAACAATTACTCCTGACTGACAAGGAAAAGGATTTGGGTATTATGCTACATCACAAACTGGCGTGGCATGATCACATCATCACAAAAGTAAACACTGCAAACAAGATCCTGCGGCTGATTAAACGGACATGCGGAAATCAGACACAGTCTGTTGTGATACGCAAGCTTTACATCCACCTTGTGCGGCCTCATCTTGCATACGCCTGCGAGATCTGGTCCCCTCACCAAGCCTTTTTACAGGACATGATTGAAAGCGTCCAGAGACGAGCCACGCGACTCATGATCAAAGGAAAATCCTACACAGAGCGTTTAAAATCTCTTCATCTTCTGACACTTAAGTCAAGAAGGACTCTACTTGACTTGATCTTTTTTTACAAGTGTTTAAATGGACTCTTAACCCTTTCACTCCCAAGGGGTCTCCATTTGACGAGTAAAATCGTCTGGCGTTAGACAGAGTAAAATCAATAAAGTCACTCTTGGGAGTGAAAGGGTTAAGGGAGATAGTTTTTAACCCTTTCACTCCCAAGGGGTCTCCATTTGACGAGTAAAATCGTCTGGCGTTAGACAGAGTAAAATCAATAAAGTCACTCTTGGGAGTGAAAGGGTTAAATATTTAAAACCTATCTACTTTTATCATTTCCAGAGACACCGCAGCATATGATCTGAGAAATGCTGACCTGTCATTTAAAATTCAATATACAAGAACAAATGTGCTGAAATACTCCTATTTTCACAGAACAGTCAAAGCCTGGAACAGTTTACCTGTGCATGTCACAAAGTCCGAGTCCCTTTCTGAATTTAAAAGACTTTGTAAGGTTTATTTTCATCAATTAGATACTAAATTAACTTAATTTTTTCTTTTATTATAATAATTTATTACATGTATTTTTATCATTATTATTAGATTTAGATTAAATTTTTTTTTTTTTTTTTTGGGTGACCATTTGTAAGGGAACTTGTTCCTGTTTTTGGTCTTCCCCTCTGCTTCGTACTATATGTATGTTTTTGAGAAAATGATTAAAGTAAAGTAAAGTAACATTTGCATTAAATTTTCTTGGTCAAAATACACCAAAATCCAAAGTTAAGTGTAATAATGAATAGGTCTACATAAAAAGTTTTTGAAGCCGTTCAATAAACTCACATTTCATGCTTTATCAGTATAAACACTCAGTTATGTCTCATGTTTTATATCTGATAGAGCACTCACTTATTAACATTACAATTATCATTTTAAGGAGGAAAGGAATCCAATCTCCTGAAGGTCAGTTACCTAAAAACTAAAAAAAAGCCTCTGCTAGCTAGCAGGAAAGACTTACCAAGGCAAACTCTATAATGGACTTAACAGCTCGACAAAGAGAGGTACAGTCAAAGCTCTAAGAACAAAGAGTAAAAAAATGAAGAATTGATATGGAATTACCAGTCAGATCACATGTTATCAGATGAAAAACATGAAACCATTTCTCAATTCTGATTGGCTGAGAGTAGTCCAGTTTTTTTCTTAATATTACTATAAGTTTAGGATAACACTTAATTTCAGTTTCAATTTGTATGTACATTCCATTACAATTTTATGAGCCCCTGGAAATTACCACCCCCATCAAAACATACGCCAAAAAAATCTACCTAATTTTCAGAGAGAGCTATCACAGGGGTAAATATTATCAATATCTTATTAATATCCTTAAATTTACATCTAACCTGGGAACCAACATGAACATGTACTCCTTTCAGCCAAGGCCTCTCTACAAACCAAGTGATTATTTGTTCTCTTGATAAATCTGTCAGCTGTAAAAGTAAAGGCAGTGCAATTATCAGGCATGTCCAATACACCCACAACAACTCAAGTCGTCTACAAGCACTGATAACTCGACTTTCCGAAGTCTTGTCACAAATCTTTTCTAATTTTACTTTAAGTGGAAATCCAAAGTTGAAATGCTTATGGGAGGTAAACAGACAATTTTGTGGAAACCCAGGCATTATACAAGCCATGGTATGTTATATTAATCGTTCTATAAATATGTGCAGACAATTTTTTTGGAGACCTAGGCATTATAGTCGATACCTCCCTTAGACGACTCAACGCTAAACAGGTACATGTGTATTGGACAACCCTGTCAATTATGTAGAGGACAATAAATAGGTTCACAGAGTGGGAGGAGGAAGACCAGAAATTCTGGAGGAAAACCTATTGAAAACCATTCAGATTCAAAATTAGGTATAAACTTACTGCCACACCAAACTTGGAGTCAGGAGTGCAAACACTATAACAGTAAAACAAACAAAAAAGACTTAGACATGACTTTGTTTTGTAGAATGATGTTTGTGTTTAATTTCTGAAACACTGGGTAACTGCTTTTTCATACACCTTCCCCATTATTAAGATATCACAAAAATCCATACTACAGTTAGTGTTCCTGACCTTAAAGCTTTTACATCACCAGTTCCAATAATGGGCTTAAGTCTAAGTCCAACAGAAGACTCTGTGTGTCTGTTTTTAAGAAAAAAAATTATGTACTTTCATTTATGAAATGTTAAAATATTAATACTTTTCTATCTGGTTAAAATGTAAATTAACTATGCTTCTACATGGCTATGTTGTAGTTCAATTTTATCCTTGGTTCAAATTTTATTTTCCTTTGTTTCAAACTCATTATCATACATTACCATACCAAAAAAAAAACAAAAGAAAATAAAATTCGAACCAAGGAAAAAATTGAACCACAACAGCTACAAGTCCAAATTTCAAGTTTAAATGAAGTAGCAAAATATAAAAGCATGGTAAAGTAAAAATGACAGCATTTCATTTTTCAAGTATCTGTAGTTATAACCTAATACCATCTGGTATCTTTTATGCACAGTAGTGTAGTGGTTAGTGTGTTGGACTTCCGAACAGAAGGTTTGGATTTCGAGCCCTGGTGCTGGCACTGTGTTGTTTCCTTAGACAAGGAACTTTACTCCACACTGTCTCTTTCCACCCAGGTGTATAAATGGGTACCAGTGATATAATGCTCGGGGTGACCATGCGATGGACTAGCATCCCATACAGGGGGGAGTAACAATACTCCCAGGTGCTTCATGCTATTGAGACCAGGATAAGCTCCGGCCATATGGGCCTTTGGCTCGTCAGTGTGCCTAATTTATCTTTTATAATGTTCACCTAAAATTATACGTACATGTAAGGGTATTAATTTTTCAACTAAAAGGATCTTTTATAAAGCAGCAGACACTGCAAATGTCGCTCACCTGATTTCTTTCATCAACTCTGTTATTACCTCCAGCTCTTGAAAATTATCAACATTGATAAAAATTCCCCTTTCTAAAGAAAATTCTAGGGAAAAATATACAGAAATTGGAAATATACACAATTATTTAAAATCAAGAGATAATCAGAAAATGTTGAAGGGCCTTTTACCCAGGGAGCACTAGTACAGATATTGTAATTGTGTTAATGAGCAAAAACTGCCAATGATCTTTTCTAGTTGGAAAAGAAATTTACAGGAGGGGTCACAGACTGTGAAAGTGTAAGTGACAGTGATGACGACTTGACTTATTTTGAAAGCGGTACTAGCAATGACAGCAGTAGTTATGATGGTGAACTGGATGAGGCAGAGCCACCTGTTCAAATGACAACAAGAAGTGGACGAAATACTGAATATAGAAGGGAGAGGGTCACTTCCCATTTACATGGCCTGGAGGGGGGAGCTTATAGATATTTTGATTTTTTCAACATAATTATTTTTCCCTCCCCTAACTCTACGCAAATAATGACCGGTCCCTAATGGACAGATTCACTATCCATTCAACTGATAATTAGCTCACTCTTCCTCACTGTAGTGTATTTACAGATTTAACCAACTAGTACTACAACATTCACATCCTTGCAAAGGTCATGCACAAGTATCTTCAAACACCGTTCACATGCTTCATACAGAACATACACTATAAACATGGGGGGGGGGGGGTGGGGAGGGTATAAGAATTGCAAATGTTGTGGTTCAATTTTTTCTTTGGTTTAAATTTTATTTTCATTTCTTGTTTGGTATGGTAATGTTGATAATGAGTTTGAAACAAAAGAAAAGAAAATTTAAACCAAGGATAAAATTGAACCACAAAATAAACATTCACAAACACTACAATCATCTGATACATTGATATGATTTAGGTAAGAAGTAACATGACAACAAACTTAATTCTGGGACTGTTTTGACTGGCGAGTCAAACACTATTCTATCTGGAGGGAATCCAATATCCAGGCCATGAAGGACTTCTCCAATAGATGCGCATTCAACACCATGCCCCTGAAACAAAAGATTGGCAATTACAAATTGATTTCACTGGTCAATAACATTACGGGTGCCTAAAGTCCAACAACCAAATCAGAACCCTTAGTAAATTCTTGTATAGAGCATTGCATAATACAAAACCCTGGACTTGATTGGTCCATAGTTTAGCTCAACATTTTAAAGCCAACTGCTTTAATACACTATCACCTGTGACTGAAAACTGCTCTCTGACCTCTCTGTGTTAAATACTGTGACTGATAGGGTCAGTCATATATCCAGTTTCACATTCCTAATGCAGACAAGTACAATGTATCTCATACTGTGCAAGATGATATAAGACAGCATTTACCTTTTCTAGCACAATCTTCAATATGGCAGAGACAGGGTTTGACTTGGTTGCCATACAGTGAATAAAACCTGTTTCAAAGAGCAATATACACGTGACTGAGTCAATTTCCACAGGGTACCCATTCACGTACTACGTAGCAGATGCCAGTTCCTGTAAACTTTAGTATATTCTTCAACTCTTTCTGTCATAAACATGTACATATTAGGTGGTTAAATAAGGTCGACATTACTTTCACTACGAACTGATGTTTGCATTAACAGTCGACAGCTGTGCAAAGTGCAGACTGCAAACCGAGGCTGAAGGTGAAGATGCGGACAAAAATAATTACAAGACAACAGGTACTCAGGCTGTGTAAAAGTACAGAGATTGACTGAAATGATGCGAATCTAAAATAAATAATTGATATGAAGTTGATTTTGCTACGCTGGGAAACGTATGTGTCCCAGGCTTAATGGTTTCGCTCGATTAAATAGTTTGTTTCGCGTTTTAGTCACCTTCTCCAAATGCCATCTTAGCCCTATCCAAGCCAGCTTCAAATTCTATGAGATCGTAAAAGAGAGCTGCATGATGTGAGCTCCTTTCCCCGTAAGCCAGGGTCGGAGCACCTAAAATGCCTTTAGCTATAGCGGCTTCCAACGCGATGCCGGCTGTCTGTCCAGACATCACAACTAGACTTCGAAATGAATTCCGTTTGGTCCTTAATTCAGAAAATGAAGAAATCGAATTACGAAACAGACAAACACTGGGTTATCATCAAAACAGGCTACTCCCATTTGCGTTCAACCCTGAAGCGTGACGGTTTTTTTGCGCAAGTTTAACGGTTTCCCAGACAACTGTCTCGCATAGTCCAATGAAAGTGTCTCGTTTGGAGCGCGAAAGTGCTCACGCACGATTTATTTATGCAAATTAGCTCGCTTCAGTCTTCTAATTCGTGATTCACGCTCGGCCAAAGATTCGAGTCCCCTTGCTTGATCACGAGCCGTAAATGCGCAAAGAGGCTGGAGACAAAACAGTAGCCTGTGGGCATGCGCAGTTAGATCCAAAGTATTCGGCGTGGCTGTTTTCCTTAGAAAAGATTCCTTCGGTGTGGAAAGTGTGATTTACAAAGGTTGCTTGATTTTTCGAGTTTTGGTCATTATTTCCTTCGTGGTTCGATTCACTAATTTTGAACTTAAGTATTGTCAGCGTTTTAACGGCAGTGCCGGTCTTTGCCGGGTGGTTTTGTTGCTTTTTTATCGCTATTGGACATCTTTCGAAGAAGGTAAGAGGTTGTTTTAGTGTGTGCACTCGCTTGAACAAGTTGTAATTTTACGAAGAAGTTGAGTACCGTTGGCTGTTATTTCCAATATGGACGCCAAGTTTCACAAGGACAAGCTTGTTTCATTTTGTCGGCGATGCGGGAATTTTATTGAACCGAAAACGGAGACAAGTAGACATAAACCGAAGCGTGCTGCTGATTTTTGTAAGGAGCTCCAATTAGTCGATGGCTTAGATATAAGTTCTGACACTGAGGAAAAGGACCCAATTTTCTTGTGTCGATGCTGTGTTGCTAAACTTGAACGTTTCAAGAAATCAAAAAATAGAAATGATCGAGTATTAAAGCTCCCTGGAGATAAAGGAAAATTCGTTGTGTACTTGACTCATGAATCTTACATTAAAGGGGGGGAATGCCCAATTTGTAATATCAATTTAAGAAAAAGTCCACGAAAGAAAAGGGCTCATGATTCTGAGAACAGTCAATATGCAAGTGAAATTACAAGAGAGCAGACAGCTGTAGCTGGAGTTAAAGAAAAGGCTTCCAGACAACTCTTTAGCAATTTAGCAGCCCCAAGCATGTCAAGCTCAACTTCCAACGAGGCCTCTACTTCAAAAAAAATTGTCAGTGGAGAGGAATCTAGTGTGTATAGTCCATTTGAAGGAGATACCGTTGAGCTAACTGGAATTCCACTTGACAGATTTGTAGACCAACAATTTGCACAGATATTTCAGTGCAATATTTGCATGGATATTCCAACAGAGGCAATTATATTGAGTAACTGTCACCATGTCTTCTGTGAGCATTGTATTCGGCGCTGGTTAGCATGCAATGGTGTATGCCCTTCATGCCGCCAGTTTGTAGATGCTGATGATATTCTGCTATTGCGTCAGCAGATGTTAGCAATTTTTGATTTACTTTCAATACGCTGCAAGTATTCAGAAAATGGCTGTGAGGAAACATTTAACATAAGTGACATAAATGAACATGAAAAGTGTTGCCGGTTTTCAAAAGGGAAGAGAAAGAGGGGAAGCTACAATAAAATGAAACTATATGATGTCTCAAGACAATATGCCAGGCGTGGCAGGTTGAAAGAGATGTATGAAAACCTGTCAGACTTCTGTGAATCACACAGTGAAGATGCAGAAGATGTCTTGTTTTCTATGTTGACAACAACATTATTTGATAAAGGAAAGGCTGAATTAGCAAAACAAATTGATAGTTTGTGGACAGGACAGACTGAAAATGTTTTAACAGTTGATGAATGCCTTGCTAACCGAATTGACATGCTTCAGACAAAAAACCAATACAAGAAGCAATATGACTTTTTAGTGAGCAAAAATCAGTTCATTTACAAACCATCTTACTCACTGGATAAAATTGAGGAAACCTACCTTCCATCTTGGGTAAACTACAAAATTAAAGACGACAAGGGAGATCTTATAATGACCCATAATTCATGTTCATCTCAACCTATCAACTTGATGTCTGACTTTAGAGATGCACTGCCACAATTTCCTGTGCCAAATGTTGTGGGAGCTCGATGGAGCTACAGAAATGCCATAGCAAAATCTCTGCAAGAGTTGGCTGGTGAAATTGATAAGGGGCTAAACAACCTGGGAATAACAGACAATCCAACACTTAATGTACTTGTAAAAGATGGTGGTGATGGTCTTGGTGATGTGTCCCAATACAAAGAAAAGGGTGACAGATACTTGGAAGACAAAGCCTTTAGATATTCATTCTGTATTCTTAATGTGACAGTTGAACAAAACAATGAAATCTTGACTGTTTGGGAGGAGGATACACCTGGTTCTGTTCGTACCAATAAAACTCTAATCGAAGCAGTATGCGATGAAAATCAGACATCAGCAATGGTCACGTGTGTAATACCAGTTGAAAAGGAGCGTGAACAAATTTCTAATAATTTTCTCAGTGTTCAAGTTGGAACTGTATGGAGAGACTTTAAAATCAAATTTATAAATTCTATGGAAGATGAAAAACGAACTCGTGCTGATGGTGGGCTGCAGGGGGCAGGATCACGATACATTTGTGATCTGTGCTATGCCACACAAGAATCCGCAAAAAGTGAGCTTGGTAAATTTAAAATCTGCCGCACACTTGAAGAAACAATACAAATTGCAGATCTTCTCCACTTTAATCCAAATAAGCTTACACAAGCACAACTTTCTGCAGTGGCAAAGGGGGTCAAAACTCACCCAGTGCTAAACATAGAGCATGCTGAGCACAAAGTTGATGCTACCCATGCAAGAATTAATTTGGGAAAGTTTTGTTACAAGCTACTTATAAGGGAAATTGCTGGTATCACTCAGTGGAATGAAACTGCTGACATCAAACACCACATTGAGCAAGCAACAAACCAGCTTAATATGCATCTTAAAGCTACAATTGGAATTAATCCCTGCTTAATGTTGCCAGGAAACTATGCAAGAATTTTGTTTTCTGAGAAAAACGAGAAGCACATTCTCTGTCTTCTTAAATCTGAGGAACAAAAGCAAAACTTTGGCAATCTGCTCTCTTATTTAAGGTTTATGAATAAAATTTTCAGTTCAAACAAACCGAAACAAGAATTCCCTGACGAGTGGATGCTTTATAAATCAAAGGCCATTGAGTTAGGAAAGCTGCTCATGTCTTCTTTTCCATATGCAAGGTGGAGCAATTATGTCCACAAGACTATTGAGCATGTCCAAGAAATCATTGAAGTTCATGGTACTTTAGGTGGATTTTCTGGAGAAGGCAATGAAGCAGGCAACAAAATCTTTCGACACCTCCGCAAGAACCATTCCAGGAAATCTGGAACTTTTGATAGTGTTTATGATGTACTGAAGATGCACTGGCTGTACTGTAGCTTTAAGCTTAAAAAACTTAGTGATGTAGCAAGGAGAAAATATAAATGTAGTATCTGCAAGCAGAATGGACATAACTGCAACACCTGCCCATCTGCACCAAATCAGTAATAACAATCAATACACATGAGTATTTAAGATCTTTAACACATATTTGAATCATGATATCATGATTTCTTGATATTTATGCTAAATTATTGGAGGATTATAAATTTATTTAGACTTCTATGCCAATGTATATACTTAATATTTATTTATTTATTTATTTTATTATATTTACACTACTTTACTTTACCTTTTAGTTTAGAAATCAAGTGTTATTATTAAATAACTACTTCCTACTGCCTTTTTTACATTTGTGGCAAATAAATTTTCCCTTGGGCATCACTGTCAAGCCAGTACAAAACTGGTGAATCCACCGTTTACAAATACCTTCACATTTCACCCATGGAACAGGCATAATAATGTCAGTTTGGTTGATTGTACACTCATCACCAAGGTCACAGCAGTCAGCTTGAGGTACCAACTTGGTAAATAACAGAATTTCCTTTTTAGTCTCCCCATAAATTAAAAGTGTCGAGTTGTCTAATAGAAACATACTGTGACCAGCAGTGGCATGCTCAGGTTTTGACATCTTGCTAAGGTAGACCATCTTGTCAACATCAAAGGCAAACAATGTTGAACTCAAATTTGGCTTTGTGCAAATAGTGCTAGTATGTGCCTGATAGCCACCAAATATATGAATAATATTATCACAAATTGTGGCAGCTTGTGAAGACAAGTATTGTGGTGTTGGTAAAGGAAACTGTACAACATTTGATAAAAATTCATGTGTTGCAAAGTTAATTTTAACAACTGTAATTTCTTGTATGCTGCAATACTTCACTGCATTGTCATCAGCAAGTTGAATACCACCAAGGATATGAAGTGTTTCTGTTTTTGACCTAAAGACTGCTGCATGGTAAGCCCTGGGAGGGATTTCACCAATTAAACTTGACCAAGAATGCTCCTTAATGTTTAAGGCATATAGTCTTCCATCCCTGCATGTTTGTTGAAACACATTGTCCACACCTTCATCTCGGTTTTCTAAAGTTAACCCACCAAACAGAATGGCCCTTTCAACAGAAATCTTTGTCAAACTGTGCCCCGTTCTGGGTGAGGGAACTATTCCTCCCTGGGAAAATGCTGATGCAGATGGCTTGTTTTTGTCTGCAGTAAAAGCAGTCAAATCAACTACAAAATTCAATGACTCGGAATTCTTTTTTGCACCACTGAGTGTCCTTTTATTTTTCTTGTCACTACAAGAAATCTTTATCTCCATCAGTTCATTCGTACATGTCATTGTTCGAGTATTTATTCCGCCCCACAAAAGTAAAACATATTCTTCTGGCAAAGAATTCGACAGAACATTTATGAGAGTGCTCCCTTGTAATGGAAAGAGAGATGAACCTCTCATTTTATCGGGGCCAAAAACGCTACAAGAATTAATGGCCACATCACTATCGGATACCAAAAACTCCATAACAGTTAAAGAATTCCCTAACTCCCATGTAGACGGCTCTGTGTGCCTTGCACCTCCGATTGATGCGATGCCCACGGAGTTTTCCTCGGAGTCCTTCGCAGTTCTTTGCCACAAAATACAGGAACAGTGTCCTTCAGGCAAGAAAAGTTGTTCCTGACGAGCATTAAGTAATTTCTTTTTCCGACTAACCTTTCGGTTATCCGCTGAATACTCCAGTAAAGAAATAAATTTATAATTCTCGAAGTCCACGCTGTTCGCGTTACTGCTTTCCGCCATATTTGTTTCTAAAATTAGCCATGTGTGAATGCACAGCGCACGCGCAGACCTCGGACCGCGTGCGTGGGAGCCTGAACCGAGTAATCTGAAATTTTCTAAGGTCAGTGGGCCGTAATTTCATAGTGTCACGTTCCAATGTAAATACTTGCATGTTTTGCTCTCGCTATGTGCAGGTTTTGAAAATATATTAGAGGGTTTGCTGGTTTCACCGAGAAGTTTAGAAGTCAAAAGTGCGCTGTCTTTTGTGCAGATAAGAGTAGTTTATGATTATTATGCTTCCAAAAGGACAACACCATTCTTCATCACAGAAGACGAAATTCTGGAATGCGACTTTGATTCCTTCAAAGCGCGACTTTTAGAGGTGCCTTACCTAGCCAAGTCAACTTCCGCAGCGAGCCTTCGATTAACCACGAACGACGAAGACTTGGAGATTGACCTAAGACCTGTATATTTTAATTTGCAAATGAAAGAGATGCTTGGAAAGCAGATTCTCACGTTACAAGCGCTCTCGAAACAGCAGAAAGGGACACATTTTCACCACCCATTTCTTCCCAGGGACGGCGGAGCCGGGGGGGCTGGGGGGCTTTAGCCCCCCCACTTTTGAGGAGGATGACATTTTATTTTGTTTAAGCTACAACTTTATACAAGTCTCGTCGGAAACTTTTCGCGTTTACGTATTTTTAACATTTTCTCAGCGTGTGCTTCCTTCCCACAGACGGGAAGCTTGTGTCCAAAAACCGCAGGTTAGCGGTGGAGACCGGAAGGCTGAGAAACCTCCAAAATATTGCTGTAAGCATTAAAAGTACCTTTCATTTTACGCTTTATCCAGGCTAATTATTTCAAGAAGTATGTCGCGGAGAATGTTGTAAATACGATTTCCGAGACTCTAGATTTCAAAATTTTCTGGGGGAGGATGCCCCCAGACCCCCCAAAAAGCGACTCCGGCGCTCGTTTTCAGCCCCCCCACTTCAAAATACGCTTCGCCGTCCCTGCTTCCACACAACTTATTATTTCTGTGAGAGAAAGTGAGGGCTTCTCGATCTTTAACACTTCGATCAGTTCGAGGTCGTCTTCTGTAAGTTTACTCCATTTTGCGCCTCCTCTGGGTCGTGGAGTTAGCGAGTAGTCGTCGCAGTATCTTCGCCATATCGCATTAATCGTGTTGACATGAACATGTAATTCGTCAGAAAAATATTTGAATGAACGTGGAATATAACCTGTAGTACGGTCACCTCCTTCACCCAAAATCCTATCTATAATCATCCCTTTCAAGTTCTCATCTAGGAGAATGCCTGGACGATAAGTTCTCCCAAACTTATTAACTTTTCTTGCCTCCATCACTGCAAATAACCGGTTTTCCTTTGAACAAATCGAGGTCGTATTCCAGAATCCTTAATCCGTCGTGACCTTTTTAAAACGGAAAGTGCTCTTACAATATATACGCTAAAGAGATCACGCTTTTGACTTCTCAACTTCCCGGTGAAACCCGCAAACCCTCCGACATATTTTCAAAACACGCACATTGCGAGAGCAAAACATGCAAGTATTTACACTGGAAGGTGAGCAGTTTCTCGCACCAAACGAGACACTTTCATTGGACTATGCGAGACAGTTGTCTGGGAAACCGTTACGTTTGAAAAGTAAACTTGCGCGAAAAAACCGTCACGCTTCAGGGTTGAATGCAAATGGTAGTAAAAGGCTTGGAAACATGCGCACGCAAGAATTTTCAGTAATATCACTTTTGTTTCAAACTGTCAGGCACTGCTCCAGAGGCAACTTACGGGTGTCTAAAACGAAGACCTAAGACCTATTTAAAAACCGACTAAATTCAAGTCAAACTACAAAAACAAGGACGGCTAGTTGCTGCGGAGAGCAGCGACACCATCAGGATTTAAGAGATATAGAAGGAACTGGTAGGACGAATTCTCGAATTCATCACTTTTTACCAGAATGCATTGCATTTAACCACACTTTTTACCAGAATGCATTGCATTTAACCACACTTTCTACCAGAATGCCTAGCCTACGTGTAGCCGCACCCTCCCCGTGAAGGAAAAAACGGGAGGGTGCGGCTACACGTGGGCTACAGGGCCCGGTTGCTCAAAAGCAGGTTAAATCTTAACCGCCGGTTAAATCACCTTAACCCGAGGTTAAGATTTAACCGCGGGTTAGTTCCGTTGTTCAAAGGTCGGTTAGCGCTAACCCTGGGTTAAACAGCGGGTTAAATCTAACTCTGGTAGCGAGGTGGGTTAAATCACTAACCTAGGGTTAAATGATTAGTAAAAGTACGCAAAAAAAAAATGGCCGATTTGTTGTTTGGTATACGACGACCGCAAAGACCCAGACACTTCCGAGGACTCATAGACATTGCCAATTTCAGTGACAACGAATTAAGAGCTCGCTACAGGTTTGGACGGCAAGCAATTCAATACATTACGGATCTCCTTGCTGATGATCTTCGTCGTGACAGTCGCCGAAATCATGCGCTTCCACCCCTGCAGCAGGTTCTTATTGCTTTGCGATTTTTTGCCAGTGGAAGCTTTCTGCAAGTGATTGGAGACACTGCTGGTGTGGACAAGTCTACCGTTTCTCGTGTTGTGACGAACGTGTCAAATGCATTGTCGAGGAAGCAGAGCCATTTTATTAAATGGCCAACAGTAGTCGAATCTGTTGCCAGCAAGAGTGCCTTTTATCGTCTTGGGGGCTTTCCTTCCGTTATAGGTTGTGTTGATGGCACTCATATTAGAATTCAAGCGCCTAAAAATCATGAAAATGCGTTCGTAAACCGGAAGGGATTCCACTCCCTCAACGTTCAAGGAATATGTAATCACAAAGGTTAGTTACAATGTAAAAATGCAAACGCAAAACAATCTAAACAAACCATGCGTTACAGAGGGCAACTATAATGGGATTCGGAAGTGACATATTTTTAAAAAGTGATATATATACGCTGTTTGTTGTTAAGTAATTGTTGGACAATAACTTATTAAACCTGACACATTGGGACGCTTTGTTTATGCTCGTGAACAGTGTCAGTGCGAAAGTTGTTTTGTCTGCAAAAGCTAGATGGAATTGGCCTAAAACTTCGTAGAACTAATAATAATATCGAAGTGGTATTTCTATACATAACAAGACGATCTAAGATCGTAAGTCGGGCAACAGGTAGACGTGCTGTTATGAGTGTTGACCACTTATGGTGCGGAGTGGGCCAAAAAAGAAATGCTAAGGGTGCCAAGGTCCTGGTTTCCAACGTGGCATCTTTGTTGTCGTTTCCTCGAGTTTCATCCCGAGGCACCTTGTCTTTATCAGCAAATGCTCTTCTGTCACTCTGTCCACATTTTCTGTTCACTGGTAACTCGTTTGATTTCTGGTTTGATTCTAGTGAGACATGCGCTAAATCATTTGATTCTTTTGTTATTTTCAGTTCGCGGAACGACCCGTTTCGAAATATACGCCATGGGCTCCTGTATACGCTCATTACACACGCCATCTTTAAGAGTGGGTCTACCGCGAACGGTGTGTGGGTCTGTATGTTTGAGCGTAGAAAAGATGACACCATTTGTTTTCAACATATTCGCCATCGACTTCGACATCGTAGAATGAAGGTTGCGCCCGTATTACGTATCTGCGGTATTCCCCATTGCACGTGACTGCGATTTGCGATGAAACTCGAGTGTAAACTTATAGTCGGTTGCCCGACTAACTAGGAATCGCCAGAAGAAGTACAACCACTGAAATCAGCCAGCACAATTTACTAGCAGTATTCAAGGTAGAGTTCTATTAAACTGATACCATAAGACTAGGACAAGGTTTCTTTCGTATCTCAGGATTAAAGTACATTGTTTATTTCTTCCATATGACTAAATTGTGCCTGAGCACAACTGCACTGATCTATTTTATAACTAGCCTCTTTAAAATTAATGAATTAACCCTTAGTTCAACTTATTATAGATTGTTATAAGTTAACACAACATCAGTTTTTTTAACAAAAAGGAAGGGCATTAGGCAGCTCACCAAATAATTTGTTAGTTAGGGTGAAAATTTGCTTTTGCTACTTTTAATGATTCACAGGGATGTTCACAAATATTGTGGCACGATGGCCAGGAAGTGTCCACGATAGCCACATATTCCGCTCATCCAACATCTGCCAGTACCTTGAAGACAACCACCACTCAAATGATGATGGCATCATTCTTGGGGACAGTGGTTATGCATGCTCCCGCTTCCTGATGACTCCATATGCAAATCCTGAAGGCCCTAGACAGGAGGCATACAATTTGGCACACACAAAAACCAGAGTAATTATTGAGCAAACTTTCGGTAGGTGGAAAAGGCGCTTTCATGTTTTGCATTCAGAAATTAGAATGGCACCAGAGAAAGTTTGCTCAATAATTGGTGCATGTGGTGTGTTGCATAACATCGCTGTGGTGCTGAACGAGCCAATGGAAGATAATGATGTACCTGAAGATGAAATTGCTGTGGAAATTTACAATGGGCCCCAGCAAGGTCTGGCCATCAGAGATCACATCTGCCACACATTCTTTGGCTGATGATGTGTTTTAGTCTGTAACTGATTTTACAGCCTGTGAGCAAAATCTCTCTGGATGGGGTGTGGGGGAGTAAAAGATAAGAGACTCAAAGATCTTATGTGTCAATTTCAATATCTCATGCATCAAAACTTTGGATGCAAAATGCTGATAGGGGCATTAATATTTAGTCTTTTTTTGTAAATTTACTGTTGTGATGAAAACGAATACTATGCACCCAGTGCTTTTAATTCCCATAGTATTGAGGAATAACATTACATAATTTGTTGAAGGGAAATTCAACATTCAAACAAAAATATTGAAAATTTTTTCCATGTAGCCTCCATTGAAGCATATGTTTAGATTTGGTTCTAACTAGCAAAATTTCTCAATTTTCAGAGAGTCCAGGAACGTTTTAGGTTCATTTACAGGACACAGGTACTGAGAATGTTTTCTTTGGAGTTACTGGATGTAGTAATGTGACTGCACCCAGCTTCTTAATTCATCTGCAAAAGTACTCTACCCACATATTTAATTTTAGTTTCAGATGAAAGTTGATTATTTTGCTTGTAAATTCCTTGTTCATAGGCCTGGAAAATTTCAGGGTTGCTTTACATGTAAGTTTCATTGCAGAAAAATGGAATTTTAACTTGGATAAAACATGCCATTCATTGCCTTGTTGGTCTTGAAATTAGCATTATCCATTTGCAACTTATGGTTTTTGAAGTTTACTGAACAAAGTTTTGTCTTAATTCGCACCAGTATACGCGCTTTCATAATTCAATGCAGAGTGGCTGGCACTGTCTGCATTGTTTATAAATTACATATGATATATCAAGACAGACTGTAAGACATATGAAAGGACAGCTGCCCAATATACTATATTTTTAAGTGATAATGAAAATAAATTTTCTATAACAATATAGCTGGAATATAAATTGTTATACATGAACCATCTTAATAGCAGACTGTTTTACATTTCTTTAATAAAAAAGCTCACTGTTTTACTGTTTTGGTAAAAACTAATTGGTCTCAATAATTGGGCTGAGCTGCAAAGTAATGAACTGTGACTCGTTGTTTTGATTTGGACTTGCATGATCTACTTCACAGGCTCTCTGCTCTAGCAGATAAACCTGAAGTTCCAGTTTTCTTTTCTTCAACTTTAAGTTCTCCTGTTTGAGTAGGAGAGCTTTATACTGCTGCTCCAGGATATCATTAGTAGTAATTTTCCTTTTCCTGGAGCCAACATTAACTTGGGTGCCACTCTTCACTTCAAATACTTCTGCAGGATTAATGGCTGCAGTCTCGACTGGAACAGCAGCTGCAGCTATCTCAGTTGTCTCAGCTGTCCCAGAGAGAGTGACATCAACTGTTTCAGTAGGCATGCCAACAACTGAAACAGCTGCAACTGATCCAGTTGGAGAACCAGCAGTATTGGGAACGCATGCAGCAGCTGCTAAATCCACATTTACTTCAGCTGTAACTTCACCAGGCCCTAATTCAGTTATAAACAAAGTGTTAAGGGCTGTATGAAATAAGTTTGTAGAAAAATTAATTTTCAAACTTAATGTTACAGTACCATAACAAGATTTTGTCATTGTGATGATATTGTGTGATAGTATGCTGTGCTAATATTACTATAAAGTGAGTGTCACAAAATGTTTCTGTGGCTGGGTTAATCACTGTTGGAATTGAAAGGTTTTCTGTTTGTTTCTTTTGCTTTGTTTTCTTTGTTTTGTTGTTTTCTTTTACTTTTTTTGCAGCTTTGAAATTTTTGTCTATATTCATGTTTGAGAGTTTGGTTATCAATTCCCAATATAAACAACTCGGGATCGTTACCAATAAAGCATTCAATAAAATTCTTTCCAAAGATATAATTATAAAACAAAAGCACTCCGAGAGTGCAGACCTCCGCCAGCGCATTCGAGTCCCTACCGCTGGCAAGGGTATTGATGCAGAATTGAAAGATGCACATTTTAGTTTTGGTTTGAAGTTGATATGATGATTCTAGTGCGATTTGTTGAGAAATATTGATTTTCTTCGTTTTTCCGTGACCTTGGCCTTAACCTTTGACCTAGATACCCCAAAATTAAATCAGTTCTAAGTTAGACCCAGGCTGATTTAGACCATAGCCAATGTTTTGACCAAGTTTGGTGATGATTGGTTGAGCGATGTGAACGCTAGGCTGCTAACATACAAACAAACAAACAAACGCCGGTGAAACGTGACATAACAAAAAAATAGGTCCGCAATGCTTACGTGTGGGGGCTTGATAATTTCAAATTTGATTCTTCTTTTTTGTGAATTCATTTAGTACATTCAATTACCTTAAGGCTGCTATTTATTGCGGCAAATAATCTTTGCGATTTTTTGCAAATTGCCAAATTTAGTAGCCGCAGTAATTTCTACTTGCGAAATTTACCCTGTTTTGCAGTTTAAGCAAGATCATAAAAGGACGCTTTTTGACGTTTTTTTGTTTTGACAAAGTGTTTTTGTTGAGATTAGTACGTTACTTTTTGTGTTTCCCTACCAAGAATAACTTGCCTTATCTTTCCTTAACATAAATAAAATCAAATTATTGCCCTGTTCCTCACTCTTTTTCATTTTCGGGATTATTTTTTCTCAAGCAAAATTTTTGAAAAATCGCAAAATCAAAACACTCGCAAAATACGCAGTTTCCGATATCACAAAATTTAAGAATCGCAATAAATAGCCTTAAGGTATACATTTAATACCAAAATCATCATGTATAAAAGGAGTGGTTAAATTGTTGGTAACAACTTGAAGTACTATTTCAAAAACGAGTGCGAGTGTTTCATCACGATTTCCAAACACGAGAAAACAGATAAAAGTTAATTATGTATTCCGGTGGCCATATCTCGACTACTATTTATCGTATATGTTGTAGTTCAATTTTTTTTCTGGCTCGAAATTTTTTTGAACCAGTTTAAAATTCTTAAACTGGTTTGATTATTTTAAACTAGTTTCTTTTTTTTAATGGGTAATTTTTTGAAAGTTTTTCTACATTCTGTGTTCTATATTTCAGTCATGAGAATTGTTACATGGGGTGATATACAAATATTATTTTTTACTCTTATTAATTAAGGGCTTATTATAATGATTGGGGTTAAGAGCTAAAGTTATGAATGGTTAGGGTTAGGGTTAAGGGGTAAGGGTTAGGAACAAGATAGATTGTGGCATTGTACAGTTCGTCTTTATTTCATGAAATTACATTCTGCCAAAAAAGGAGAAATCCTCACATATATGTTAAATTTCAAAACATTTCATTAAACTATATAGCTTTCTTACATGCTGCAGAAAATGATAGCTCAGTTGTGTAATCGAGTTCAATGTTCTGAGATGTAACTGTGCACGGATACAAACGGGTGGGTGAAATCAATGTGTTTACTCTACCAAATTTCGTCACAACACGTGCATAAGTGTTAACAATTTCTTCAATTTTTCCCAAAAGAAGGTTTGAATGAAGAGGTGATGTCTTGTCCACACGATCAATTTTAATGGAGACCATATCTCCTACTTGAAATTTTTTTTTTCTAGCTTCATTTTTTTTCTGTGTTTGCTTGATCATTTCTTTATTGTACTTTTCTTGATCTTCCATTATTTTTTGTCGCTTTTTGGGTGGTTCCTCTTCAACTTCATCGTGTAAATCTTCATGCTGTTCTGGATTTGTTTCATCATAAACCTCTTTATCATTCCCAGAGTTAGCAGAATGAAAGACTTCTCTGTTGGGCTTCATGCCATACACAGCTTCGTATGGACTCATTTTTATTGCTCTATGGTAGCTTATGTTTCTAGTTTAAGCCGCTTCTTGTACTTTTTCACACCATTTCTTTCGATTTCTGGAAGAGGTGCTCATTATTAAGGCTCTTGTGTCTTCTTTCCATGATCGATTTGATCTTTCGACCAAACCTTGAGTTGTAGGAGTTCGCGGAGAACCATGAGCAAGTTGAATGCCGTTTTCTTGACAAAATGCTTTTATCTTTTTGTTTGCAAATTCTCTTCCGTTGTCTGTTAGGATTTTTTTCGGAAAGCCATATGTGAAGCAGTAGTATGTGAATGCTTTCAGTACCTCATCCGCAGATTTATCTGTTAGAGCAGAAACGTGAACATACTTTGTATGGTGATCCGTAAAGTTCATTACCCAGGTGTGTTTATGGGTACAATCACAAGCACAGTTACAGAAGTCCATTAGATCCATCTCGAGTAGAGAAAGAAATTTCGGAGATTGGATAGGTTTAGTAACAAGCTTAACACGACTCGTAATTGACTGCTGTTCCACGTGAATTGGACAAAGGCCAACAAATATGGCTATCACTTTAATGTTGACTTCGGAATAGTTATTGTTTATCCATTTGGAAGTAATTTGTCGCCTACGATGAGCAGTGCGACTGTGAGCGAGAGATAGCACTTCATAAAGGTCCCTTTTAGGTACCACCTTTCTCTTGTTTGTAGTTATTATTGAGCCATCTGAGTAAGCCCATTTTTTTCTAATAATTGTCGAGGTTTCCCACTTTGACGTCGTCACTTCTTGCGACTCGATTCCGAGTTTCTTCTCAGTTTGGTATTTTAGGAAAGCTTTTGCTTTATCGTAAAATGCATCCTCAATAAAGAGCGTTATCTGCGATTCTTTTTTAACTTGTTTGCTTTTTAATGCATCCAAGTGTTGGTAAAATATTCCCTTTGCAACGCATGGTTCGGTGGAGACTTCAGTCATGTTTTCAAGTCTCAATTTGTATTAAGTACGCATGCGCTACTCTATTTGAATATTTAATCAAATTGGCTGAGAGAGAAAGGGGGCCTGGGACTAATGAGTTGTTTTATAAACAAGATTATGAAATCAATTTGCATCAAGTTCTTGTGTGGCTCAATGGTGATGAGAGAGGATTACAAGTCTGAAGGTTGTGGGTTCGAGTCTCAGTAAGTATAAGAAAAATAAGTGATAAAAGAATATTGTGTACATGACTTAGTGGGGGTAGTGAGTGTGTAAGAGTTGTACATGCAAAGTAAAGTGGTGGGTGGAGAGACAAGAGAACAGATGAAAAGTTAAGGGAGGGGAGTGACAGTCATAATTTAGTAATAACTTAAACTTTTATAATTATTAATTCTTTTCACCCCCCTAAAATGCCATGCCCCTATTTTTTTACCTCACCCCAAAAGATAATAAATCCCTTTTCAGACAGGTGTTAAAAAAACTGGTTTGAAAAAAATGGACTGGTTCAAAAAAATTGAACTGGTTTGGACACAATTAAACCACAGAAAAAAATTGAACTACAACATATACACCTCAAATTTGGCCTGTAAAGTCCTTTCATATTGCTCTTTCCAAATCACTTTGTTTCAGCTGATGAGAAACTACAAAACAAAGTAGCAGGTCCAAGTTGTCTAATCATTGCAAAGATATCTTTTTTAGCCTTCTCAAAATACGGAGGTGAACCTCGAAGTGCTCTTAAGAATTTGTAGCCTTCATCAAGATGAACTAATCTCTCCAATGCACCTTGTTGCTTTAAATGACCAGCTGTCAGATTTCTGTTGTTCCCATTACATTTCCTTAAAGCTATTTGAGATTTCCCTAAAAGAATTTTCATTTGCAACTTTTTAGTTTTAAAAAATATATTTTCAACACATATAGCAGCTCTTCGATCTGATCTTCTCAATTCTGACTTGCAAATATCACTGTAGTGTACATCAACTAGTCTTTCTTCATTTTCTGGCCTTTTTTGACCAAGAAATATTCCCGGATAAGCTAATTCTTCAGAATACTTATCTCTAAATATACTTAAAGGTGTACTACCTTCTCCAGGTGCAATGTTGTAAATTTGTGCTCGTTCACTGTCTTCGAGGAAATCTGTTGCAGTGAACATAGTGTCAGTTACTCCTGCAGGAATTTCTGCATCATCTTCAGTCCAATCATCATTTAGGTGTTCGGTTTCAATTGCAGTATTTTCAACATTACATGACTTATTTATTTGGTTGTTATCTTGTGAGAGATTCCTGTCAGTTTCATTTTGTGACAAGTTTACACTATAGCTTGCTGCCCTATCTTCACTGAAGGATACTCCTTGGTCTCTATAAAGAGCACTGTTTGTAGCTAGCCAGTTTGCTGCTTGCAAAATTTTATGTGGTCTTACATTTAAAGACAATGCTGAACTCTTATATTGCAATCGTCTCTTTAATTGAACTTTAATTGTTCCAGTTTCTTGGGGTAACCGTGGTAACATATTGACAGTATTGTTAACATCTGCTGGTACATTCACAACATTTCCTTTTATTTTAAACTGATTTCCTCTTGGAGCTTGCATAAGCTTTTGAAAGGCCAATCTGGGTGCCAGAAGTCTACACTCTAACTCATTTAAATCAAAAAAGTCAGGTTTTACTGGAAAGCTCATTCCATTTTTAGCTGCACAAGGTGGTATTTTGTTTTTCCTTAGATGTTTATGACATGTCTGACAAACCCACTCAATATCATGAACACTTGTTTTACTTAGTAAATATTTCACTACATTAGGATTAGAAAGTCTTAGTTTTTCAGCAGTGGTAACACTGTGTTTGTACCATAACTGGTTGCAACAAGAACAAATATACAATGGACCTCTGGACACAGCAGCATGAAATTTTCTTATTTCATCGACAAGGGTTACATTTTCAATTTTTTCCTTTCGATATTCACATTTGTTTGCCAGTCTCTTTTCTCTACAATCAGGAGATTCATTAGCAATTTTCTCTTTTTGATATTCACGTTGTTGTGTCAGTCTCTTTTCTCTACAATCAGGAGATTCATTAGCAATTTTCTCTTTTTGATATTCACATTGGTGTATCAGTCTCTTTTTTCTACAATCAGGAGATTCATTAGCAATTTTCTGTTTTTGATATTCACGTTGGTCTGTCAGTCTCTTTTCTCTACAATCAGGAGATTCATTAGCAATTTTCTCTTTTTGATATTTACGGCTGTTTGTCAGTCTCTTTGTTCTACATTCAGCAGATTCATTTGCACGCTTTTCTTTCTGATATTTACGTTTACTTGCTAGTCTGTTTTGCCTACATTCAGCAGACTCATTTGCAGATTTTTTTTTTTTGGATTCACGTTGGCATGCCAGCCTCTTCTCCCTATTTTCTGGACTTTCATTTAACCTTCTATTTTTGTCACGTTCACATTGAGCAATCAACTGTTTTTCGTTTACTTCATATCTTTCATCTGAAAACTTTCTCTTTAAGTTAACAGGTTCTTTTGGGTTACTTTTTCTTTTGTGATTCTCATGAACATGTACCACATCAGATTGACTATCACTGATTAAGACACCTTTGATTTCAAAAGGAACAACCCCTGTTTGTAAGCATGACAACTGCAAATATGATACGAAGTTTTCAAGTCCTTCAATGCTGAGCAAAGTACAAGTCCCAAATGAATGGGGCATCCCATGTAAATCCCTTGAATGAGTCAAAAATTTTAAAACTCTGTTGTGAAGTTTTAAAAATTGCAACTGTATTAATACCAATAGTTAGCAAACAACAATTGTAGTTTTGCTGAGAAAAAACCTCTTGAAGTGAATTTTGAAGAGACATAAACGGGCCATCGTTAGATGTCATAAACACACTTCCTGTTAACGACTCACTGTATTGTAATGTATACAATTTGTCAAAAAGTGAAACAATGCCTGGCACATCAGTTAAGAGTAAATAATCATTTGTTTGCACAGAATATCTTATAGAAGTGTACAGGTTATTTCCAATACCCAAAATATTATTCAAAGTTGAAGAAGTCCACAAATTAACATCTTCTATATGATGGTAAATAATAGCACTAAGTGACATTGCTACACATTGCTTACCAGCATTTTCTCCAAAGAGCAATTCATTTCCTTGGCTGTAGTCAGCACATACTGTTGTTGTTGGGTCAATGATATCAAATATTGTAGGGCCTGGATTTTCCTCCACATCATTTGCTTGTCTTATAATCAATTGATTATAAATATTGTAGAATGTCATTTGTGTGAACCAAAACTTCACTTCGTTCCACATTTTGTATTGTCCAACAACTTGTTTCAACGTTGGTAAGTAAAACACATTCAAATAAAACATCATTAACATCACGTTCCAAAATTGTTCTCTCATACGTGACAAGACCAGCCTTGTTTTAACAAAGTTGTCCTGACTGCCGATCCTGGGGCCCGTTTCTCGAAAGACCCGGTAAATTCCGGGCCCGATAACTTAGCGGGAGGGTTAACGGGAAACTTTACCGGGAACTCAATAGTGTTTCTCGAAGCACCCGTAAACTTTCCCGGTACTTACCGGACCCGATAAAATAGTGGGTTGTTACCAATCCCTAACGCGCGCTCCACGCTCGTCCGCGAGAGAAGGAGAAAGAGTTGGGACTATACCTATTCGACACATTTCGACATTCGATTTTGCTGAAAGCACGGTTGTCGTTGCGACTGTGATGTTTTTCAAGAGCACTGCTCAGTTTAACTTTGAGGTTATCGTTGTTTCAAAGGAGAGCAACTCAGAGAGTTCGGCATTGTGCTTGGTCATACTATGTGCAAGTGATGATCAATTGCCTTTGTAGGGCGGTTCGAAATACAATTGAGGAGTCTTGTCATTTTCCGTGATTCATTCTCGTACTTCCAAATTAGAGATGGCATGTTTGCATTATTTTTAGAACGCGACAGCGTAACAGGTCGGTGTATGGAGATTTCAGGTAAGTTCTGTTTGATGCATTTAAAACATTTATATTGCTTTTCTTTACGTATTGTGGAGAGTTCGTCGCGACCATGGCATGTTGGCAATTTCATGTAAGCAGCGTTCAGTTTGCGCGGGAAAAAAATTACGTTACCCGTAGTGCACGTCTGCCAGTCAAGTGGGCTGTTGTTGTTGTTGTTCTTTCATATGCATGCACCATAACAAATATATGAAAACAGGTAGGAGAAAATGAATATTGATATTGGAGCTTACAGGGTTAAGACTGTTAAAAATCTGATTTGTTTCTAAGGCAAGAAAATTATTTCCAATGCAATTGACATAATCAAAATCATCCTCAGTTCTTTATATCTATTGAAACCATGAATGATATTGTGGTCATTGGTGTTATTCTTTATTTCATAAAATAAAGATTGAGTGTAATATCATAAATATGTTATATCTTCAATTTGTTAATTCCATGGAAAGAATTCTGTCTATTGTTGTGATTAACTTGAGAATCTTTCCTGCAATTTTCCTTTTTTTTTCAGTGAAAGGCAACAAGCACAAGCAGATGTTTAGTATTAACATGACTGTCCCCTTGCAGTATAATTGGTAGCAAAGCAGTTTCAATTTAGAATCAACATACCTCATTGCCTTATTGTATTTCATGCCCCCTTTTTGGTGTCTCTGGCCATAATTTTTTAATCTGTTTTGGTGTAATGTACATCAATTACTTACCAAAATGGCTCCAAAACTGCCCGAGACACAAAAAGGACAATGTACAACAAGGCAATGAGGTTTGTTAATTTATTGTCAAAATATCAAGATATCTACCTGTAACTTTGATTCCGTTTTTTTCCGTACTTACCTTTATATATTCAAACAATGCCACCAGAGTCATGTTTTGCAGATTCAGTAAACGGTTGGTATGTACCAGTACGCTTATTGCATTTCATTCAACATTTTGCTCAAAAAAGGCAGAAAAGAAACCAAATAGAAACAAAAAAAAGAAAAACACTTCTGTTCTTGTGAGCTTAGGATTCCTCTGGGTGCAAAAAGTAACTTTGATGTTCTTGGGTGACATAGCCAGTTACGTGAATAAATTATTTATGAGGTGATCTCTCACCAATACCCCAGCATTACTTTGAAGTTGATCAGGCACCTCAATCACCAAGTCTGGTTCATGAGGTGGTTGCTCCTCATAACCAAGAAGTGGTGTTTTGTCGAAAATACACATATTGTGCAGAACAGCAGTTGCAGTAATGATAGTGCAACAACGACTTGGTGTGTACTGTAGTGCCCCACCAGAAGCATCAAGGCAACGAAACCTAGCCTTCCATAGGCCAAAGGCTCTCTCAATGGTGTTTCGTGTTTTAGTGTGCGCTTTCTGGTACCTCCTTTGAGGCGGAGATGACACACTATCAGGCCTGAAGGGGGTCAGTAAATATGGCTGGATGCCATATCCACGATCCCCCAGTAGCCAACCATTTCTTCCAGCACCACCTTCCAGGTGTGCATGCAGCATGCTGCTGTTAAAAAGAGCTGAATCATGGACACTGCCATGCCATCTACACACAAAATTTGTGAATAAAAGTTGTGCATTACACACGGCCATGGTGTTTATGGCATGAAAGCCTTTATGGCAGACATACAAATGTTCCTGATTGTGTGGTGCCCTGATGGCGATCAACGAGCCATCCACAGCACCAATCACGCGAGGTATTCCTGCTATTTTGTAAAAGTCAGCCATTGTTGCCTGTAGGACAAGGAAAAAATATGCAATTTCCATAAATCTCAGACAACATACTCTCATCTAATTCCTTTAGACTTAAAGGATTAAATGTCTTCCATTCCCAGTAAGCTCTCAGAGAGAACTCTTCTCTGCCATTAAAAATTCCAGAAAGTAACTTGTAACTGTTATTTTTTTTGGATTCACCCATTGAATTTCTTACCTAGGTAATTAATAAAATTAATGGTAAATACCAAAGCACACATTATTGAGTTATGGATGCATGCAGGAGGTTTCTAAGCATGATACCCGACTGTCACTATAGCTTCTTGAGTGCTTAGCAAACCTCCCAAGTGCACACATAAGTCAATGGTGTACAGCTGTGGTGTTTACCACTTGTTTTATAACACAACACATAAGTCCTTTAATTGAGCTATATCACATTAGTACACAAATCAGCAGTGTACACCCATGGGCAAATAGTAGATGATGAATTAACCAATCAGAGCATGCACTTTGGACCACTTTGCTTTTGTTATTAAGAGAAAATTTTGATTTGGAAAGCTTTGTTTGTGATAAATCACAAATGCACAAGAACTTATGCCGAAATTTTGCAAACCTTTCCAGAACTATTTCATAATTTCCAGTTAAGCTTCAAATGGTACTTACATTCAAATCATTATTTGTTGTTGGAAACACTATCCAATCCTGTGCCATTCTCTCAAGGCACTGGGAGACGGCAAGCAAAGATCTGCTTGCACTTGCCTTGGATACTCCCATAGTGTCTGCTATTACTTTAAGAAAACTTCCCGAGGCATAATAGCGAAGTGCTAAGAGAACCTGAAAGGCATTATAATTAAATGTTACCAAAAAGAATCTTACGGTGGGCATCAAAACAGTGAACTTGAGAACTTAAACTTGACACTTCGCCACAAACACTAATATTCAGTTGTTGGTACTCTGATACGAATTTGGCTTAACTAAGTGTAGAAAATAGATGATTTACTCGTTTTCTGTGGCCGGGAAACATCAAGCGCAATTTTCAACGATCCCAAAGCGACTGTTCTAGCATAAAGCGATTTAAGATCAAGAGAAATACGACTGAAACAATTTTGTGATTGGGGAGAATAATTTTAAAGCTCTTTATTCTCGTTTATCTATCGTGAGTACAGTACGCTTCTTCGTGTTTGTGCACCGCGCATAACGCGACTCTTTTCCCGAACGCTCTTTTATGTAAGTACTTTTATCTGTAGAATGTCTGTTCTCTAATTCCCGTCTTCCCAAAAAAAGATAAAAAAAGTTCGGTTTGTCATGAGTAGGATCAGGTTTACGTGACGGGAACCATTGTTTACACAAAAGAAGCCATTTGGAAGTCAACGCGCGGCGAGTGATCGGCGTGTTATCTATCAATTGATTTTTTCCGCTGTTTGTTGGTTTTAAAAAAGCAGTAAATTAGAACCACACATTTATATAGCGCTTCCATGCAAATGCCTTCCATCTGTAAAAAATAAAACAAATATTTACCTGCGTTTCCGAAGCCAGTGGGCAGCTTCTCGCAGTGTTTCTTTCTAATTCTTCCTTCATTTCCTCAACAAGCCACTGTATCCTTGCTCGAGAAAGCCGAAATCTTTCAGTGACCTCGCAGTCAGCCATATCGGCTAGAAAGGGGCGTCTTTGATAAGACCGTGGTCTTCGCGCTAAACAAAAAAGTCCGCCTCCGGCCGCCATTTTGTTAGTTTTGCAACATTTGCGACTTCCCGGTAAATTTACGGGAGGTCACGACCTCCCGTAAATTACCGGGTACGTTACCGGACAAATTAACGGGATCAAAAATAACGGGAGCTTCGAGAAACACCCGAAACGTTTACGGGGACTTACCGGGTGAATTACCGGGCCCGATAATTTACCGGGTCTTTCGAGAAACGGGCCCCTGGACCGATATTGTTCAACTGATATCCCCATAGTCTTTTGAATCTCCAGCTACGGTTTTTAAAATATGGATGACTGAGCAAGTGAAATGTGACTCAGTATTATTTCCAGTGTCTATTTCAGGCGGGATTAGTATTGCTTTTCAGTGGCTATTTCAGTAATATCACGTGCTAATTCAGTGAGGATCAAGCCGAGTGAATATTGGCTTGCGTAAGCGTAAAAGCTCCTCTTGAATTGATGTGCAACCTGCACAGACTTCCAGCCAAACGAAATGTTGGCTAGTATGACTTCGTGAGCTGCTGTAATGACGAGCAACTACAGGAACAGCTGAAATCAAAACAGTACAAAAAGAAACCACACGAAACGACACGCCAAAATCCAATATGGCCGATTTCTACTCGACACGCACCGCCGACCTCATCCCCAGGCTCTCTCTCATTTTCTTTCCCGTCTCCGGCCTCAGGCTCTTTCGCAGAAGACCACGTGATACAAGCAAACCCACAAATAAATAAATAAATCCCTCAGTCGACGCCAATGTGCGGGCTTTGCCCCCACAATTAGGCAAGATTTCCGAGATGACGCTTAGTTGCCTAGACATGTAGTAGATTTTTAGGCTCCTTACAGCTATTCAGCAAATAGAGTGTAATTTTACGATTAAATTTAAATCGATCATTGCCATTATGTTTATTGTTTATAATATTCCTACTGACACTAAGAATAAAAACTAGCAATAACAAAGGATTAGTGAAGTGCATTCGAGTCCCATTTTGTCATCAACAAGGCATTTGAAAGGAGTTGTATATTTTGGGGAGAACCTTTTCTTCGGCGAGTGCAATTTCAGCTTTTTGAAAAACTCACAAGTGCAAATTAATTCCAAATTGAACGAGGAAAACCGTACGATTACTTATTAACAATATAAACATGAAACAATTCGCCTGGACGAAGTGCCGGAAGATCTCATTGCATTTGCGGACAGGAAGTGAGCATTTGACGCGGATTTGACACTTTATTTACTGATTGGCTGATGAAGATCAGCTGATAACGCTAGGAACTCAAAGCGGTTCGTTTAAAAATAAAGAATATCATAATCCAGATCAATATCGATGTGTAATTTGCACTGGTGTTACACTTTTTGCACTGGTGTTACAGTTGAACTGCACTGCTCTCAACCAATCAGAATCGAGTGATTTTTTCATGTATATTATCATAAAAAGAATATGTATCATTGGACAAAACAAAAAAAAAAACAAAAACAAAACAAAGTCGACGAAAAATACTGAACTGAGTTAAACATGACTACAATTTATTCCAGCGTTAGTTGCAAGACCATGAAAGGACGAAACTTTGTTAAGCCCCAGACTAATTTGGGGCCCAATTATTCGCACCGAAGTTTGAGAACAGAAACGTTTTCCCCACAAACTTTTTTTATAAGAAGAAAAGAAAAGAAAGAAAAACATAAGTCTGTCAAATGAGCACTTCACAGTTTTTTTTTTATTTTTTTGTTTTGTTCGGGCCAAAAAACCCTTTCTCTGAGACTCAGAAGTAGCGGCCATGCGGCCACCGTATCGACAAGAAATTGGGATAATCAAACGAATTATCCCAATTTCTTGTGCTTCAATTCCCCACCGACGCAGCAGCAGTTTCTTTAAAAACTATCCCCGCCGTACCGACAGTTTGATCTTTCGTGATTAATTAAGAAAAAGTCTATGACGAGTATGTTAGCAGAACAAGCACTAGAACCATATATGTGGAATCGCATTATTTCAAACAAAATGACGAGTTTTTTGTACTATATATCTTTTAATTTACAATGATCTGAAAAAAAGGTGACCACTCGAAAGGTCAGCCGGGTGTTACAAACCGGTTCTGAACCAGAAAATTGTTTGTCTGAACCAGAAAAAGCTAGTTTCATCGCGCCTCTATTCCTGTTTTTCAGAAAGAAAGAAAAAGCTTTGACCACAGCACTCCTTCCCATTTCGGTACATCTACCTTAAAGTAAAGACTTTCTAGTTACTCTTATGCGATGACTAAAAATGATGCAGCCACAGTGGATAAAAAACATTTTAAAAGCTCCACTCCAGATGGTGGTTATGGCTGGGCAGTGTGTGCGTCTGCTTGTACAGTTCAGTTTGTTTTGGCCGGACTGATGAACAACTTTGGCATCCTATACATTCACATTGTGGATGAATTTAACGCTGGGAAAGGAATTTCAGGTAATGAATCTTTCTTTCTCACTTTAGAATTTCGTTTTCCACTCTGCAGTGGAAGTTTCCACGCGGGATTGAAAGATTACTGTTTACAATAATGCCACATTGAAATTTCCATGTCAGTGTCCAGTGTTGGCTTTGTCTGAAATTTTTTCCGGCGTTAAAAGATGTTCCATTTTAAATCGTTTTTAACCATGTACTGTTTTGACGTAGATACTTAATAACGAAGTTCGACTGTGGCTGGTCAAACTGAAATAAACCGGCTTCAGTGTTTTCAATACTCGGCTGCTGAACAGAGCTCATTAAATATTCCATATGGTAATCTTTCAAGTTTCTGAAACCAGGTGGTTTGCACAAGGCTGTCACGCTCTCCGAGTCCTATTTTCGTGCGTCTCTCGCGCTACTATCGCCTATTGTCGGCTTCTTCCGTGAACGTGTCGGGTTTAAAGGAAGTTCAATTTTCAATAGTCGTGACTTTATTCTTGCCGTAGCTGTTTTATCTGCCACCGTCACCACACGCATTCCTGCCGGTGTTTGGACCCTCCAGTGAGCTGACTCATTTATTACTTTCTAAAAAAAGATCCCCCATTTTGGAGGCACCCTTTCAAGTCTGTCGCGATCGCCACGAAAAGCCAAATTTTTATGTAGATAATGGCACGTACGAAACATCACAAGTCTTTAAAAATGTCTTTACATTATGCGTCATTCTGAAGAGTCTCTTATGGCTCGCTTTGTTTTTCGGAAACTTAGATCAATATATGCTGCGATTCTGACTTTTTACTGTTTGACATCAAACATGAAGCGACTCAACCATAACTACACTTATACTAAAAAAAAACCTCGCGAAGCTAGTTTTTTGAAGAACTCGCGGCAATGTTTTTCCTGTCTGATAGATGGTGAAGACTCAAGCTTTCAGAGCAGCTCTTAATTGATATCAGAAGCATATAACCCCGAATTCGCGGTTATATGCTTCTGTTGATATTTTATGAGTAATTAGGAGCCCATCACCCGAACTGGGATGTCGGGAATGGTCGTGAAATCCCGAAGATACACGGAAGCTTCCGAAGTTTAATTATTTCCGAGTTGAGTTCTGAAAATTGATTGGCACAAACAAAGGACTAAGAGTAAAAGTGCAGTGACTGTTGAGACTCAGATGCGCACCACTCGGCGTCTTACTACTCTATCAGGCACTAGGGTCAGCGGTGTACATGGATCACAGCTGCTAACTTTATTGACGGTCTCAATGGGATTAACCGTTGGCTGTAAAACGAGCAAAAAAATTAGCCGTTGGGTGTAAATATTGAAAAATTTTAGCCGTTAGCCGTAAAAGTCACCACCCCATTGAGACCCTCTTTATTATTAGTTCAATACTATGTGGGTTGGTATCAACGTACTAACAACATCTTGAAAGTGTTTTTTACAATAAAATTCACTTCAATTTCGCCTGTTAGGCAGGGAAACCACAACAGCTAAACGGGGCCAATTAGCGTGATCCCTTTATTTACGTTTTCAGATCGAATCGCAATTTAGACGAGCTGCTTTTTAATTCCTTCTTCTAACTGAAAACGTTCTAGATGTTTTCTGAGATATTTTGAACGCGACACGCATAGACGCTTTTTTTGTGAGATCACAGGATAACGACGTGACCAACACGGCAATTGTTTTACCGTGGTTTGAATCTTCGATAAAAACAGCCTTCGTTAGACCTCCGGTGCTGGACTCTGGAACATCAGTCAACGAGCAACAAGACAACAAACTCTAAGAAAAACAGGTCTAGCTTATACATAGGTTGACTAAAATCAATATTTAATAACATTAATTGATCATCGCAGTTATGTACACAACTTAACTGGCAGCGGGGAAATTAAAGCCTGAAAAAAAAAAACTCAGGCCTGAACGGGATTCGAACCCATAACCTCTGCGATACCGGAGCAGTGCTCTACCAACTGAGCTATCAAGCCAAATCAATATTAGGCACAATCAAAACAACTGCTTTTTCTCAGCATCCTAGGCCTTGCGTAACATTCACAGTTCAGGCAATAGATCTTCGAATCACCAGGGGTGCATGCTATAATTTTTTATTGCTTTTTTTTTCTATAAAAACAACAAATGTGTTCTTCAATCCTAGCCAGCGCCAATAGCTGGGGTTAACTGAAGCTGGCCGTGAGAGCGGAGAAACGAGTCGAGATCCCGTATGCGGCAGCAAGCGGTGATTGGTAGAAAGGAAGGCCGGATGTTTAAGTGATGTCATTGTGTATGTGTAACGAGGCAAGTTGTTTAAGCACAAGCAGCTGAGCTGTCCTGGTTATAATAGCCTGGTTTGCACTGCTGATACAAGCGTAAACGCCACACGAATGAGGCGCAACTGTACGGTACCTAACCGAGAAGAAGCAAACGTACTTGAGTGCAGGCACTAATGCTTGCATCCACGTATGAAAATTGCTCAATTGGGCCAGGAACCTTGACAACGTGAGTTCAAATGCACAGGTTATTGAAAACTGAAACCACTCGTTGACCGCTAAGTAATGTTTACGTTTGCAAGTGCGCGCAAACCAGGCTTAAGGACCGCTTGGGTACTTAAGGAGATGAGAAAGAAATTTCCATACTTATTCCAAACTCCATTAACTTGGCATAACCCAAACCAGCGCAGATAAACTAACCTCCTCACTTAACTTAAGGAGTAGTTTTCCTGGCAAAAATCTTAAGTATTGTAGCTAATGCGCTCTGCGTGAATTCTTTCTTATCTCCTTTAACAGCAAAAGTGCCTGCTAGGAAAATAAAAAAGGTTCCTACTCCGTGTACCGGCACAGAGGACGTAAAACAAGGCCAGAAAATAAATAACAATTTACACATAATGGGAAAATAATGCTCTACGTCACCTGTTCCGGTACACGGAGTAGGAGCCATCTAAAAGTTCTGTGTTAAACAAGGAACTCCGCTGAAAGAAAGCCGTGTCATGCTCACTCCATATACCTCACCTGAAATAGACCTTAAAGAAAGAGCAAAAACAACTGAACTTACAGAATTTTACGACTCTTTAGCTTTTGACTTTTAAAGATTTTCAATATATAAGACACCCACTGTTCTAGTGCTTCCAGAGGGATAGGAGGTCCTTGTTTAACGCAAATTGCTCGGTGAAACGTTTTGAAAAACGCCTCATGGTAACGGCTAACGATTTTGGTTTTACAACCAGACAAGTTACTCCAATGACAATTGTCGTAGAGTAGCATAATGTTTAACTAGCGCCAGTACGCTTATCAACAAACCTGCCCTAATTTATAGAGTGGGGTATCGTGCTTCGTCCACAGCACCATGTTGCTTTGTCAACACTGCGAATCAGTAACCTTTTTAAACAGCGGTAATTAATTGTTCACTTGACATGCTTAAGGCGTAAGTATTAGTGCCACGAAAACTTTATTGGGAGTGGGGGAGGGGGGTGGGGGTGGGGGTGAATAGTAGTAAAGGTTGATCCCTTCGGCTTGGCACTTATGTTTAGTTAGGAAGAATGATTACTAACTTGCTAACGTGTTGCAAGCTCGTTCCCAGTATCTCTTCTACCTCGCTGTGGCAAGCAGGTCGAAGGGAGGACCTGGTGACGAGGTCGACTTTTCGTTGCCTGTCGGGTGGGAACGAAACGAAAATATGTCAGTGGCAAAAACCTCAGTTTTATCACTAAAGTTCGTTGAATTTGTTATAAGGATGAAGAGCTTCATCCAAGAAACTTCACAAACGTTTTCGCAAAGGTGCAAAGTATTCAAGATTAATCCGTAAGAGGAAAACGCTTCACGTGGTGGTCATTCATCCCGAGGGGACTGTATTCGTTACTCTTTCATTGTTACCTGACAGAGTCTGAGTGAAAGCGCTGGAATTAAAACTCAAAGTTGAATTATGATCGTGGATTGTGGGGAAGGAAAGGACAAAACAAGCAGCTAATGAGGCAAAATTTCCAAAAAAAAAGAAATGAAGAAATAAATAAAAATAACAAATATACACATGAAAATAAGGAAAAAGCTCATTCTCTTTTATAACTACTTCCATTTACGCATGACAGTTTCAAGGGACGTTCTATTCAATCACTTTAGTCAGTGCCAAATAATTTCGTCGAATCAACAAAAAGACGAAAGAAATGCAAACATTCAACTTGGTAATTCAAAATGGTAAGCCGGAAAAAAGGCCAAACAAATTTTGTGAAGCACGATATCACAAAAACAGCAAAAATGTTCTTACCTTTTGGGACGTCATCCAATGTTGAAGAAAAATTGTACCAAATTGTCGAATCTACATAAAGACACAAAAATGCAAATATTAACTTGATAATTTAAATCAAACAAGCTCGAGCAGAACGAAAAACAAAATTTCGTTTGAACAAAATATAACAAATACAGCCAAAATGCTTTTAGCTTTGAGAATTAAACTTATGTTGAAGATTGTATCAAATCGCCGAATCTAGCAACAGACGTACGAAATGAAAGCATTCAAAATGGTAAGCTCACACAACACGTTAAGCAAATTTTGTTTGGAGCAAAATATAACAATTACAACCAAAATGCATTTACTTTTGAGACAGTCTAACGTTGAAGGAAAAGAACGAAGTTAATAGCAATAAATAAAAATGTTGATACTTTACTATAAACTCAACTTTCGACATTGACTGAACCTGAAAGAAACTCAAAAACAACTCTTGACACAGACTGAGACAAACGTGAAGAGAAACCGTGACGAAGGTCTCCCTGTAACATTTAGGTGTCAGGTGATCCCAGAGCAAGCATCTTTTCGTTTCACCAAAGGAAAAATGGGACGGAAGGAGGGGAGGGGAGGGAGGGGAAGAAGTGAAAAGGGGAGGGGAGGGGAGGGAAAGAGGTGGAAGCGGGAGGAGATCATGAAAGGGAAGGAAAACAGACGTAAAGGAGTGTGGGTGAGGGGAAAATTAAGACGGTATGAACTTCATATTCTTGCTTGATGTTACCTCGCAACATTGGTGGATAGGGTACCTCATGTAGAAGTCATGGAATGGTCGTCGCACCTTTATAGAGGATTTTACATGGCCACCCGGGGATACAAAATTTCTCGAGGGTTGAAAAATTCGGTTCGTCACTTCGCAGTTTAAGTGGTAAACCTCTGAGTTTTTCAGTCATAACTTAGCTTTTTAATCACTGGGATCATTCTTTCGCCTAAATGTTGATAAACAGCATCTCAGTTTGACTCATTTTCCTGCGGTGTTTTTGTATCTTTTTAGCTTTGGTCGGCTCTGTGAACGTTGGTTTCATGTGCTTAGTGAGTCCTTTCACTGTCATAGTCAGCAACTGGCGTGGAAGCCGCGTGACCGGTCTTATAGGAGGAGTACTGACCGTGGCTGGACTTGCCATGTCAGCATTCGTTGACCGTTTGTACTTAATGATCCTTACCTATGGTGTGGTGTATGGAATAGGCTCTAGCTTCTGCTATACAACAACCTTCAATGTCCTAGCTATGTGGTTTGACAAGTACGTTCATTAATTTAAAAGTCTCGTTTTCTACAAAGGTAGTACTGTTTGTTTTAGTATACAGTGTGGTTCTAACTTTTTCATCTGTGGATCAAACCATGCAGTGTGACCATTCTTTGTAAAGCTCCTGAACAGGATCGTACTGTAGTACTGTTTGTTTTACTGCACATTTTGGTCTTAACGTTTTCGTCTGTGGATCAAATCATGAATTGTATTCCATGTCAAACCCAAATAACCTGGCTAATCAATTACAAATACGTGAGAAGTTACCCTGGGTATCCCACCTTTTTATCGTCTTTACATAGGCAACTTTCCCTCGTCAATGGCCTCTGCACAGCCGCAGTTTTCATTTCAACTATCGTGTTTAGTCCCGTTCTTCAGTACATGCTGGTATCCTGGGGCTTACACAAAACTCTACTGATCATGGCGGGAGTGAGCAGTACGAATGCCCTTGCAGCTCTGGTGTACAAGGAGCCCCCACAGTACCCCAGTAACAGTGAAGCCTGTGAAAAGGGAAATAAGAAGCTATTGGATTTCACCATGCTAAAGGACAAACCGTTTCTGGTTCTGGCCCTGGGTATGGTGGTCTACACTATGGGTGGTTTCACTCCTGCCTTATTTGTAGTAAGTTTTAAGCGTTTCTCCTATCTCAGTTTCGTCTGCATCTGTTCGTAAATTGGTAATGGAGAATATTTCAATCGACTCTCGAGAAAGCAAACCCTGAGTAATAACTCTTCCTAAACAAAACAGATGCACACAGTCCAATGAACCAATCACAACAGATGCACACAGTCCAATGAACCAATTACAACAGATGCACGAAGTCCGATGAACCAATCACAACAGATGCACACAGTCCAATGAACCAATCACAACAGATACACGCACGAATGAACCAATCACAACAGATGCACGCAGTCCAATGAACCAATCACAACAGAAACACACAGTCCGATGAACCAATCACAACAGATGCACACAGTTAAATGAACCAATCACAACAGAGGCACGCAGTCGAATGAACCAATCAAAACTCAAAGTAAATACCCATCCTCAGAAATGAGCATGGGAAACCTCGTATTAGTGAATAGCGCCACAAATGGTTTCAGTTATACCAATGTTTGGGTAAGAAAATGGCTTGAAAGTGTACTAGGGTTCGAACCCCCAATAAACTTGCAACATGTTTTTGGTGTGAGAAAGACTTTTACCCTTCAAATCTCTTAGGGACCGGTCATTATTTATTGGGTAGGGGGGAAAGCTGGTGCAATAGTGGATATCCCATGTTTAGTAGTTTTCCTGAGCCCCCCACCCCCCCTTATCGGTAGGCATGATTTTCCCTGACCCCATCCCTACTCGTCCTGAGTTTATAACATAAAAATCAAAGAGAATTTTTGCTGGCTATACAGATGAACAAGTTTATGTATTCCCCTCCCCCCGCTTTGGCCATGAATAAAAATTGGTGACCCATCCCCTATTTTCAACAGCTTCCCCCCCCCCACATAACCCTATGAATAATGACCGGTATCCCCCGGGGGGGAGGTACTTGGGTCAACCTTTGTTGGGTGTGTGCCGCTGGCCTCTCAGAACCCCTACCCATTATAGTGACATTCTCTGGCCAGTTATAGACCCCATCTTAGTCACTTGGGTAAATGTAACTTTCACGACCCCAACTTAGTCACTTACTGTTTTTACGTCTACCATATAAATCCTGTTCACTAAGTCTTTCTAAAATGAATTGACACATTAAATAAACTGAATGAAGATCGCTTTACTTTACAACTACACTATAAACATTCTGGTTCATTTGCTTACCGTAAACATTTATAAACATACCGTCATTGAATTTTCTTACTCTCAAAATCCCGGAAAAGTGTGACCCCATTCTAGTCACCCTATAAAAAATGCTTGAAAAGACGACCCCATTATAGTCAGTCCAGTCGTGAAAATGCGACCCTATCCAGCGGCACATCCCCATTAGTCCATTTATAGGAAGTGCCCCCCCGGGCCGGTATCTTAAGAATCTGCCGATTGTCTGGGAATTGTTTAGCACTGATCCCTGTTTAAACAATAATAGCATTCACTGCTTAACCCTGGGTTAGCCCTAACAAGCTTTTGAACAGTTTTATTGATCGATGTGTTTTGTTTTGCAGCCTTCTTTCGCTAAAGATTCCGGTGTCCGTGAGGACAGAGTGCCGTTCCTCATGATAGTGTGGTCAGTCGTCTCTATTCTGTCTTCTTTCGCACTGGGAAAAATCGCCGACAAGTTTCGGTCTCATCGAGTTCTGATTTGCCAAATCACCATGTTTGGTGTAGCGTCAGCAACTGCACTGTTCGCAACAGCCTCTAGCTTTGCATGGTTCATGACCATGATGGCGTTATACGGCATCTTCAAATGTGGCTTCATTCTCTTACGGCCTGTGTTAGTAACAGATGTTGTGGGTGTTGTGAAGACCCCAAGTGCATTGGGCATGGTGTTCGGACTTCTTGGCATTGGTAATGTTGTCTCTCAGCCTTTCATTGGTGAGTAACTTGGTATAAAGAGATTTTTAATTTAGTGCAAAAGTAGTTTTGCAATTGTTTTGGCTTTGCATTGCCACGATAGCGGACTAGCTAAGAAATCTTACATCTCTTGAGGAGATTTTGCAACTACTACGTTGAGTAGCTTACTGGCTCAACTCGCTGTAATGACGACTTCTCTGCTACAATAAGGCTCTTCAAAATAGCTTACAAAATAATAAAAAGGTTCACAGAAACTTACTTTTTTACGCGGCTGCAAAACGCTTCGAGCGTTAGCCCTTCGCTCCGACGAAGGGCTAACGCTCGAAACGTCAGCACCTCCCTTTTACCTTACGGTGGTATAACTTACTTAATCAACTCGTTTGATTTACCCAATTTCTTGTGTGAAAAAAAGACCCTTTGAAATCAGTCCATGCCAGCTTGGTGTCACTCTGAAACCAGCAACGCCTGACTTAAATTAACTGGTATCCAGTCCCTGCGTGAAGCTCAGGAGTTGCACGGCTCAAACCGAAAAATAAAGAATAAAAACAATGAAGAAAATGTCCAAAACACTTGCTTCCACAAAGTACACGCTTCATAATATTTTCACAAAAGTAAGCAATACCTTTCCAGAACAGAGGAACCGGGCGCGCAATGGCTCATTTCTATCGATCCATCGACGCGCGCACCTTTTTCAGCTGTACGAAGGGTTCGTTCTAATTGTAAAAACCGGTGATGTAGCGCTTGCGTCATAGAGGATGCACTTTGCTTGAAAACTTTCAGGAACATGCGTTTGTAACTGATCAAAAAAAAAAAAGGATGGGACAGTGTTGGTCATCTCTTCGTAAGACGAAATCGTGTAGATCGTCAGCAGAAGACGATATTTCAGGGTACAGACTTTCAGAGACATTATTTTCAGAGCGCAAGGCGAATAGCAGTAACCCGACCACGTACTCAGGCGAACAGGGGACTTCTGGTTCCAAACCTATTGTTGCTGCAGTGGTGTCAAAGACGGGAGGTGAAGGACAAAGGAAAGAAGAAACACTGTATGACGAAGCTGATGTTAGCTTTGATATTGGGTATGGAAAACACACACAGTATTTTCAAGATCGGTGTGAGAAGAAAGCTAAGCTTACAAAGATTGATTTTCCTTGCAAATCAAATGACAACAGTTCCGATAAAATGAGTGCCTCACAAGAGAGCGCGAAAGCTGGCCCTACCTCCGAAGCCAAGAATTCCTCTCAACGTAGCCGAAAGCCACCAAAAAGAAGCAGTGACCGAAGACCTAAGTATTTAGACGAGCTTACGCTGTGTGAAAACGTCGACGAGCTATTGAAGGTAGAGATTCCAAGCGTTGATTTGAAGATGTCAACCACTTCACGCATCCAATCCATGCCAAAGCCAAAGAAGGGGAAGAAGCAGAGACCTGACCACGCAGATGAAATTGTGCTCAGCGATAATGTTGACGACCTACTGAACATGGAAAAGTCTAACACGGGTTTGGAAAGATCACTTTCTTTGCTGATGATGCCAGATCATTTGAAGACAAAAAGCTGCAATAGAAAAACCGAGTATGCAAAGTCTGTTACGCCCACTGAAAATATCTATGACATTTATGAAAGGGAATTTCCAAACGAAGACTCGTCTTGCTCCCGGCTTGGTATCAGAAATGGCGACTGTGAAAGAAAAGAACTTACCCTTGGATCGAAGTATTTGGCGTCCATGATTCCAAAGCTGTTTTCGGCCCGTCGTAAGGTTACAGAGTCCGAAAACACAGCATCGCACACTTCTTTGGTGATGCCCGCTGAAAGGAATGCTGTAATCGAAGGTGTTAGCTTTGCAGATGCCAAAGCTGCTTCAGCAAAAGTTGCAGCTCAGACTTGTGTTAGTGGTATGTCAATGAGCAAAGATGAATCGCGTCCAATTCAGTTGACAGTGACTCCACTGGCCTCTTGTTCCAAGGAGGAGGGAAAACCTTCACCTTCCTCTGTCAAAATGGGAAGTGGCTTCCCAAAAACGGACCTTACTGCTACTGAAAACAACGCCGTTCCAGAGCCTAAAGAGGATGGCTGCTCAAGCGCTGATAATAAAGTGAAAGTCGTTGATTTGAAAGATATTGTTTACAGTGTCGACGAACTGAAGCTTATGGCCCAGATCGAAGCCGAATACGGTGATCAGTAAATGCTTGTTTCAACTACCATCATTTCATTTTCCTAGTGTTTCTAAAGAAACACAAGCAAGGAGTACATTGATTGTTTGCCTTCAAGTATCAAATAACCACGGTAGCCAACATGGAAATCTGCCATCATTTCTGTTCATCACTGCTTTTTGTCTCTCAAGTCACAATTCTCTGAAGGCATTTGACTCAAGAATGTAGACAGCTTGGCGTTGGAAAGACATTGTGCATTTTTTAACATGGTAAAACACTCGGCTGAAAGGAATAAGAATATAAGAGGTAATCAGGAGTACACAAAATATTTTGTTCCCTTCCATACCTTTATGTGGAGCGCTTCCCCTTCCCAAGCATTATGACATGATTTTAACCATAGTTAGTAACTATGTTTTAACCAAACACACCCACGCAACAACGCACTATAATCTCTGTCCATACCGTAGGGTGTTAAACGCCGTGGTGTGGCTATGAGGTTCCACTAAGGGAACTGCACTCCGGCATCTTGCAAATGGTATGGCATTCCAGCTAGTGTACAGTTACCAGGAGTTAAAATATACTGAGGATGGTTAATGTACTGATAGAGGAGCATTCTTGTGTTTTGGAGTTTTTGGGTTACGCCTTCGGCACGGGAATAAATGAGGCTAATTTTAGAATTCACTTTTCCCGCAAAACTCTCTTCGAGATGGGAAGAAATAGAAACCTAAAACAAAACCTGCAAAAATCTCGCAAGAACCCCAGAAAAGTTTGCATCCTTAATCATGGGACGTTTGGTTGGTAGTTAAAGTCATTCTTATTGCCGCAAGACAGTAGTAAAATACCACCGTCTGCTACTGTGTTGCGGTAAAGGCCTAATGGGTAAGAGGATCGTTCCTGGTAGTGGGCTCCTGATTGGCTATCTTAATATCCAATATGTGTAAATTATTCAACAGGTTGGATCGTTGACATGACACAGTCCTATCCTCTGGCCTTCCTCGTGTCTGCTGGTTTTGTGGCTGTTGGCGGCAGTCTGTTGTTCCTTATCCCTGTGCTGCAAGCCCGAAAGGACAAAAAGAATGGATACCATACAACCTGCTGCCAGATAAAACAAGCCTTGCCTGCTGCGACAGAGCAGCGGAAGAACTCGGTTTCATACACAGTACTTGTGGTCGAAGTAAATGAGCCGCTGGAACGGGAAGTGGAGGAATGTAGGGTATTGTCTGGTGTGACGTATGCTTACGTGCGAGAGACTCGTGTGTGAACCGTATTACACGATCGTTAAACAATTTCACTCCAAGGGATTGAGAAGTAATTCAGTCTTCTCTGTCTACGCTTCGAAGACTGCAGTTTGGTATCAAATCAGTTAAAAATCAATGAATTGAAAATTGAATTGGAGTGATTGCCAGCCAGTCACTATTGGTTTCAGCTTTACCACCTGATTATTTAACTGATCACCTGTCGGACCAGTTCAAAACCAAAGCAGTGAGAAAATGATTTTTGAGAGTGATTTGAAAACTGCTCTAATTTATGAGTTCTAAAAGGCCGGGAAACTTGCATATTGATCATTTCTAGGAGTGAAAGGTGAAAGGGGGAAAAGACGTCCGCTCATAGAGACGCATAGAGATAGTGATTAAGGCTCAGAGATAGTGATAGGCTCAGAGATAGTGACATGCTCAGTGATTGTGATAGGCTCAGAGATAGTGATAGGCTCAGAGATAGTGACATGCTCAGAGATAGTGATAGGCTCAGAGATAGTGATAGGCTCAGTGATAGTGACATGCTCAGTGATTGTGATAGGCTCAGAGATAGTGATAGGCTCAGAGATAGTGACATGCTCAGTGATTGTGATAGGCTCAGAGATAGTGATAGGCTCAGAGATAGTGACATGCTCAGAGATAGTGATAGGCTCAGAGATAGTGATAGGCTCAGTGATAGTGACATGCTCAGTGATTGTGATAGGCTCAGAGATAGTGATAGGCTCAGAGATAGTGACATGCTCAGTGATTGTGATAGGCTCAGAGATAGTGATAGGCTCAGAGATAGTGACATGCTCAGAGATAGTGATAGGCTCAGAGATAGTGATAGGCTCAGTGATAGTGACATGCTCAGTGATTGTGATAGACTCAGAGATAGTGATAGGCTCAGAGATAGTGACATGCTCAGTGATTGTGATAGGCTCAGAGATAGTGATAGGCTCAGAGATAGTGACATGCTCAGAGATAGTGATAGGCTCAGAGATAGTGATAGGCTCAGAGATAGTGACATGCTCAGTGATTGTGATAGGCTCAGAGATAGTGATAGGCTCCCGGGGTCCGTTTCTCGAAACGTCCGGAAAGCTATTTTATGATGACAACGGGAATTATACTGTTGTTGGTTTTTAAGTTTAAGCCAGGCAACTCTAAGTTAACCGGCACGTTTGACTCTACTGGGTTCACGTCAAGAACGACACAAACATTCGACAGCGTCCGACTTATAAATGGAGCTCTGGTACCGTAAATTAAAGTTATTGAGACGTTCGACAAACGGGCCCCTGCACAAATACGTTATCAAGATAGAGTAAATACAGGACCCCCATTTCCTGCTAAATAAGATCAGTAAAAGTGAAAAAGGTTTCTAGATACGAGAGATTGATAGCCATCAGAACTGCCTCACAAGGCCAAAACGGTGCTGCGAGGGAAATGTCACCAACCATATCCAATGACAACAGGAGGTAAAGCTGTTATCAGGTCAACAAAAACGCGGAGGTGTGTGTAAAACATTGCGCATGCGTGTCTCAGTTGTTCTGTTTTAAAAATTCACGGTTTTGTTGAAATACGTTTTAGGAATTGAGAGAAGAACGGATGGTGAAGCTATCGCCCCGAGATCGATTTTCCTCACTTACTCGATCGCTCCAAGACTTTGATCTCCGTCTTTCTTCTGTTCATAGAAAACTGCTAATTAAAAATTGCTGTACCCAACAGTGAAAGAAAGAGAAGAAAGACATCAAAATATTTTATTTCTGTCCTTTAAAAACAGTGTCAAATTTGCGATGGCACAGTTTATAGTTATGGTAATCTAGTATTGAAGTTTGACTGTTGACGAAAGTCTACTCGCCCAAAGAATTTCGCTGACAAAATGCTGTGGGCGATTTTATTTGATTGTAGATTAAGGTTTAAAACTAAATCATATGGCAAAGGTTTACTAAGTGTCGAAGTAAGATCCCAATTATACAGAGAAGGGATCTGAAGCAGTCAAAGACGTTTCAGTGATACAGAAACTAAGAAAAAAAAATCATATTTAAAATAGTGCATGATAATAGTATCAATAATTTTCTTTATTTATTATTGGATTTGTTGCATATATAACCTGTAGTATTTAATATTTTTGTATGTCTCAAGAAAACTGGTATATCTCTGGAAAGTAAGTTAGTAATATGGAGAAGACAATTTTTTTATATTGAAATTATTTTGTGTCAATTTTTTTGGTGGGGTTCAAAAAATTAAATTTGAAATATAATGGCCATGTTCTGTTAACTTTGGTTCAAACCACACACGATCTAGGATGAAACGGTCGAAGTTTCTCAGTAGGATGTTTTACAAGTTTATGTTTAAATCTTGGTAACTTCTGGAATTGTTTATATCAAAGCCTTTCCCATGTTTACATTTAGAAGGAAGCATGGAAGACCGAACTTTCCAGCTCAGTAGCTGGTTGTGAAAAATTACAGCAATACCTATCCATTTTTTTAACCATTTAGAACGAGCTAGTTTAAGTTTAATTGTACTGTAAAAGCTGACAGACACTTACTAGCCAAGCCAGGTAGCGAAATCAAGATGGTGGATCTTAGTGGAACACGTCCAAAGTTATGGCATTTTCTATATTTACAAGATTTACTCTCTGGATCGAACGATCAATTTTAGATTAACAAAAGAGTAATCGTTTCATTTTTCTGACAGCTACAATGAGTAATACCTTGGACTGTTATAGAAATCTATTCTTTGATTTTCACACAAAGATATAAAGTGGAATTTTTGTCCAATTTTGCTACTTCAGCAATCCTGTGAATTAAAGCCTTAATTATTTAGCCAGCGACCAAGAGAACATTTCCTCTTGCAGCGACTTAATGTATATTTATACAAGCTTCTCCTGATAGTGCTCTACTAAGAAAAAGATATTTAAAGAGTGTATTGTTAAAAGGACTTAAATGTACAGAATAAATAAACTGTAAAATGATTAAGTAAATAAATTAAACATTGCTTGAACTGGGATTATGCGTACTACAGTACCGTTTTGTTTCGTGTCTCCAGCAACAAAAGGGATTTGATTTGACATTACCTGACCAATGAGAATCAAGTCTTAATACTTAGCTCACCTTCTATATCTATTTTTTAAAAAAATTGGAAAAAGTATCTCATTGAAAGACAATTTCCTTCTTAAGTTCTAGAACGCACAATGCTTGCTCGCCCTGTATTTACATCTTGCACTTCGTCATTAAATTTTTAGCCCAGGGAAGCCTACTCGCATAAGCTTTCAGCTTCTTTAGGCTTCCTTGTCACTTTTCCAATATTTGTAACTATAATTGTTCACAATGTGCATGTATGGGTGACTAAAATAAATAAATAAATAAATTGAGAAAGTAACGCACACATTTTTTAAAAATGGCAGTTTGCATCTGATATCTTCGGTTGAACTTGGGTTTGACCCCCAGAGGAATGGGGCGAGTAATACCCGCGCTTGCGCATTGTCTAGAACCGCAGCAAAACCTCAAGGCACCACGGAGATATTATTATTGCCAGCGAAGAGAAAAGGTAAAGCGTTTGAAACTTCTTTATCAGGGACGGCGGAGCGTATTTTGAAGTGGGGGGGCTGAAAACGAGCGCGGGAGGCGCGAGTTGGTAGGGGGGTCTGGAGGCATCCTCCCCCAGAAAATTTTGAAATCTAGAGTCTCGGAAATCGTATTTAAAACATTCTCCGCGACATACTTCTTGAAATAATTAGCCTGGATAAAGCGTAAAATGAAAGGTACTTTTAATGCTTACAGCAATATTTTGGAGGTTATTTCTCAGCCTTCCGGTCTCCAAGGCTAACCTGCGGTTTTTGGACACAAGCTTCCCGTCTGTGGGAAGGAAGCACACGCTGAGAAAATGTTAAAAATACGTAAACGCGAAAAGTTTCCGACGAGGCTTGTATAAAGTTGTAGCTTAAACAAAATAAAATGTCATCCTCCTCAAAAATGGGGGGGCTAAAGCCCCCCCGGCTCCGCCGTCCCTGTTTATTTGTCACTTTGACACTGAGTAAGGTGACGAACAAACATAATTATAAAAAAAACGATGTAGTAATCGGTTGAAGGGGACATAATGCGAAAACACGATAAACTGATGAGTAAATAAATTCACCGCCTCCGAACCTCTTACGAATGACCTGTCAGCGGTACCGCGGGCTTAACCCTTTAATCTCACGATAAGATCTCCTCTTAATGTAACTTATTGAAAAACTGTTGAAACGTACTTTCAAACCTTTCTTAAGGCCCCGTCCGTTTCTCGAAGATCTCGATAACTCTACGGGCCGTGTTGTAGTTCGAACCGACACTTCGATACTGCGACACTTCGACAAATCGACCATTCGCGCTACAATTCGACACGTCAATACTGCAATCAGCTATCGGCGCTTCAATACCTCGATTTAGCAATCAGCTAGTGCACGTGGTAGCTAGTATTTGTTAGAGATCTTCGAACTTCCATTAAACTCTGTTTGATTCTTGTCGTGTTCGATTTTGCTGCACAACAATTGATCCAAGTGTGATTCATTTGGGTTTTGTTCTTCACCGTCTATCCTTGTGATTTACATTTTTTTTCGGGGTCTATGGAATGTTAGTGATGTGCTTGACGCACAACCCAGTCCAGCGTGTAAGACAACTCAGCATTACCCGGCTTAAACTTATAAACCAAGAAAATTGTAATCCCCGCTGTAAATATTGTTATCAATGTTTCCTTTTAAGAAAGGCCCCCTTCCTGATGTATCCAATAAAATGTTTTTGCTGGACAAATTTATGATTAAAATACCAGAAACTCCTACGCCTTTTACTTATTTTCTTGTAGAACAAATATCAGACAGTTTGCAAGACGCTTCCAAGGACCCGAACTGTTTGATTCTCTTGATACAGAAATTCAGAATGCTGACAGTCTTTCTCAGTTAAAGTATAAATTAGAAACGTTTCTCCTGAACTTACTTCCCCTTATTTTGTTTGTGTTCTTTGCGTTTTAACCGAAATATATTTATAAATTAGATAAGAGACGCCCATAATTATAATTCCATAGTCGCATTTTTTGAGGTGCCTGTAGCCAGCATAAGCCCTAATGGTTTCTATATGGGCATCCTCGACTTATGCTTTTCTTTTATTTGTTATTCAATGTCTCTTGTAGTTTAATATATACTTATTTTGTAATCTGAAATAACAAAAGTGGCAAAATAAACTGAAACGCATCACAAAATAGCTTTCCGGGCCCGGTAATTTACCGCACTTTTCGAAAAACGAGCCCCTGAGGTGTTTTGGAAAAGTGAGTGTGCATCGTTGACATCATTTCTTCCACGAGGAGGGGCCTCTTTCACCGTTTTGTACCGGCCTCGCCCGAAAAATAGAATGTGTTTAGCCCCTTATCCTGTTCCGTTCCATCATTCACTGGCAGTTGACCTGCAGTGGAGTCATGATACTGAGCAAGAAAAGTTTTTCCAAGCATGTTAAATAATGAACAAATCCAATCTTCCCATTAATTTGGCCTCCGAAATTTCAACTCTGGTGCAAATGCAAAGAGGCTTTTACTGCTGACTAGGTTTAAAAGGCAATTGCTCCAAAATTGGCACCAACGTTTCAGCCTTATATTTAATTAAAAATTGCAAAGGAACAGCTCAAGCCCAAGGAAGGCCAGCTAGCAGTTAGGTTTGCCCGTTTGTGTAACACGCCCAAAGTATTTAAGGCGCAAGTACATTGTTCAGTACTAAGTTATAGTCCATATTCTTGGATACACCAGCGTACCAAACCACTGCATTCAATCTGAAGACTTCGCTTTCTATCGCAGAAGTCTTTGTTTTTGGGTGAATGTCTGTCCATGACCGTGAACTCTGCACCAAGTATTTGACCTTCAGGAAAAAACTCCGGAAAAGTTGTAATCGCGATACCAATGTCTTTCCTGTTGAGCACCGAACTTCGTTTTCCCCGAGACAGGACGTCTTTTGACGATTTTGTTTCTTTGCAAGGAATTTCATCAACCGAGCTCTCGTTTGTACATTGCTTGTATGGAATTTCCTTCATCAATTTTGTTGCGCTTTGCGAAGAAAAATATTTAGGATCTCTGTTCTCCGCCAAGGTTGTCTTGCTTAACTGTTGACCTGAGATCGTGGATTGATTTGAGCGACACATTGTGTCAACTTACGACCATCAATGGCAAACCTCTCTACTAAAGCTCTTCTCGCGATGTAAAGTTAGATAATTAAACTTCTTTTCTGGCCTGAATTTGGTTTAGCTTAGGAAACTCTCCCTGTGTTATTCAACTCCTACACTCTTTCTGAACTGTTTTAAGATCAACCGGCGCTCCTCTCGACGTCTCAGTCAATGTTCACTGTTCAAAGGCAGCGTGCTTCTAACTCAAAATTCCCTGGTAAAACTCTAATAGCCTGCGACACTTTCCCTTCTTGAAGTACGATTGGTTAGCAAATTCATTGCGAGGGAAAGGTGCACTGATTATTGATTCTGTGTGATCACGTACGCGCATTGAACGCTGTGAATCTTTAATCGCTTGTCGTGATTGCTTTTGTTCCAACTGATACAATGTTGATTGTTGTAGAAATTCAAGTAACCAAACACGACTGACAAGGGAGACCGTTTGTCTTCTGATTTCTGTTTTAAGAACACAAAACTGTTATCAAACATCTGCTAATGCCTGCACTAAGAGACGGTAGTATAAATGATATGAATCTAACGCTCTCTTGTGAGTTCTTCTTTGGGTCAAGCTATATGGCCATAGTACAAATAAGCCAAGGTCTTCAACAGAGATGAAACTTTCATAACAAAGTCTTATGTGTTCGTCTTAGCAGGTGTTTTAACCATGTTGTGAGTCAAATTCAATGAATTTTTTTAGTTCCACTCTGCGAGCTAATAAGCAGCTTTGTTATATCGAGAAAATTGGAAACGCAGTTGCGAAATATGTTTCGTTTATCGATAAAACCCGTCTTTTCCTTTGCGCTTTAGATGATTGCAACAACACAGATTCAAATTAATTTTTTTAAGCTCGAAGGAAAAAAGGCAGGTTTAGACATGTCAGTCCCTCGGCGTAAGTTAATTTCCTTAACTGGTTAATTTTGTATACGTTACTTTTTAGAGAAGGTTTCAAGATATTAATCGGTTGCAGAAACACTTAAGATCGATTTCTGGAATATTAGGATATCTGTACCATTAGCGACTCCTTTGATGTCTAATTTTAACGATACATTTTAAACTGAGGGGGATTCTATTTCGATTTTACATCAAGGAATGACTATTTTCAAGTAGGGTTACTTTTATAGCTCAGCCTCTCTATCTGATGCCTTTATTGAAAATTCTGATAAGCCCCATTTAGTATCCTGGAGAAATTTGCATAAGAAAAGCACTATATTATGTATACCATATACTTCGGGGACAATGAGGGACATTAGTTTTTCTGCCTTGTAGAGTGTCGCCATTTTCTTCTCCGCTTCGTTTTTGGGAATTTGTTGGCAGAAAATAATGTTAAATGTTTTAATAACCGATGGTTTAACAACATCTTCAAAACGGGAAGCTAAGAACCGTGAGATGAATTAATAACAACGAAGGCAGGCACGGATTGTAATTGATTATAACCCGCAAAGTGTAAATGAAAACAATTTTAAATATTAAAAGTGCAAATTGCAAGACCACACGTCTACCCTGCCTTGAGGGAACGATAAACCTGAGTTGCTTTATGACACGCGTGATTTGTGTGATTCACTGCACGTTCACAGAACGTTGCTCCGCATTCCAATATCACGATCACGCGTGAAAATCGAAAACCATTTTCGTTTTGGCTCAGGGCTGGACTCAAATTTAGTTTAACAATCAGAAATAATTCTTATCGTTTGATTAAAATTTTGTATTGATTTGTTCCCTAATGTTCGGTTTCCTTTCATCTGTTAGTAAACGCGGTAAGTCGACTGGACTGAGACCGATCTGCATTGCAAAGGCGAACCGCTTTCAGTTGCTTATTTTTCTCGGAAGAGATGTCAGGATCAGGAGATAAATTCTCACTGATAAGAACATAAACTTGTCGTGATAACAGTCAAATAACTAAAGCTCTAAGCTTGAGCTTTGATGGATAATTATCTCTTTAATTGAATTTCAGGAAATGTTTATTTCAAAGCTTTATTAGAGATTTGCCGGTTTTCTTCTGTTTTTGCTTTTTAACAGCAATGAGTCTGAAATGGGAAAAGAAGTATCTCAGTGATGCTGTTTTGAAAATATGTAACTCGCAGTACATTCAATGGTATCATTTTCATAGAGTTTAATATTGGTCAAGTTAAAATGTGACTGAACTGAAATAATTTCTCCAAGTATCTTTCTAAATATAGGTTTTGTAGCTTGAAACGGAAATATCACATTTGTTTAGAAACCCTTCCAGCTAGATTTGCTAATTTTTCCTTAACGCGTTTTCCAGCCCCTAAACGAGAAGAAAATAGGCGAACAATATTCTTTTCCATGTCTATTTAAAAGTACGATCAATCAAGTGTACACTGTTGAGAACGTTCTTTCCCCGTTTTCGTTCTCGTGGCTACTCGATCCTTTCAGGAAGGCAGTTTGACACTACGCGACAGCGCTGTAAGAGTGTTCACGAGTGTCCACTCGGCTCCCTAGGTTCTCTGGGATATCATGCGCGTTCGAGTAAACTTCGGATTAGTTAATTTTCACTGCTTTGGTGCAAGATTGCTTGGGTGAGAACAACTCTTTTAGTGGTCTAACAAAATCGATGTTACAACTAGGTTCCAATCGACTAACTACGATCTAATATACATACAAAAATACACGGACTATAGTAAACTGACCAAATTTATGCCAACAGTGAGCGAATTTAACCCCGTCTGTTCCATCATATAATCGACTTCTCATGTTTGACTACTCTGAATTCCTGCACGTGGTTTGGGCTGTTCATCGACTGACAGGCAAGAGTCTCGATGTTTACCAAGTTTTCGTGTTTGTTTGTTCCAGCAATCAAGCACAGCATTCAAGCAATATGAGTCAGTGTACATGTTTTCCCGTAAAGAGTCTTTCGGGTTTTTAAACAGGATTTTCAACTGGAAAACGTTGCCTCAATCGCCCACGTGTGGTTGCCTACCGAGCGATGTGTGCATTCCAGCGATGAGAAATACGTAATGCACAGGATTTGACAAACATTCAATAACCTCTTCTTGTAGTCATACAATTCCCTTCGGAGAACAAAATGCTACCCTTCGGGATACAATGACCATTACATCCCAGTTGAGTTTTTGTTACATTTAATTGTTGCAGTTTGTTATAGTCGGTATTGGAAAAAAGCTAAAATAGATGGTCACGTTTACACTATAACAGGAACCATTCTGTAATTAAAGTCAACAAATTATTCATTGAAAAGTTTAAATCAAAGCAACACGTTCATTATTATTATTATTATTATTATTATTATTATTATTATTATCATTATAGTTTATAACGAATTTAATTGTACCATCGTTTCCAGAGTATGGATTGAGTTAACGACAAATTTTACTGATCATCGGTTTATACCAGCGTCTTCCTCACGGACTTCGCTGATCGGTCTTTCAGTTTTAAATAAAGCGTTTATTATTATTATTATTAGATGTGGCCAGTAATTCTTGCCAGAAGAAAATGTTGTTATATACAAAAAACTGGATTTCCCTTGACCCTGAATCTTGGCTCTGGCCAAAAGATACACACGCTCTGGAAACAAGATTGAATCTAACTACATAATATATCTGTGCATGTGCAATAGAGTCAAATATGTTAATGACGCCTGCAGTAGCCACACGCACCCATGGCGGGCCTATTTTAACTTAACTCGCATCAGACCCATTTCGAGGACGACCCAAACCCGCAAGACACGTGGATGTCACTAAATTTCTCTAGATCTCTAAGACGACTCTATCACGTTCGGCTCAAAAGTCGGTTATGGAAACGATTATTCATGCATATTAAATGTTATTTTAAGAGTAACAAAACCAATAAATTTGAAAAAGTATCAGACGCCCAATAGGGCAGAGGAAATGTGATTTACGGGATGGAACGAGTTGTTGAAGCAAAGTTGAGTCATCAGGAGAGGGAAAATGTTGATAACACTCGGTCTCCGTGGCGACCGCTATCCGGGGAAACCACGATTTACTTCCGATTTTCAACGACCGAGACTCGGGTTTCTTAGACTGGCTCGGCAAGTTCCTGGCACAGAGTTCGAGCCTTCTCTACCCTCTAAACGCTTAAGATGCACGACTATTTCTTTCGAGCCCAATCTCGTCACTGGAACTCCCTCTTAATATGACACCTGCCGAGCACCAAAATCGCGGACACGCTTTTTGGCGCTGACCAGAAGGATTGTAGCCTTTAGCGACATAACTGTGTCATGTCCAAACACGTGTCGAACCTGACTTCATATATATCGTGTTATCACGTGCTTGTACCAGAAGTGCTTGTCTTTAAACTGCAGCCAGGTGCATGTTGGCGATTTTGTAAGACACTTTCACATAAATAAATACAAGTCCTTTTTAGTGAAGGTAAGTTTTTTTATTGAAGGGGGGGGGGGTGGGTCGGGGCTTCGGAGGGGAGGGTCCTTAGTAATTCTTTTACACATTGGGGAGGGTCAGACCTGTTTTATTCTCAACCGGGGGAGGGTCACAATTTCAAAGTTTTGGCAAGGAAAAAAATACTCCATGTCGCATTTAATTTGTATATACAAGTTGCTCCATCTGACCTCATGAAAATCCTCACATTCACCACAAGCACATTTCCCTCTTTCTATTCATCGTACATCCTTACCCATTTTCAAATGCATGATCACCAAAGGGATAAAGATATTTCCGAAACTATTGTTGAGGCACGAGCGAACTCTGAGTAGAAATGAAAATATTAGAGTTCGTTAGAGTTCGAGTGAACGAGGTATTTCCGATGTGATTGTCGAGGCAGGAGCGAGCGAACTGCGAGTTCCGACGTTTGCGCTTCACGGTCGGAACGCTAACGAACCCACCGTTGATCTAGAAGATGTACAGTTTTCTCTGATCTGGAACTCAAACACGTGTCTACAGTACTTCCTATCACGTGTTCACGTGTTCGTTTAGTGAGTGCGTGGGTTTGTGGGAACAGCTGGGTGAAAAGAGAGATTTTACGATTTTGCAAGTTCGTTTTCACTTTCTGGCGGATTAACGATATGGATTCTAAAGATAACGAAAAACGTGTATATTGTTTTAGTCTTAAATGTCGTCTTATTTGTGGGAATATCATTACAGTTTCTTCGTTGGGACAGACAATATATTTATTGCATTACTGAATGAAGTGTTGAGGTTTGGAAAGTATTTGCATATTGGCGAGACCGTTAGAAGACAGTTTCAATCATGAATAAATACACGCTGTCATTTATCCAGAAAAAGTTGGCCGGCAGTACATTGTTTTGTTCATTCTTGACGTATTGTAAAAAGGGCAAAAAAACCAAAAGAACCTGCAATGATTTTGAGGTTTTGTTTTCCGGAAAGATACTACTGATTAGCGGAGAAATCGATTACAATAACCACCGAGATAAAGCAACGAGAAAGGAGGAAGCTACTCGATTCTGTTCAACCATCAGATCTCAGGAGGCAGACTGCAGAACCAACGTAACAAAGAAAAAAAATACGCTTTTGGAAGAAAACAGAGAACCAAGCGGAAAAAAATGGAACATAGAGACACGAAACTGTTAAAAAGATTTGAAGTGACAGCATATAAGAGTGAGTATGGTAAGATGGTTTGCAAAAAGATTTAATGGGCATAAGTTGATTTGTTCTCTGAATCTTACTACTAGGTAAATGACCAGTAGACTAACAAGCCGCCAGGAATTCAACTGTGGTTTTTAACAAGGAATTTCAGCTGGAAAAAGCGTCTTCTCTGGAGGGAAAACCCTGGGAAGAGGCAGTTTCGGTTAAAAAACGAAAACGTTATCAACCAAGTCGTATCAGCGATGACAAGTACGTCAAGTTTTGGCTAGACTTTTTTGGATAGCGACAGAATAACACGACATGTACAGTTTATACATCAAGCTCAAGGACAACTCTACAATTTGTTCAAATCTACAGTCATACAAATCCTCAGGTGACCAACTTAAGAACAGGGGGACAATGCCAACATAGCTAAACCCGCTGAGACCAGAGCTTACAGAAATAATTTTTATGATTATGATTATATTTGCAAAGATGATTACCATTTTTCCAATGCACCTAAAAATTTGCTGCTAACCACATCATTTCACTCAGTTTGTGGCAACCTTTAGGGCTGTATCCAGCTGAGTGGGCGTGATTTTAGTGCTGCATCTGTCTGGATTATGTCCTTTTAGTACCCAATATTATTGTTCCACGTTTAGCGCAAGCTAAACGAATACCACAGTATTACACTGAGACTGCAAGCAGACACGCGTTGTCAGTTGATAAAAGTATAAATTTCAATATACTATTTTACGTTGTAACTTATTTGCATTCAATAAAAGCTCTAAAAAAATTGAGCTCTGAACTTTATTCTAGAGGTTTTGTTTACGCGATGCCTACGGAATACAAACAAACTTCCATACGTTTTCGATTTGTGGCGTGACGAAAAAGGCTTTTTTGGTGTAACTGTAAAATCGACGGCGTAAAAGGCCATTTCTCTGGCTGTGAACCATGAAATTTGCTTAGGACACAGAAACCAAGACTGATCCCGTAGTCATGCTGGCAATAGGGAGCTTAAGCACGCGCGTTTTTGAGACGCGGACGGTAACCGGAAGTGAGCTGTTTTCTCCTCTAACTTGTCTTCACATAACCACATTTACATTGATTAGTATCTTTTCTCCATTAGTGATGATCAGGATATCGAGCACATACTGCTCCTCTATTCTCCAAACTGGAAATTCTAGATATTTTCCAAGTTGATACGCTCGACACTGCTAAATTTATGTTTCGCTACCACAATAACCTGCTGCCCCCACTCTTCCGCAATCTGTTCATGACAAACAGTCAAGTCCATAATTATCACACAAGAACAGCCAGTAATTATCGAGTGCATTCCTGTCGTACGAACATTAAGAAATTCACAATTCTTCACCAAGGACCTAGAATCTGGAACTGTCTTCCTGCATCTATTACAAATTTGTCAAGCTTTTCTGTCTTTAAGAACAAAGTGCTAGAGTTTTGATTAAAATAGATACTAAACTAGCACTTCTTCGCAGCCCTTATTTCTTATAATATTGCGATGTCGAGGTGGCCTCTCTTAATAAGCCTGGTGGTTTCCTGAGGTCTCCTCGCCTAACAACCTGCTGTAGACTGTTAAATGTATTGTAAAAAAAAAGGCTAATAAATAAATGATGATGACTATAAAAATCTGGGAGACACCACTGTCCTGGCTTAAGCTCCCTAATAAAAAATATTGAAAACCGACGAGGCATAATTGACTTCCAAAGTTCGACAGTCACACCTCGGGCCTCAGACTTCGAACGGCTTCGGGTCCGCACCACCTCACCCACCTTCCGCAGTCAGTGGCGATTTACGACTCCACCCCCTTTTGGCAAAACACGTGCTCACAGCATTCCATATGATGTGTTCACGTGTTTTTATAAGGAGCGCATGACTTTGGAAAGCAGCTGAGAGTATACGGTCAATTAGTCTTATTCGTAAGTTCATTTAAACTGTTATCCGGATTATTAAAATTGATTCTGAGGAGACAGAAATGAATTTGTCTTATAATCAGTCTTTCCCGGTTTTGTCCTGTCCATTTATTAACAACTAAAAGTGAGGATTTTGATGGTTTATTCGCCTTGATGGAGGATAAGTGTTTTATTCCATTTGAAGTGAAGTATAGAAGTTTGTTTGGTATTTACATAAGAAAGACAGTTATGCCTGATGAATAAATATGCTGTAAGTTTGAGCATAATTTGGCACCGTTCCTTTTTATGCTTTTCATACGGTATAAAGGAAGCGAGCAAAACCCATTAACGTTCATTTGAGCTTTCGCCTACACTACGAGCAGCGCAAACACGAGTATTGGGATAAATTATGGATGCATAACGCGACAAATCTCACCTCGCTTCGAAATTCAGACCTCCCAGACAAGCAAACATGAATCACAAGAGATTCAGAGGAAAACACACGTTTACTAGAAAATTAAGCATTATAACGGAAGACGGAGAGGATGAACTTCATAACAGACACATTGATCATAAAGTGTTAACAATTAGAAACCACGGTTGGTGTACAGATACGATGCAAGCACAAGAAGTGCACGGAGATAAATCAATTTGTGCCTCGAATGTGAGCAAGAAAAACAAAACGAGTGAACCAAAGTCACCAGTCGATTTACCGCAAGCCATCAGGAGTTTGCAGAAATCAACTGCGACTTTAAACAAGAAAATTCAGCCAGAATCGGAAAATCCTCTAAAAGGAACACCCTGGGAAGATGCAGTTTTTACAAAACGAAAACATTACCAGGCAAACCACACCATTGAGGATCACTGCATCATGTTTTGGGTGACGTTTTTTGGATAGCAAGTACACTTAAACTGCTTATTGAGGTAAAGGACGAGTTACCTCTGACGAAGCAGTCGTCAGGTTCCATGCATGAGGAACTTAAAGCAAAGGCGCGAAAGAGCCGTGACTATGTGCTCTGTGATTCCGAGCCTTTTCCCGCGGCATACAACTGCCAAGCAGTTGCCAAACAGTTTCACGCGTTTTTTGCTTACTATAAACGGTCATGACAAAATAATATTTGCGTTGAACGTTTTAGGAGATTGAGAACTTTGCGAAAACGTTTCACCTGTTTTCTGTCGAGCTTAAACCGGTTTCGACCATAAAGAAGTAGCATTTGTGTTGAAAGTTTTACAATTGGCCTCTGGTACGGATTCGGTTCGGTTACAGCTTCGGATTAAGAATGTTAAAGTTATTCCAACCGGGTTTGTGACATATGCAAACGAGAATCTCCGAGTCCTTTTTAACACACTTTGCCCGTCACTTTTCCGTGCCAGTTCTCTGCTTTTACAGTCCAAAACAGTGTCATGCAAATTGTAATGTGTTGTAGACACCATGTACCAAAAACCAACTGACGGAAAATTGTAAAAAAACGCTTTATTTTGCTCCTGTGTTTTTCTCACTACAAACATAGTACTAATAAAGCTGTGTAATTCCATTTGATACTGCAGAATGTTTTAATTTGTAAATACCAGTTATAACGTACACTATAAAGATATTTGTGTCTCTTTAGTGCAGTGTTAAAATGTATATATAACATTTCAACTTGCTTTCTATCCAAAGCTATATATGTTACAAAATGGACCAGTTTGTTATATATTTATCAGCTTAGCTTTGTTTTATGCATGAGCGGATTTTTTTTGTTGTTGGTCGTTTGTATTGTAAACACGTGGGGTTGTGGTAATGTGCTTAGTCCGGCGTGACAAATAAGCTGTCCTTTTTTAAGCCCACAGAAACACCTGATCGCAAATAACGTGACAGCGAAAACTTGTTCCTTGTTACACGTGAGATTTGCAAACATTGACAGGTGTTTGATAACATAGCCAAATGCTGTCTAATATACAAAAGCATTAAGGATAAAGTTACAATATTATGAGCTACTCGGCCTTTGGCTGTCGACTGACAGTTGTTGTATATCATCAGAAGACACGATCGCTAATTTTTCTTTAACAATCGTAGCGCTCATACGTAAACCTAGCGCGTGCCAGGCTCTCGGTTCGTGGGCACTATCGAAACAGCGACTGAGCGAGGTCGAGCGAAAATCGGCGGGAGTTTCTCCTAACCAGACTCCCACCGATTTGTGCTCTCGCTCTCCCGCTTTTCGATCGTGCCCACGATCCGGGAGCCTGGCACAGGCTAATGTAAACCAGACTGAGAAAAACGTCGCACGTGTAATCGAACGCTGTCGCGTCGTTTACGCACCCGAAGGTTACGTAAGGCTCCCGAGTTCAATATATGTTATTTACCGGGTGGAAGGCCCGTATGGGAAAAAACTATGCCCGAGGTCTTGAGTACGGCCGAGGCCAAAGCCCGAGGGCCGTACTCAAGACCAAGGGCACAGTTTTTTCCTATACGGACAGACATTACCCGGTAAATAACTTATACATTTTTTTCGGATGTCTCCTTTCTAAAGTAAAAAAAAAGTATAGGAAATTGCTACGACGGGGAAAAAAATCCAGCCCGTGGGCCGTATCGTAAAAAGCTAGACCGGTCACTTGCAGGTGATTAGCCAATCAGATTCGAGGATTTAGGATTCCGGCCCGCTCAGATGCTTGAGAAAAATATAAAAACTGTTATCACCGACTATACCGTTTCTGGCAAAAACCGATCATAAAGGCGAACAGGAAATAAATGAGCGAAGTGGTAAAAGTAATCGGTGTTGTATATGCTGTATAATCATAACTATAACAAAATTCTCAAATCTGATTGGCTATCAACTGCCCTGATTTCAGCCTTAATAGGACAGTCAAATAGGACAGTACGCGTCATGCCTGAGTAATTGGACAGTACGCGCCATCACGCGCGCGCTTAAATGGCTTTTTTTTTTCACTTCTGGCATAAAAAATCTTGGAATTTCATGTGTTTTTATTAAAAAAAAGAAGTTTATACATCACAAATTTTGTTACAGTTATGATTAATTGGTAATAAGACTTTGTGTCGTCCAATTCGGTCTGCAATCATACTCGTGATTAAACAAATCGGACTCCCGCTACGCGGTCGTCCGATTTTGTTTTTCACTCGTATGATTACAGACCGAATTGGACTCCACTCAGTCCTATTACCATTACTAACAATCACCTGTGCATTGTATCTACAGCTGTTTTATATAACTGACACTCCCTGAGAAGAACTTGCAGTGGGCCAAGTTTAATGCCCTTGCTTCAGCCTGTCTCCTATAGCTCAGTGGTAGAGCGATCGAACAAGTAATGAGAAGGTTGAAGGTTCGACTAGGATTTCTTTTTAAAGTAAAGTACATCATTCATACATGCTCCAGGCTCAATATACAGGCCACCTGCATTATTGCATTATTTCAGTTTGCAGTGTTTTCGAAAATAGCGGGATTTAACTCCCTTAGCTTGTCCTCTTTGATCTACAATAATTTGACAGCGTTTATTTTTGTAGGAGGTTACAGTAAGAGTGAACAAAAAAGCAACGAACGCGCTAGGTGCTGAACTGAAGGTCATGGTTAACGATATACGATTAACACTGAGGCGTTTTCATTAATTTACACTGCAAATTAAATAAATCGTAAAACCAATCCAGTTATAATCGTTGTTAACAGGATGGAAGTATTGTCTCTTACAGTTCCTACTAAGCGGCATTTTTAAAGGTTATTGCTTGTTTAATTAGTACTGCAAACGCAGACATACCCCACATAAGTGGCCAGTTTCATTGTCACAGGCGTTTGTGTAAGCCGAACCGAAACGTTAACACTTTGAAAGAACCTGAAATATTTAAATTCGATTTTGTTTGCAAAATTTGATTTTGAAATGTTTCAATTTATAGTCCAGGAAAATGATATCATATAAAAAGCATTACGAGATTATGCCATGTCTAAAACAATTACGGAAAATTCTAGGTATTTCGTATTTGTTTTAACTGTGGCAGAAGTTTGTAAACATGAATAACCTATTTCTTTGTCGGCATGAGATGAAATAACAAGGCGGGGTTTTTGTCTTGATCTGTTGTTCGGTGTAATTTATGCATATTCCTGGCCAGTCATTACAAAGCCATCCAGAAGTGCTAACATAACTAGAACATGTTAATTTATTTCTCTTTTCAAGGAAGGGAAAATCATTAAAATCGGAGCACGTTCACGGTTACAGCCGTGTCAGATGGGAGGCATTCGAGGGATCGAAACGTTTTAGTAGATACAGAGCAGGGTACAGGTTTGCAGTATTATAGTCGTCAGCTATGTGGATAGCTACTGAGAAGGGTGTTTCAAATGGCCGGCGTCAGAGACGGTTAAGCACAATATTTGAGGCCTGTGAGGAGAGTGGTTTTGGAACGCAAGATGACCTAAATCAAGATCAACCAAGAACATCACTTGCACCAAAGATCGCTATCGCGTCCAAGGAACACGAGAAAGTACATAGAACGAACCGAACCGATGTAAATCAAAAGAAGAACTCGCAGAAAACAAAGAAGTTAGCTTGCGCAAAAGTCAAGTTGAAAATTGTTTCTTCGACTGATTTGGACTGGAAGACATCACTTGAAGGAACTCCCTGGGAAGAAGCTGCGGCAAATCGTAGGTCGCATTCTTGCTTAACGACAACGCAGCGAAGACGCCAACAAAGTCCGAGCGAAAAGAGAATTATTTCGTTTTGGACAGAGTTTTTTGGTTAATTTGGGGAAAAAGACGAATCTCTCTATCCCGAATTTTCAGCAAAGCGTCAGAAAAACTACTATGTCGTAAAACAATTCATTGTTCAATAAAAAGAAAATTCTAGATATTTAAAGAATATCATAGTTTTGTGCTTCACTCAACAAAAGCGTTAAATCTTTCATCCTCTTGTTCTATTCTTTAGTCGGCTTTGATCCTCTATTGAAACTTATCAACAAGTTGAATAATGTAATGTCTACAACAGTGTGGATGCCAAGGTCGATCTCTACGCGGATGACACAACTGTTACAGCCTGAGCAGACATTGCGAACTTTTAATTTCAAGTCTAGAACGCTCACTAAATCGCTCAGTCGGTGAGATTCAGTCATGGGCAGTTCAGGGCGAACAAGCTCCCCCTTAACGAGTCGAAGACCAAGGTGCTGATGGTGACGGGAAACAGGCTGGCATCCAAGGCTCCAAAGCTCGCAGTCCGCTCAGCAAACAGCAGAGAGACTTAAGATAATGTAGATAGCGCAACCCGTCTAGGTCTAAATATTGAGAGCTCTATCTCCTTTCACAATCATGTCGATAAGGTGTGCAAGAAACGCGCCTCGCGACTGCAGTATTATAATGCTATTATTCGACCGATCATGAGCTACGCAAGCGTTATTTGGTGTAATTGCGATAAGGAGTCTTTACACAGAGTATTCAAACTCCAGAAGCTCGCCGCTAGAGGTATCTTTTATGCAGATCGTCTGGCGCCGTCAGTGGAACTTTTCAACAAATTATCTTGGATTCCATGCTATGAACAATGTAATATAGATAAATGCGCAATAATTTTTAAGCATATTCAAAGCAATCTACCTTCATATCTAAATGATCACATAATTATTAATAATAAGCGCCATACAAGATCCACGCGCTACTGCAATTACAATGCTATTTGCCCGAACTACAAAAGGGAAACCGAAGGAAGAAGGACCTTCTTAGTCACAGCCTCCGGGCTATGGAACAATATCCCACTTAATATCAGAAAGGTTGACTCTCTAACTTGCTTTAAACATAATATGTTCAGCCGTATTTTCAAGGAGCAACAGGAAATTCATCATTTTCGCTTCTAGAAATTTTTAGCATTTACACGCAATCACGTATCTGTAACGTTTTATCTTTACATATTGGTCCTAATTATGGCTTAAACATTTATATGTGTTATTGTATTTTTAATTATATTATTATGTGCAATTACATTTTTGATATTAGTAATTTAATCAAGTAGTTGTATATAGTCTTATATTCATATTTTGTCTGTTCGTTGGTCAGGGCCACGAGTTTGTTAGTCTATACTTTTAAGTGCTATCCTCTGTAAATAAAGATTATAATAATAATAATAATAATAATAATAATAATAATAATTATTATTATTATTATTATTATGATTATTATTATTATTATTATTATTAGCGTCATTATAAAATGGCGGAGTTTTTGAGCGTCGTGACTGACCCTTCATCCATAGAAGAAATTCAGTTGCTCAAGCAAATTCAAGGAGCTGAATTGGTTAATGTGTGCTTAGCGGAATTGCTTAATGTGTGCTTAGGCCCTTTTAATTGCAGTTGTAATTTATATATGTCGAGCGTTTCTTACATGAGCTCCTGGCTCGGGGGATTGGGCGACCACTCCCCACGTTATCGATAATAAATACATTGATTGATTGATTGATTGATGTCTACAACAGTAAGGTTGTAAAGAGGGCTCAAGCTTGAGCCCTTCGTTACTAAAAGAGATGCATTTGCCCAGGCTGCGACATAATGAATTTTTTTACTACGTATCCTTGCCCGTATTACTGTATCGTTGTGTCGACCCATCGGTCGCCCCATATTGTTGCCTGAAAAGAGTGCAGGCAAAGGGATGCCGAAAAGATTGCATCAACATGGACCTCAGAAGGGCGACGAAAACGAGGCAGGTCAAGGACAACATGGAGGAGGACGGTGAAGATAGAAAGGGAAAAAGATGGGTAGAAGAAATAGAGTGAGGTACAAATTGCAGCGGCTGACAGAGCTGGTTGGTGGGATTGCGTTGAGGCCTTTTGTGCCACACGGCACCAAGAAGACACGAAGACGATAGGTGTCAGGTAAAGTGATGCAGAAAACCAAGTTAAATTGAAGATTCACGCTTTTAAACTCACGCGCCTCGCAGATACGTTTCGAGGGCTGGAACCCGTTTCTCGAAAGTCCCGACAGCTTTACGGGCTCGTAACAGTAGTGACCAGCATCCAATTTCTCATTACAATATTCACTGTTCATCAACTATTTATGTTATGAGAATGAAAATGACCACCAAAAAAGAGTTGTATTGATACTTAAACAAATTCTCCTCAAGAGTACCATAACAAACATATGAGAACAGTTAAGAGAAAATGAATATTGATATTTAACAATTATTCGCCGAAGGCGAAGTGATTATCGAGGAATATTCACCGAGACGAAGTCGAGGTGAATATTCACCGATTATCACTGAGCCTGAAGCAAATAATTGTTTTAGTATAAATATGTAGGTGATTATTTCAAAAAAGAAAAGAAAAAACATTATACAACACGAAAAAAAATTATTTCATCAAAGGCGCGCGAACGACTGGCAGCCATTTTGTTCGTCGAGGTGATTATCGGCTGATAATCCGAGATAGCGAACCAATCAGAGCGCGCGGTTTTGTATAATCACCTGAGTATTTATACTAATAGGGCTTATGGGTTAAGGTCGGAGCCTACGAAATGTTTTAGTAGTTCTTAGAGTAAAAACTAGCTTTATGTGCAAGTTGATATAGACTTGTATTGATTAACCAAAAACATTGATTTCAATCGTAAACATTGGGATCATAAAATTGCTTTTAGAGTTCGATAAGGTACCGGGACCCAGTTCTAAGAACACGTTTCGAATTTTAAACTAGAAGGGCACTCGGTAGAGCGCATACCTCCGCCCCGCCACATATGTACACCTGATATTACACTCATCTGGATCTGAGATCCGGAGTTTAATCCGGATAAATCCCAAATTTTAATCGATTGATCCTGAGTATATTTGCGACCTTTCCACCAAATTTGGTGTAAATCCGTTGATTGGTTTTTGCGTAAAACGATTAACAGACAGACAAACCAACACCTCCTTGGCGGAGGTAATTACCGTAAATACGTTAGCACACCGAACCGAAGCACTACTACAACCCTCCGCACAGGGGCCAATCGTAAGCTCCACTGTCCAAAATGGTAACAAATAACTGTAGTGGCAAGTTCTTACACGACTATAGAGTGTGTTCACTTGACATCACGGCGGCCATGTTGGAGAAGAAAACAAACCGGCACGGCGGCCATGTTGAAGGAGAAAAAGATTCTTTGGGAAATGAACTCTATTTTTATGTAAATTCTTACTTTTCTTTCAGTAAACCAATATGGCTGCTGGTTGAGTGAGCGAACACTTTCCATTAGTTTCGATTGCAATTTAAGTTCGCTTTATTGAATTACTACAGGAGTCCATTACCCAGAGCAAGCAACTCCCATACTGGGTCTGTGAAACGGCGTTTTCACAGGTAAGGTTATTTTTAGATCGTCTCTCCCGCGAATTGGTTTGGGAGAGCCAATCACAAGCTAGTGCATGATTGATATGTAGCATGATAATCGCCTGTAGCGACAATGAACACAGCCGACATACACGAGTCTTCATCGGAGTGTTCGGACAGCATTTCTGACGATAGTCAAGGTATTTACTCAGAGAGTAGTAGCTCTGATGAGATAACTGAGACAGCGGAAACAACTCTTTTTCGCGGGAAAAGCCGCTCTAAAAATAACCTTACTTGTGAAAACGCCGTTGCATAAACCTATAGCAGTTGCACGCTCCGGGTGATGGGCTTCTGATTATTGGCAATACCTGTACCGCAGAACCTCGCAATACTCGTGACAAGTGGCCCTTAAAATATTAAATTCTATTTTCCTTTGTTTCAAACTCATTATCGTACATTACCATACCAAAAAAACAAAGAAAAATAAAATTTAAACAGAGGAAAAAATTGAACCACGACATATATATTTAGTACTTGAGTACTCTATGGTTCTTGAGTCAACAGCGCGCATGGTTTAAGGATCTTTTTCATTGACTGAAGTTTCTTTGCTCTCTGAATCTGTGCATAGCATTTACTGGGAAAAACAAGTATTGCACTTTACAGAATACAAGAAGATAGTACACACCCTGTCATTGATTGAAAGTTGTATTTAATTAAATTAGTATCTGCAAACATGATTTTTACGTCACTTACAATGCAGCCGAAGGCATAATTTGAGCTATTATTTTATAAAATCAAATTGTTCCCCCCTCCTTTTTTTGGATATTACACAAAATCTTCAAACACTCAATGTTCACCGACCTCCAGTGACAGTGGCGCAGCTCTTAGTTGTAAGCGCTGAGAGTATCGTTTTCTTTGTCAGTTGCCCTCGTGTGTTGTATTGTTTCATCATCATCATCACCATCATCATTTTAATAAATATTAATATTTAATCTTCATTCAATGTACTAAATCCATGCGCATGATTGGCTAAACTGAATCACGTGATTTTGTGATACGTCACGTCATCACCTAGTAACCGTGCACTAATGAGAATACATCATGCCATCACACAACGGCTGGCATCAAAATGGCAAGTTTTGTATTTCATTGAACTCAGATTGAATATTAAAAGGGTAATTGAATTAATTAATAATTGAATATTAAAACTCGAAATTGTCAATACTGCACTCAGCTTCGCTTCGTGCAGTATTGACAATTTCTCGTTCATTTTACAGCCAGCGCGTGCGTGTATTTGTAAACAAACCACTCATTTCAGTCTCTAACCCGTAAACTCACAATTTAAGTTTGCAAATACAAGCTAGCTTTAATTTGCATTGCTAATCAATGGCAGGTAGTACGTCCTGCTACTTATTCATTTATAAGACATAAATATGACAAAAAAGAAAGAAAAAAATATGCAATTTTGTTGTGGAACCAGGTTTGACAAAGTTTTTCTATAGAATAAGAACAGAGCAATTACAGCAGCGTAGCGCGCTTATCAAAATAAAACCTAGCTCGGGTTGATAGATTCTTTCCATTTCACCTATCATGGTACAGTCTCATTAGCTGTCGTGCTCATTAAGGATTTTGAATAAAATTTCATGTTTTGTTGAACATGAATCTGACAGGGAACGTTGTAACAACTGCGCTCCGCCCCCTTTCTGTCCCCAGGGGCCGGTTGTTCGAAGGCCGATTAGCGCTAACTTTGGGTTAAATTGTAACCCGGGTTTCTTTTCCTCTTGTTAAAAAGCATTTTCTCCGATAACTTTCTCTATTTTTTTCAGAGCATACAATCATCAAATTGTACTCAAAAAGAATTATACTGAATGTGCGTTTTAAGCTTTTAAATTTCGCACTAACCCTGGGTTACCTTAACCCTGCTTCGAACAACCCGGCCCAGTTTTCTATTTCAGACACCCGAGAGAAAAACGGTTAGACGAAAACAGAACGATTTGCGTGGGCGAAAAGTCATGTTATAATATGTTATTGGTGTAGCAACATGGGACTAATTGATGCGATCCACGTATTTTATCGAGCCGACTGCCCTCTTTACAATTTGGCTTTTTAATTTGATTTAATGGACGCAATTTAAAACCTACTACGAAAAACCCCAAAACAACAGATTCAGTTTAAAATCCATAACGTTTACCATTAAGTTACTAAAGCTAAATTCGCCATCATATTTGCACGAAAATCTAATGCGCCAGTTCTTTATTTCTTAATTTTCTCGCAGGATTTGATGTAGACTCGAATGATCAAATCTACGCAATAATAACAGTTAGACTAAGGGATTGAAACTTGTCCAAAAATTGGGTTTTGTTTGTGGATCCCATTACTGTTAATCCTTCGTAATATAACGAAATACTACTGGTTTGCGATGTAACTATTTTGGTCAAAGAGTTCGGGAATAATAAACTGTTGTGTGCTTGCGTGTTCGAGGGCTGTTCGGTCCGATTGATTATGCAGTGCTTCAAAACAGCACTACTGCTCAAAGATGACACAGCAAATGGCGCTGTCGTGAAAACTCATAGGGGTGACTTTGTTTTTCAAACCTTTCTAGAAGAGCCATTGCTACTATTACCGTTTATATTGATCGCCCATTTCTAGCCAAAAAACTGCATCCATCCTTGGTGTTTCCAACCCGCGCTGTTTGATATGTTAGTTGATACGCTCGTCTCATAGCAGTTTCTGATGTACTTGAGCTCGACATTGGCTTCCATCGTTTTCATGTAAAATCCTTTACTGGCTTCTGGAAGCGCGTTTTTCGCGCAGTGAACCGGCATCCCGCGAGGAAAAAAATCCGGGAAAACAGTTTGGTTGATTCCACAGGCAACGGCGTGTGAACTTCCAGGTGGAATGCAGCCGAACTGGCGCGCGATGTTATTGCAAGTTTCTCTCCTCCCCGGTTTGAGATCTTTATGCTCAGCTGGTGATTTCCCAAGCGAGTTAACAGCCCGAAAATGTCCGTCACCCAAAACGGTGTTACTTGGCTTACACCGTTCGATCTGTTCCTTATAATCAACATTTACACCCTTTGCTTCTCGAAATTCGGCCCTGTTTCGCAGATCAAATGGAACCTCTCCGCTTTCCTCGTCAGTCTCATAAATTGGCGGCAAACCTTTCCAAGAACTTCGTTTTCTTGACAGTGCAAGGCGTTTTGAGTCTTTCTTTCCTCGTGAGTTTTCTTGGTGATTTATAGTCATTTCTATTTATCGTCTACTGCCTTGGGACTTCAAGAAAACGAAACCGTGCTTCAAAATTAATATGAATGCATATCGCTTCCCTGATTTCTTATCTTGCAGCAGTACTCGTTTCTTTGGACCTTATTCCATCTCCAAGCAAGCCACAACGCCGGCTGCGCAAAAAGCGAAAATGAAAAGAAAATGCCAGCTTCACGCCAAACAGAAGTAAATCTCCAGGCTTGCGCCAAGCAGTCTAAAGAGCCTTCGTTAAATGTCTCGTGAAAATCTATACGCTCTCGTCTCTTATGAGAACGTCTAAAAATAACTCTTATCGGCTAAAACGCGGTGCAGCGCCTGGATGTGCTGTTGCATTGATTGGTTTGTTAGATCAGCATATATCCTGATAAACAATATGCGGGTCACGTCCGTGGTCTGCCAAATTCACAACTTTAAGGTTATTTTTGCTATAGGACCCGTCTGACGCCTGTAAATACATGTATTATTCAAATATCCTTGCACGCATTGAAACGTTCTGCAACAAGGGCGCCTTTGTATTGACTAGAAATCTAATGTTGGTTGCAATTTATATTGTCAGACAGAAAGCAAACTCATGTTGTCAGATCGTTTGTCTTGCGGAAGCGAAATTTGTATAAGTTGGATGAAATGAGTTTTCCTCCTATCAGCGAAGTGTAGTTTTGAATTTATTTGCTAAGCGTGTCTGGCAGCCGTCTTTTAAGTGATCCTGTTGAAGATAAGAAACCCGCAGGTGCAGCCGAAACCACATAAACTTCGGTTGAATTCTGTGTCGAATAGCAAAGTGTTTTTAATGGCAGCCGCGAACGTTGACTCCAGTCTTGTGTTCTGAGAAAAACGCACGCAACAAGTAAACTGATTCCAAATACTAGCCGTGTCCAGTTGATTGCTAAGCAGCGTAGAATTTCCAAAACCGTTTTCGCGAGCAGCCGAGCAAAATTGTGACTGACGGCGTTAATTACTTCTTGAACTGATATTTTCTTGAATTTGTGAGGTTCTTTCGCTTAAAACATAACACTGACGGAATCTGTTACACCACTGCGCTTCGAATATCGCGAAGGTTATTTACTACATTAACACATAAACTACTTGTCAACAAACACTGATCTCGGTTGTTCGTAGTCAATGAAGTAATGTTCGCCTCAGAATCGAAGCTTTTGTTATAAGACGAAAATCAAATGGATTACGTGGGCTGTAAAATGAAAACATGCAAAGGAGCAACCAAACAAATGATTTTGTTTGTTAATTATAAATATAGCGTTATAAAGTCTTATCATTATACAAGTGGAAATAGATAGGAACTTTCCAGGGTGTTGAAAAATTCAAAGAAAATTATTCGCTTTAATTTGTGATCAATCACATGAAGGTGTTGTCGTCTTTGGCATCAGCGCGGCAAATTTGCTAATTTGTGAAAGAAAGCAAAGAAAAAAGATGTTTACAGATGCCATCTCGCCTTGGGGAAATGCCACTGAAAGCGGATAAACCTTTATTTGCCTACATTCTCTTATGGCTATGTTTTAAATGTTTCTTTCAACGTAGTTATTGATGTAAGCCACTACAGTTATAAAGCACAACTAACAGAACAAAAAACAAAACAAAACAAAACAAAACGAAGCAAAGTGCAATTGCGTGTAAGTGCAAGAGAAGACGCAACTAGAACTACCAAATAACTATATGTATATGTTTCCGTATTTTTAGAATAATGTTGATATTTGTCAAAAACACCGGAAATTTTGCTTAAGGTTGTCTGTAATTAAATTTTACTTGAAGATGGCAATATATTGATGGGTCTTTTTATTCTATCTTGGACATTTGTTGCGGACGATAATAGCCGATGCACTTATCCTGCATGAAGTTTTCTTTAAATTTCATTTCGTCTTCGTCTGCTGTCATAAAGTCTTTTTAATGCGTTCGTCTACATCTGGCCATTTCTCATGGTTAGCGTAATGCTGATATCAAAGAAACCAAGAAAAAAATGCTTAATTACGTTTGTCTGTCATTAAATTTTATTTGAAGGTGGGAGCTTAACATAAGGCAAAATTTTGAGAACACCTTTTCTTTATCTTGGAAATTTGCAGCAGAAGATAACAGCCCATTCAATTATCCTGGAGATTTCCTTAAATTGCATTATGTGTGGTGTCAAGAATTCTATTTTAAACAAAACACAACTTAAAACTTAGGAGAGTTAGAAAACAAATGTATGCAATGTACACTGGTTGAATCCGAATGTGCATACGTTGTTTGTTGAGTGTTATCGTCCAAGTGTACGTACTTTTGCACGAATAGAGCCGTTGTTGAGGATTTGATCGTAGCAGTAATGGGCCAATCTTAAGAAAATGTGATTTAACCTGAAGAAAAAAAAGAGATCCGGAATGGATTGGAACCAATAGAAAATGAGGAAAGAGAACATAACCCTGTCTGATATGATAAGGGGACATAATCTATTTTTGACGCGGAATCTATTTATTTCCCCCGTTCCATGGCTGCGCGGTTTCCCAATACCGCAAGTGGAAAGTCGAGGCCAAACGAAACAAGGGGCGTTTTCCATTTACCGAAAAATTCCGGAAATTTCATTGGGAAATTTCCATCGGTGAGGAACGTGTTCCATTTGACACAAGTTCCATTCATTCCCAGGGGACTGTAGAAGAATCTGTCATTTCTCTTTACCGAAGATGTGGTCGTGAAGAATCACCCGCGTGAAAGGTCTGGAACTGGTGAAACGTCATGAAACTCGTAAATGGAACACGCATTTTCCATCGGAAGGTTTCCAACGGGAAAACGGGACTACCTTTTCAGACGCTCCGTTTATTCCGGAAATTTTCCAGTGGAACGTACCAAAAAAGTGCGTTCCATTTACATCCCAACCGGAATTTCCGGAATCTCTTGGTAAATGGAAAACGCCCAAGATCCCCATGGCGCATTGAAATTACAACCACGTGATGGGAAGGACATCAGCCATTGGTCAGCTAAAATAGTTTCCATATCTTGAAATAGATTCTGTCCTCTTATCATAGTAAGAGAACCCAGTATAGAGAATGAGTTCTTTTACCTCATTTTCTCTTGATTGGAACCCACGCCCTCGCCAATTAAAAGGCGATGTTGTACCAGCTGAGCTTGATCTGGTGACGTAATGAAGATGCCTGGGCACAAAAATTTTAATGCCGTATCCCACAAACGCGCGCGGACTGAGGTGTTGTTTTCGGAATTTAACATGGCGGTCGGTGACAGTCGCAGTGGCAGATCTCGTCGGTTCTACTTGAAATTTTACTCTCTGCATTCAGTAAGAGGAAATGTGCGAGACACGGGGAATGATCTGTCACGTTTTGCAATGGAAATACCGCAGGAAATTTGGAATCAAAGAGTTGGATGTGTCGGGTCGTTGGTGTTGATGTTGAAAATCTCATCTGAGCCTGAGTCAGTAGCTCAGCCAATCAGATTGCGGTAGGTACGTGGTGTAAGCATCGTGTATGGCTATGGAGAGCAATGTATGCCATATATTCACTAACGGGGAACCACTATATGATGCTTACACCACGTACCTACCCAGATTGCGGCATCTGATAGGCCGTGCTGTGGAACTGTAAGCACAAATCTGCACGGTTTTATTTGGTTGTTTTGGTTTCCATTACTTTCAACTGCATTTTTCTGATTATTAAAGCTACTTTCTGCACAATAATGTGTGGATTTTGCCTTAAGTTAAGCTTATTTTAACTGCTCATAGATAAACCACGCTTGATGAGTAAACCGGATGTAATAGAACAGTTGAACGAAAACGTGGGAGTTTTGGCAAATCTAAATAGATCTTAAACCTAATTCTATCGTCATGGACCGCCATGTTAAATTCGAAAATATCAACTCAGGCCGCACGCGAGAAAATTGAGAAAAGATGTATTTTTTGACCGGCACTGTCACAGGCCATCTCGGAAAAGCAAATCCACCTTTTCCCAATAGGAATCGATCCTTCGACCTTCGGATTACTATTTCTACTAGATTCTGTTCTAGTCCAGTTCAAAATTGATCGAATGATACAAGAGCGCATCAGGAAACAACAACCCTACTACTGTTCTTGATCAGATTGACTACGTTCTTTTTAAAGACCTCTAAAAAAGAGCGTATAGGCCGGGGTATAGGAGTGGGCTACACAAAGGGATGTCACGACCAGGGGTCAAATTCCTTGCATTTATCAAAGACGTTGTTTTGGTACTGTTTTGCGTTTTGTGGAAACAACATATCTACAGCGTAATGTTCACGTAGAATACTTGTCTGGTTGAATTTGATAAGACCCCAAAAATAACTGGTTTTGCATCATCGCCTTGGTAGAAACTAGAATACTAATGAAACTACTTTTATGGCATCTGAATTCACGATTTATAGCAAACCGGCCGTTAATAATGGAAGTACAATGCTTTTCTTTACTCAACGATTGTTAACCCCAGCACGTTAACCTGTACCTCTCATCACGTACTCACGCTTGGCGCACGCAAATTCCCCTAACGAATTCGAAAGCATCAATCACGTTGTCTTCTCGCAGGCGGACAGTCACCTTCAATACCGGAACTCTTATTAGAACACGTACGCATACCAATAATAATGCAACAGATGCGACAGACCTTGACATATCATGCAATAGGCAGTCTTATTATATCTCTCAGTTAGTACGCGCGCTGTGATTGGTCAATTTAGCGGGCCGTACTTCACTGTACGGCCCGCTAAAGTTTGTTTTGGTCGCCAAAATGACTCCAGAGATATAATAAATATCTTATTAACCTCGTTTTCTCGGTCCGTACTGTAAAATACGGATCCTCGTTTTTTCCCGTCGATTTATGGCCCGCGCGCTTCGCGCTTGGGCCATAAATCGACGGGAAAAAACTCGGTCCGTATTTTACAGTACGGACCTCGAACTCGATTAATAAGAGGTATTTAAACAATATTCATAGTATACTATACCGTGTGATGTTTAAATCTTTTTCAGTCGCTGGAAAATTAGACTCTATTTTCCTTACATTTTCAAAATTGTACAAGTCTGTTCTTTCCTCAAAACACTTTTCCACGCAAATAGTTGCCACAGAGAAATGTGCATTTTACAACCAAGTGAACGTCAGATATAGTTTGATGTCAAGCTGGCTTAATTTAAAACAATGAATATAACTTAAAAAGGTACGATCCATCGGCCCAATAGACTGATAGACTACTGCAATTCTAACTTTAAGCAGCAAGATAATAAAAACTACTTGAGACTTGCTAGGTCTTCCATACTAACTGTTTCACCTTCATCATGCTCAGATCTAAAGGAGTAATTCCTTTTGTTTAGGGCCACCCAGTTTCTTTATGCGTTGATCGGAGAATTTGGGACTATATCAGGTCAAAATCTTTGCGTGTATATCTAAGTTCTCGATTCTTGTTATCTATTTTGAACACTGTATCGACTATGTACAGGAAGACGTTGTTTATTGCGCGCTTATGGAGGGGTAGGCCTGGTCCTCTTCAGTACGTATATTGCCGGCGTCTATGGAGAAGATGAGTTTATTTGGAAAAAAAAAACTACACTTTTAAATCTAACAGCTGGGACTGCAAGAAAGAGACGAAAAATGCCTTAAGCAGACATTCTGAGCTCTGTTATTACTGACTGTTGCGCATGAAAACTTTAAGTTTATTAAGTAATGGTCCGGCTAAGAAGCAGGCAGAAAAACAATAGGGCTCGGCAATATGTCAGTTAATTTTGTGGTGCTAATTGGCGCATAGAACAAGAGCCAAATTTGGTCGAGAGAGAGAAACTAAGGATATGGAAAAGACAAGGTCTAAAAATGAAGTTTTTTTTAATTTTATCATTGTTTTTTCGGGATTTTTTTGGTATTAGCCAATGAGATAAATATTAAATATTAAATAGTTCCCCTAAGTCTTAAAAGTTAATTTGGTTCTATTTTCTCTTTTCTTTACTGTCGTTATTAATAGTTTGTTTTCCATTTCTTCTTTTTTTCTTAATATTGTTAAATATAAATATATATATTTTTTTTTCTCTGTTGTTGTACATAATTTTTTTTGTTTTAAACATCCATTCCAAAATTAAGTAGCCCGCCTAGAATAGCTATGCTAATTGCGGGCTACTATGGTCTCTGTATTGGTTTTTTAAAATAAAGTGCGTGTTGTTGTTGTTGTTGTTGAGATGAGGCGATTTAAATGGAATTAACAATTAACTGTTCGCACCTTTTTAATGAGTTTTGCCGTACACCTGCCTACCTTTTAGCCGGACCATTACTTAAACATTATTATCTAATGCAGTGGATGAAATGATAGAGTGAGTTTCTTTACTAAAAGTAGACTTTTTATTCAAACAGCTGGGACTGTTAGAAAGTGAGGAATAATGTCTTTAGCCGAGAAATTCTGAGCTCTGTTATTAGTGGTGTGCACGTGTGTGCACCGTATTAGATTGCCATTTTAAACACATCTCATCCTACAACAGTTTTTATTTGGCAGGCTAAACTCAAATCTTTCATTTCAATCCCTTTTTTTTTTGAAGGCTTCAAAGTAAATTAACAAAGTGCCGCTTCACTTGCATACTAGGAGATTTATTCCAGCTGATGAGGCAAAAAGCCTAAGGGCAACAATTAAAAAGTTAGAAATAATGACTTGTAAGGAACTGACAATATAACAAGGAATTTTGATAACACCGCTGATCCCGAAAACGGTCAAAGAACCCAATAATTCTGGCTAAAAAATTAAGCTTTATGCCGCCTTTTGAAAAAAAAAAGTCCTGGTTAATGTGTTACCAGTAAAAATAATTAAGGAATTTATACTTCATCTAAAATTCCACGCGCAATGATGTCTGGCTGAACTCCTCACAAGTTTTTTAAAACTACAATTCCAAAAGATACGAAATGTTTCAATTGTCTTTCTTCAGTTTACTGGGGTAGCCAGTTTTTTCTATGCTCTCTCATATTAAAAACCATAAAGCGCTTAACCGAGTACGACTTTTCGCTAAAGTTGTTTCTATCATATTACTAGTCTACGAATACACATTTTCCGTAAACTTACTTCATTTTACTTTACGTGACTGTCAGAGGTGACCAAAAAGAGTTAAGCTGTCTTGGTGATTGCTAAGAGGTGAAATTACACACGTTAATAACTTCTTTTCGACACTTGGACATTCTCTTAAAAACTCGTCATAGATGACAACGTGGTTGTCACAATTTTCCCTCTCAAATAACGCTAGTTCCTGCGCGCGCACTCTGTTACTATTGCAAACGTGCGTTTCAATTCCCTCTTATTTGTTATCATCAGAATGAACCTTTTAAGCCCCAATATCAATATTAATTTTCTCCTAACTGTTCTCATATATTTGTCATGGCACTAGTGAGGAGAATTTGTTTAATTAACAATTATTCGCTTCAGGCTCAGTGATTATCGGTGAATATTCACCGAGACGAAGTCGAGGTGAATATTCACCGATAATCACTGAGCCTGAAGCGAATAATTGTTTTAGTATAAATACACAGGTGATTAATTCAAAAGAAAGAAAAGAAAAAGCATTGTACAACACGAAAACACATACACATTGTACGAATGGCAGCCATTTTGTTCGTCGAGGTGATTATCGGCTGATAATCCGAGATAGCGAACCAATCAGAGCGCGCGATTTTGTATAATCACCTGAGTATTTATACTAAATATCAATACAACTCTTTTTTGGTGATCATTTTCGTTATTCTTATAACCTGAATGGTTGATGAACAGTGAATATTGTAATGAGAAATTGGATGGTGGTCACTACTGGGATTAAAAACTACGTATTCATTTCACAAGGAGAAATTGTTGGGTGGTTACTATTAAGACTTAAAGAAGTTAAAAAGTTAAAAAATATTGCTACGCAAAGATGTGCGTAACTTAACATCTTCTTGTGAAAAGAATAGGATTTTTACGTGGCGCTGTTGGAGTATTTTCTTATGTAGAATTTTCATACTTGGCAAGGTTTATGTTTTTTTTATTTTACTGGACGAACTGATTCATCAAAATTGTACGGCAATGACCCAAGTTGTACTTTAAATTAATTTCCTCTGATAGACACTTATTCTCAGTGCAAATGGTGAGTTAAAAACAACATCTGAATCAAACCGAGAACAAGTGAACGAGAGTGTTATAAGCTGTCTTGTCTCATTCACAAGAAAGTGAATGAACAATATTCTACAAGGAAGATCAGATATAAGTATGGTCAGTTTTTAGAGCTTAATTCCTCTCAAAATAAGGCTTAACCTTATATTACAAAGGCTCACATAATTTCTCCAAGTTGACAATCCATTCCTAACTGCTAAAAACGTGGAATTACTATACAATATTAAGAGGGCATAAATCACGAAAGTAATTTCATTTTTCAGTGGACAAAAACCTTGTACCAGAATGATTTAAGCAATATTGCATTCTTTTTTACATTTTTCAAGGGCTAAAGATGCAATTGGTCATCTGTAATAACACCAAAGAAAATTTATTATGGATGCCCGAGAATATAAATGTCAAATATAAAATGGCATCTCCCACATGAAAGTTTCAGAAATAAGTGTCTATCAGAAAGTTTTAGTGAAATTTGACAGTTATTTTTTCGGACTCCCATGAGAAACTGTCTTTGGTGTTATTTCAGATAACTCATGATATTTATCACCCTTAAATAGTCTAAATTATTCTAAATTATTCTGGTACAAGGGTTTTGTCCACTAAAAATTGAAATTACTCAATTTCCTGATGGATTCCCTCTTTAAGCGTATTCAAATTGCCTCTCAGTTCGGTGCGATAAGAGTGCTTTCTTTTTAGACCGAATTACTAGAAATAACGAGACATGAATGCGCTCGCGTTCTATCTATTAAAAGGTAAAAACAGTTGTTGTGGTTTAGTTCGTAGAAGTATGGTAGTTCTTAACAAAAGAGAATCATTTTTGGAATCGTTTTCTTCAGTTCAAACGAGTCTATATGGTTTAAAACAATAACTTCGAATCTTGCATGTTAATGTTTTTTATTTTTATTTTAACTAAACAAAACTGAAAGAACCATACACCCGGGGAGGGGGACTCCCATATTGAATGGACAGGGATGCTCGTCGTCTCGCTTAGGGGTGTAAATTTCGGATTTTGGTCTCGCTTAGGGTGTTCTGGGTAAAATGTTATTATTTTTAGCCGTCAAGGTCTCGCTAAGGGTTGCACGCGAAGAAATAACAAAACAGAAAGAATTTTGATTCTTTATATTTACTCAATTCAGAATTCGATGATAAGGTCTTCGCCATCATTAAAAGTCACTGTACTTTTTATTTGTCTGTTTTGTAAACTGGTCTCTTTTAGGGGTCTGAATAAGCTTCGGCCACGCCCAGATTGGTCTCTTTTAGGGGTTAAATTCAAAATTTCCGACGAGCATCCCCGTCCACTCCCTATGGGAGTCCCCCCCCCCCCCCGGGCCATACATGACGGTTGTCATATCTTTCAGAATTGCATTACCAAGGATCAAAGTTAAACAAAAAAAGAAAACATGACATGTGTAATAATTTCGAATTTATTACATACGAGCATTCAGTCTTAATTTGCGTTACACAGGATTCTGACTGAAACATTTTCTATTGATACATGATGAACAGCGAAAAGTTTTCTTATCTGGTTCTCTTTGTGGTGCATTATTTAACAAAGTTTATCTTGGTACAGACTTCTTCGACTTTGTATTTAACGCCCACATCGATAACATATAGATAAATATTTTTAACATTGTAACTTACTTAAAGCAAGATGACTCGAGACCATTCTTATGTATATTAAATAAAAGAAACAACAGGTTTTGCCCGAAAAATCTATCGAGAATAACAATGAACAAACGTTTGAAATAAGACAAGAAAACCCAAACTGATTGAGATACTTGGATAAAATCTATCTATTATTGAGGTGTTAATTCCACTGAAAAGGAAGTGCACTTTAAATTAATTCTAAATGAGAGTTCTAAGTTTGAAGACGATTGTTATGAAATCACAAGTAAGCTATTTGAGAAAAGAGGAAGAAAAGGTGGCGATTTTTCTTGACGATATTTTGCTATATAAACCGATTTGGACGAGAAGGTTCCTGTCAGCTTTTAATGCCTATATTTTATCGGCTTCCTGGGCCACCTTCCTTAGTGTTATCAGGTGATTATATTTCTTAGCTCTTACTAATTAATATGAGGAAAAAGGAACGTTTATACTTGAAGTGAATCCAATTTCCTGAGGTATTCGTTTAATTCATGTCCATGCGTCAAGACGACTCGCGTAGTTTTTGGTCAAGCTTTTAATTAATTTTGTTGACTCAAATTCGCTGCACGTGGTCGCAACATGCAGCGTAACAAAATATTGATTCTCAAATGAGTCTACGGGTGAGAGAACACAATGGAACACTCTGAGCAAACAAAATTGGCAGGCGAATCAATTTAGAAATGACTCTCATTCACAGACAGCGGGCAGTAATTATTATGAGATTTTAAGAAAAAAGCTCCAAGTTGACACGAGGAACCGAAAGAATTCACCAATCCGGCAAAGATTAATTCGCTTCTCTTCGCATTACTTTCCGTGCATTTCTTGTGGTATCAAACACTCGTTTTTGTATTTTTCCGATGCGTGACTGACGCAGGCAAACTGAATTGATAGATGCAGAGCAAGGTACGTGACAATCGTTCAAAATATTTACATTTTATGAATTATTTGACTTGACAAACAACACGTAGATTATATATAGGGCTTTTCCCCAAAAACATTTTCATATTTAGATAAGAAGCGTATCCAAAGAGCAACAAACACAAGAGAAAAATACGTGAAGGAGGAAGAAGAGGAAGAGGTTAAAGCGAACAATACAGCGACTATTCTAAACGACTTGAACAGACTATGAAGGGAAAAAGCCGGCGACCTAGTGCAGCTAGTCGCCTGTATAGTATAGCCGAGTATGAAGAACAAACAGTGTCCGAGATGGAGCACAGAATTACAGGGAAACACGCGGAGAGGTCCGCCATCCTAGACATGACTGTTCAAGACATTTCTTCTTTTAAGGAAGACAGCTACAGACTCGGCAATACAATGGCAAGAACAAGATTCCCGAATCCACTTGACTTTGCAACTGTTCTGGGACAAGTGAACTATGTCGAAAAGCGAACTTCCAAAACATCACTCTTTCATAGCTCGCCGAAGGGAAACTTGGACGCCGCGAAAGCTGTTTTTCCAGAATTTTTTCCCCGCGGTTTGACATTACCGCAAAGCTGCGACGAATCGGATTATTACCGACCGAGACAAACCATGGAACAACTGTTTGCTAGAGACCAAAACTACCACACTTCTAAAGAAACAACAAGTTGTCACAGGAATCGACACTGTGACCTAGAGAGAACAAAACTGACTCGTGTTCTTAAGTGAATTAGGGCAGCTCACAGCTGATAATCAGCACCGGGAACAAGAATTCTACTAATCACATATATGTAGCCAAAAAAAAAAATGTTGAAGAAGCAAGAAAAGAAAACAATTCCAAACTTAACTTGGAATTGAAACACTTTGCTGACATTTAAAATGAGATGCTTGAGAAAGTAGATCCCAATAGCATAATGGGAATTATATGACACCTCTTTCCCTTTGTCAGTATGGATTCAAGTTTCCATTTTTATATATTATTATCTACTGTTCTTTAGTCGCTCAGCTCTTGCCTCAACTGTGTGAAATAATTTTCTGTGTTAAAATACTTGTTTGTATTCCTTTTATTTCGTGAATTATATCAACTTTGGTTGGAATAAAGATTGTTGTTGTTAGAGACAATTTTGTTTTTTTCGCACTTATAATTATAAGATAACAATTTCAGTTCGTCTTGGTAAAAATAGTCTGCTTTCTCATATGAATAATATATTTAAAGAATATCTATAATTAGTATAAATCTACTTGAAGACTAATGCAAATGCCGCAATCTGATTGGCTGAGCTACTGCAGACTATCAGCCATTAGACAGCACTTGGTTGAAGATCGTTTTCAAAATGGCGACGTATGGGTGCTTTTAGCGAAGTTTCGCAGGAAGATGTAGTATTTTGGTGTTTTTTTTTTATCGGCACATGATTTGCTTATTATGATTTTTACTAAAACAATTAGATTATTCGCTCTCGATTTCTATGAGGTGACAGTTGATGAGGCCGAAGAGAATGATCTAATTGTTAAGTATGCTCGTTATAATATTATGGCTGGTCCCACGAGTAGGCAAGAAGACACGAATCCTGGATTGTGATTTGCTCCCCGCGCGGGCAAGATGAACCTATCTCGCCTGCTCGTGATTTACTACTATGTCCAGTAAAACACACACACACACACACACACACACACAAAAAAAAAAAAAAAAAAAATACAAAACAAAACAAAATGGCCACAAAATAAATTCTTAATTGGCCACAGCTTGTTTGGTCAAGATGGCCGGATATAGGCCTCGTTCGGTTTTGCTTATATTGGCTACACTTCGTACAATCGGAATGCAAAGAATGAAATTGCTAATATGCAGCTAATTTAACCTCACACTTAGTCAGTGCATATATGTATATTTAGTATAAAATACTCAGGTGGTTATACAAAATCGCGCGTTCTGATTGGTTCGCTATCTCGGATGATCAGTAGATAATCACCTCGACGAACAAAATGGCTGCCAGTCGTTCGCGGGCTTTTAATGAAATAAAATTTTTTTGTGTTGTACAATGCTTTTTCTTTTCTTTTTTTGAAATAATCACCTGTGAATTTAAAGTAAAACAATTATTCGCCTCAGGCTCAGTGAATAGTCGTCTAGGTGAATATTCACCGATAATCACTTCATAATTGTTAAATATTGGCCACAGCTATATATGTAATTGTTATATACCTAGACTTTCATTCATCAAAACGAGCACTGTGATTGGTTGATTCTTGGTCACGTGCCCTTGAACAAATTCAAATGTATCCCGACCGGGAGACAATTGCGCAGTTGTTGCCCGCGCGCCAGTTGTACCGTCTTTGTTTGCTTGTTTTTGCTAAGGGAAAGTCTAAATATATAACAAAGCACTTAATGTATGGTCCCTCGGGAAACTAGTTAGTTTTGTTTTCCCTCGAGTCCTGATGTTTCCCTCGACTTCGTCTCGGGAAACATCAGGACTCTCGGGAAACAAAACTAACTGTTTCCCTCGGAACCATACATTAAGTGTATAATATATATACAAAACAAGGGGCAAAACCTATGAGCTACCAATCAGATTATCGGATTACTTTATCATCTGATTGTCTGGTTATATTACTGAGCGAGTACTTTCAACTTTTGTCATTCATTGTGATTATCTATACAGCAATCATTAGTTGGTTATTGAAAGCGTTATATAAGACAGTTTATAAAAGTGAAAAAAAAAATACATTGTAGTAAATTTTTCCATCTTCTCTGATCTTAAGAAATGCGCTTAATCGTTAAACCGACGAACAATTTATATCTTTACGAACGTGCGTTTTAAATATAAAATATCAGTTAATCCCAAGGTCAATTGTCATATTTTTATATCTTCCAGAATCTATTTTAAAGTTGTTTCCTACACCAGAGCAAATTAAGCCTGCATTGCTTGATTGTCCATGTACGTGCAATGAGAATCAATAGAGAATTGTAAAAAATGTTCACCAAAAGAGAAAAAAATCAGTATATTCCATGTGAAATTTTTGACTGATTTTCAGTGGCGCGATAAACTAAAACGGACCAGGTAATCACACCTTGGTATAAGGATTTCTCCTTAAGCCACCGAGAAAACAAAATACTGACTTGAACGTAGCGATATCAAACCGACGGTGAAGGTTCTTTGTCGTGCATGTGGTCGTTAAAAGTGGACGTGCTTTTCTAAAGCTTGGTCCAAACCCTATAAAAAGGCAGTGTTCGGCAGTGTTCGTCTTTAGAAAGTGGAAGTCTAGCTTTGAAGCCTAGTCCAAAACCTACATAATGGCAGTGTTCGATACAGCGATTATCTTTTTCAAGGCCAGATGTCTCTTCTCTGTATTATCCTTTCAGCTTCTCACCGCAGTGCCTGCTGGTTATCACGGTTGTGAGAACGACAGCTTCTGGAGAATTTTCTTCCAGTTAATTAGCATTCACACATTTTAAATAAGGAATTTAAACATTGTTACAATAATATGTCTGCAATTTATTGCTTTTTTGAGCGATAACGAGCGATAAGTATCACTCAATGATTATTTTAGACTGAATTTTAGAACGTCTGAAACATGTACGTGTCAATGTTGTCTGCTAAGCAGCTGTCGTTGTCGTTATGTTATACTTGTAAGTTTATGACAATAACCGCGAATGTTCTAGGCTGACCAACACAATAAACAACTTTTAATGATAACTTTTATGTTGAACCTTCTGGATAATCCACGTGGCGGTTCATTGTTAATCAGAGGCCAATCAACTGCACTTAAAACACTTCAACAACATGGTAAAAAAAAAAACAAAACAAAAACAAATATAGAAGCCTAAGCCGTCTATTACACTGTGATAAAACACGACGGGCATTTGAGAACACGTGTTTGTGTTTTGGCCATCTTTAACAAAAATATCAATTAGAGGTAATGTGGTAAAAAACAATAAAACACGCTTCTTCTACGTCTTATACTCTGATAAAACATGGGTTTTTGACCAATCAGGGCACGCGCAGGGTCCTATCTATATTATAACATCAACTGATAAACACATTAAAATTATCATGATTGTGCTGATAAAGTGGAGACTTCTAGAATGAGCCGCTGCGATAAATAGAACTTAGGAAGAAAATTTTAGTTGGAAAATCTTTGTAGTATGGTGCTTATAAAATATTGCCATTGCGATTAATAGAAAGTTAAGAGAGGTTTTTAGTTAACAGATTTCTGACTTAGACCGCAGCGCACATATTGACCAAACGTGAAGTAAAGATGACTGCATATTGACTAACTTCTATTTTGCGTACTTATTGACCGAGAGGAAGAGGAGAACAATGAAAACGCAGAAAAGAACGAGGCCAATATCCAGCCATCTTAACCGAACAAGCTTGGTCATTAAAAGAATAATAATGTGGTAATTTTGTTCTGTTTTGTTTCGCGGGAAAACGCGCGAAATCCCGAGCGGGCTAAAGAGACCCAGCTTGCCCGCTCGATTAGCCAATCAGAACTCAGAATTCGCCTTATATTTTCCTCTCAGAGAGTCAACCATGTAATAATAATTCTTTTATTGACTCGGCTTTCATTGAATGATGGGCTTCTTTTATCGTAAATTTAGGAATGGCATGGCATGTTTTAATTTCTTTTCGCTCGTATTAATATAAACAAATTTATGTTCAAACATTAACTGGTACTGTTTTCTTTTCTTTCTTTCTCATTTTTTTTCCCTGTTCCTTTTTTCTACTTTTTATCTAAATTACTATTTACACATACTTAGTTACATTGTACTTAATTACCTATTACTTGTCTTATTTTACTTTCGTCTTCTTTTCATCTCTTTTTAGTCATGTACAACCTAGTCAAATCAGTTTAATTTTTTGTAACTACTCAGCTCGTTTAGTTTATTTCTATTCTGGGTAGTTTTTGTGCCTGTTTCAGTTAATTTTTTTCCCTGCTGTAATTACTTCTATTTATTGTGGCAAATAAAATGTTTGGTTGTTGTGGTTGGTTGCTGTTGTTGTTGTTGTTGTTGGTTGTTGTTGTTGTTGGTTGTTGCTGTTCGTTGTTGTTGTTTGTTGTTGTTGTTGGTTGTTGTTGGTTGTTGTTGGGACTGATGTGGACTACAGGAACACGGAAACGAATTGTGCCAAACCTCTAGCTGCCACAAATTTCACCTTGTAAGATTTTCCGTGGCATTGATCATGATAACCATTTTCGTGGTAAATAAGAACCTAAAAACGGAACATTTTACCACTGTGCTGAAGGCAGGACTTAATGCAAAATACCTCGGAAGCTCACTATCATGGACTCCTGTGCTAAAGTCATTTTGCCGTTCCCTGTTTCACTGGCGGATGAAATCCTCTGTTACTGCTCTAGAGTTCTAGCTACAGGGGCCAGGAGCACATCACTAGGTACGTTCCTCCTCTTCAAGTACAGTCTTGATCGCGTGTTTTAACAGACCTAGTTATTTTGAGGAACGCTTTTCGCACGGAATGATGGTTCGCACATGTTGGCAAAAGTAATATAGCTGTAAAGAAAGCTGTGCACAAAAGAAAACTTTCCTCCATATTTCATTTTCCCGTAGTTACCTTTGTACGGGCAAGAGAGGCTTGGGAAAGATATCATGTATATCGGCCCAGCACAAGTCCCCAACTTCGTAACACACGTCAGTTAAATTACTCAATGCTCCATTCAATTACGTTAACGTACCATTCAATTACGTACAGGGAACGGCAAAATGACTTTACAGAGACTTGGTACGGGCCCTTTATCAGTACAATCAGTTTGCAATCCCATAATGCTTTTTAGCAATCGCGCATGTACAAGGAGCTCAGTGCTCTTTCAAAAAATCTGTAACAAAGTCACCCCAACAACTTGGCAACCTATTTGCAATAATTTGAAGCAGTATCACAAATCAATGGAAGTTGTTATGAGGCGAAATGCCAAGGACAACGCGTTTCTACAGATAACTAGGTCTGTCAAAACGCCCGATCCAAAAGCTAACCGGCAAGAGGAGCGCTCCTTGTACTGGGCTCCAGTGGGGCTCTATTTCGAATTTAAATTGAATTTTTGAAAGACCAGACTGAGAAGCATTTGCAGGAGTGAAAAATGAAAACTAATAATCCTGAAATTTTGTAATACACCTGAAGGCTGCACTCAATATATTTGTTGTTGAATTTGGCTTTGGCTGGCAAGGATGGAAATGGAGGAAAAATGTAGCAAGGATTGAAATTTTCACATTCTAGCCTTAACCTCACACAAACACACACTCACAGTCAGTAGAGTGCAATAATCAACTTATTTACTTTCTACAAAATAATCACTGCATTGCAAACAAGAAGTTATCGAGACAACTCTCAGAGCAAGCGCACTGAATTAAACTTCTCCAAACTAAGTTATATGGAAAGTGTATGGCACTCATCAATGAGTGTTGCTACTTTGATCTTGGGAGAGACGGGGTTAACACGTCACTCACGGGTTGACCTAAAGTATGAATAAATGCTGACAAACTATATTCAAAGAAGAAGTCAAATTAGAGCAAACTAAAAGCAAAATGAACATAAATAGTAACCAGTCGATAAAATTGAAAGCACCGCGGAGATTGCTTAGCTACTTTCGAATTTGCAAATGTTTAGTTCGGAAGGCGGCGTTTTATTTTATTTTTTATTTCTGACGCGACATATTAATAACAGAGTCGTATTGAAAGACACGTAGTCTTGTGCCTGTGTTTTCGCTTGTACCACATACACACTACATTTGCGCAATAGGCGGTCACCGTCATTGAGATACTCTGTAACTTGTAGAGTTTTCTTACGATGCCTAAAATGGCAATCGATGCTTCAATAAAGAGATTAATAATAATGCAAAGTGCGGGCGACGTGTTTCAGCTTGACCGTATATAGCTCTCCTGTTTTCTCATTTACTGAAACACCTGGCACGGTTTAATTTACCAGTTCTTATCATACACGTATTTGACCAATTAGAAGTGAGAATCACTTAAATTGTCTGACAGGAGCCTCAAGGTCAGATTTTATGTAATATGGATCTCGGACGTGTTTTGTGGAAAACTGTCATACAGCTGGGATAAACCGCAAATTGAAAAAGGAAGGGTCTAAGTTCCTAACTTTGACAACCACAGTCATGATAGTTGCTGTTACGTTTGTTAGTCAGCTAGGCAAAAATCCCGGCTGGATCGGTTTCTTTTAGCGTTCATCTCATTGACGCAATTACATCGTGACGAAACAAGCCTGTTAATAAAATTGTAAGCAAATGGTTGAAACGTCCAAAACGGCTTGGAATTTTCGTTATCAGTCAAGTAAAAGCATTTCTTTGACCAAAGAACATCAAAAGACTGAAACTTAATATACTTGGATATACTTAATTCTTTGCGGCTTCGAGCATTTTTGGCTGGGTGTACCAACGTTCGCGCCGACGTGGGGAACGCGATTCATTGACGTTCTTGCGCGTGATACCGCGAGTTACGTGATTCATAATCGTTAAGGCTAGCGTAATAAACGTTTCCTGGCACGTGACCAGGTAGAAGGCTGAAGTTCATATAAACAGTTGTATCAAGGATCTAAATAAACATCGCAACTTGCCCAGCTGACCTTTGCACTGGACATCTCAAGAGAAGAGAGTCTGTGGTGTGCAGGGCAGTTTTTAAAAACGCCCGACCGTCCATTTGATAAAAACTGAAAAACTGATGAACCATACAAGAAACAAAAACGTATCTGAAATAATCGTGAACAAGGAAGGAAAAGGAAGCAGAGAAAAAAGCTTGGATGTCATAGACAAAGAACCGGGAAAACCAGTTTCACGAAATGCGGTATCTCTAGGTTCGGCAAACAAATCTATCGAAGGCACATTTGAGAAATCAGAATCCACGTCTTCCGAAAACGTGAAAAATGAACCCAGCTGTGCTTCTGAATGGGGAAAAGAAGATCTCAGAATGGCTACCAACTTGTTTCCAGAGTTCTTTTTGGAAGACGTATATAAAAATATGCGATTTAGGCCAGAAAAGTCTGGACAAGTCGCCACTGAATGTAAATCGAGCAGTGAGATAAGTACAGTGCACGGACATGGTTCGAAAGACGTTGTTAATTGGATAAGAAGTGAGTATGGACTGGACTAAGTTAACCCATTAGGACAACGTGAATGCGACACGACTTCCGCATAGGACAGCAAGTTTCGACAATCTTTCACGATAAATAAGAGCAGTTTCTTAGTTGGCATTACGTCGATCAGTGCCGTCATAAAACAAGCCTAGTGCCGGGCAATAAACGGATCGGTGAACCATGTATGACTACATGAGTACACTACTTTTTACACTTAAAAGTCGCAGTTAAACTGTTGTCATCTGTTCAAGCTTCTTACCGAGAATAGTATATAAATATATAAATAAACTGTTCGCTCACTGGTTCCAGATTAAATTGGAATTTGCAAGTGTTGAGTCCTCGGAGCAAAGAGAGAAACAACAAGAAACTTAAGGGACGGACCATTAGAAAAGTGATAGGGGGGGGGGGGGGGTGGGGAAAAAACCAAAAAAAAATTCATGCAAGGCAAAATGCCAAAAAAAAAATTCATGCAAAGAAGAAGGTAAAAAAAAATTCATGCAGAAGGAAGGTCCAATTGTGACTTTTTCACACGTAGTAAAAAAAATTCGTGCAGAGAGGTTCACCTGAAAAAAAAATTTCCTGCAAAAGCAGTGAGCGAAAAAAAAAATTCGTGCAAGCTGAAAATTCCCCCCCCCCCCCATTACTTTTCTAATGGTCCGTCCCTAACCTATATGAGATGGAGGGAATCGACTACTGATTTGGCTACTATAGCACGCCCCTTAATTCACCGGGAAAAATTTGTAAACAAAATCATGTCAAGTGCCAATCAATGAGAGATAAAGTTTTGAGACCAATCCTAGATATTTAATCCAAGTAAGTAAAATAGTAATATCTCTTGGCTTTCAGGTTGGTCCTGAACTCAGAATCAGATTCAGCGACAATCATTGTTTACTAGTGAGTCAAAACTTTCCAAATTAAGTAAAGCGTTGAGCATTAAACACTGCTAAAGTAAAGGGCACAAGTCACAATTGAAAAAGAGCTATGGAAACAAATTTGAAGAAATGATCTTATTTCAGACGTGGTCCAAATGCCGATATTATAGGAGCCGGACGAAAAAAATAAGAACAACATATTCAAGCAATCAATACCAGAGCACAGCACTTTTTAGTAGCTTTCCAAAGAATGGTCACACTGCATGGTTTGATCCACAGATGAAAAGGTTAGAACCGCACTGTATAGTAAAACAAACCGCAACACAGAACAGTACTGTTCAGTAGCTTTACAAAGAATGGCCGGTTACACTGCATGGTTTGATCCGCAGATGAAAAACTTAAAACCACACTGTATAGTAAAACAAATAGTACCAAAGTACAGTGCTGTTTAGTAGCTTTCCAAAGAATGGTCTCACTGCATGGTTAGATTCACAGATGAAAAAGTTAGAACACACTGTATAAAACAAACAGTACCACAGTACAATACTGTTCAGTAGCTTTACAAAGAATGGTCAAATTTCATGGTGTGATTCACTTTAGGTTCACACAAGAGCCCAATTTTATTGTGTTCTCGCACACGACGAGCGCCAATGCTACTAACACAGTCACTGTCGATTCTACTCCTTAGCACAGTCAAACAGCGGCCAAGTTAACGAGTTTCACTAAAGTGTGACTATCGATATAAAAAATAATTGTTTTACGGTTGCTGTTACGTGCTGTGTTGTAAAAAGGTCATGCGCAATAATAAGCAAACGGCGTGATAAAGTTGACGAATTCACACGCAAAATTAAAGCGGAAAGCAATCAAACTTATTTCCAGGTAAGTTGATGAGTTATTTCAACTCTTCAAATGGCTAAACTATGGGAATCACACAGAACTGGCATGCAAGCTATGACGGAATAGTCTTATGGCCCCCTGAATAATGGTTTGGACAACTGCGAATATGTAAACAGAGGAACCTCAGGCCAGCGCTGTGGTAAAACTATATATGCTGCGATCAAACTTTTTCTAGACGAATAATCCTTTATTCCACAATCGCCAGTTAGGATCAAGTTATTGTTGGTCGAACCCACGTCCTACGGTAGAGCACTGGACTACCGTGCGGGAGGCTGTGGGTTCAAACTCCGGTCAGACCAACACTCATGGTCTTAAAATAACTGAGGAGAAAGTGCTGCCTTTGCAATGACATCTGCAAACGGTTAGACTTTCTAGTATTCTCGGATAAGGACGATAAAATGTAGGTCCCGTCTCACCATACTTGTTCCTAATAATCTGTGGGACGTTAAAGAACCCACACACTGTTCGAAAAGAGTTGGGGACGTAGTTCCCGGTGTGGTGGTCTATCTCTACCTCTGGTTTTATATGTATCCCATTATTACGAGCACTTTACTATTGTAAAGGAGGGCAGACATAAATGGGACTCCACTGTATCTCCGTATGTATAATTGTCCTTACTCACTAAACATATTTGAGAAAAAAGGGGATTTACAATAGTGCAATATTTTTTCTAAACTATAAGTTAAACGCAATGCTAAAGGCACAACACGAAACACAGAGACCACAGCGCCAGAGTTTGTCCCGGTTTCAGTGCCATGAAGCACCTGGGAGTATTGCTTCTCCCCCCCCCGGGATGGGATGCTAGTCCAACGCAGGGTTACCCTCAGCATTACATAGCAGGTGCCACAGGAGACCCACTGGTGCCACAGGAGACCCACTGGTGCCACAGGAGGCCCAGCTTATTCCTGTTTCAGAGCCATGAAGCACCTAGGAGTCTTGCTTCTCCCCCCTGGATGGGGAGGCTAGTCCAACACAGAGCTGTTCTCATAATTATATTGCTGCTACTCATCTTAACACTTGGAAGACGGTGTCAAGTTTGGTTTCTTGTTTAAGAAAACAACACAGTGCCTCGAGGGCTCGCAGCCGGGACCTGCTGATCCGAAGACAAACACGCCGACCACTGACAACAAAACTGTTCTTCCAGTGACACTAAGGGACGGACCATTAGAAAAGTGATGGGGGGGGGGGGTGGGGAAAAAAACAAAAAAAAATTTATGCAAGGGAAAATGCCAAGAAAAAAAATTCATGCAAAGAAGAAGGTAAAAAAAAAATTCATGCAGAAGGGAGGTCAAAATGTGACTTTTTCACACGTAGTAAAAAAAATTCGTGCAGAGGGGTTCACCTGAAAAAAAAATTCCTGCACAAGCAGTGAGCGAAAAAAAAATTAGGGGTATAGAATGGTCCCTGTAAAAAAATAAGTCTCGGCAAATTTAAAGTGGGTTTCGAAATCTCGGCGTCACAAACTAGAGTCTCGGAATATCGAGCTCGCAAAAAAAAAACAGGTCTCGAAATCTCGAATTTTTAAAATGCGAGTCTCAGAGTCTCGCAAGTCAAGCGAAAATGTATTTGGATTGAAACTTCACAAGCTGACCTTCAAAGGATGAAATGGATGTACCATATGTCGTACAGAACACAAGGCTCTCGCTGTAAAACAGTCACGAGATGGTAATAGCTGGTAATGAACTCAGATTTTTAATTTGCGGCGTCTCGAGCTCGGATTTTTAATTCGCGGAGTCTCGGTCTCGGATTTTTTAACGAGGGTCTCGGCGTCTCGGCGAGTCTCGGATTTTACCATTCTATACCCCTAAAATTCGTGCAAGCTGAAAATTCCCCACCCCCCCCCCCATCACTTTTCTAATGGTCCGTCCCTAAGACGTAAAAGTGGCAGGAGAGATCGCATCGGCAGGACACATATTAAACCAAAAAGTACTTAAACAAAAATAGAATTTATTTAACTTGCAAAATACAAAAGGAAGATCCTTGAAATCAACTGGCATTGCATTACTTTTTTTCTTGTATTCGCTAAATTTGAACCAGAAATTGTCACAGTCGAATGGATCTTACAATTCTTAATTTTTAAAGGTTGTAATGCTAACTAAAACACCACTATGTGTACAATTCAATGTACATCAGTGTCCATCAATAAAATTACTGGCAAAGAAGACGTCGAACCAATTAACATAGCCTTATAAGCTACTAAACCGTATTCCTGAATGTAGTAAATGGACTCGTAACGTGTTCGCCACTATAAAAAGTTCTCTAAAGAAACGTTAGGCATTGACCATTGTCATACTCTCTTGTAAATTATTGAACCATTGAAAAACCATTCATTTGACAATTCTGCAAATAATTACCATTCCATATATTGGCCAATAACATTTCTGAATATGAAATTTATTTTCACTTTGTGAAAGCTAAACATGCAATTAAGAATTAAATATCAAATTTAAATTAATATTTTGTATGACGTTTTGTCAGCTTTGTGAGTGTTTTTGTAGGGTCTTTGTCTCCTCTAAGACAGCGGGATATTATTAACATTCACTGAGCACCTATGATGGGAAACTGACATCTGATTGAACAGGTTAATACCACAATTTGAAAAAGAAATGCGTGGTATACATCACACACAAAATAAATAAACTAAGGTATCTGTATTACATCTACTCTAAATCTCTTTCTTCGCATGCATAGATCAACTTAAAACGGAGAGGGATTCTATACATTCTTTAACACATCGCGCACTAAATAAACATAAATGGGGCTTTAGAATGAGAAAAAAATATTAAAGTTTTTAACCTTTCTCTATGGGTATTTCAAAGTGCTGTCGCAATGATTTCTTAAGAGGACACTCTTGATATAATGTGAACACTTTTTTAAAGCTACCGTAGAGCATTTTTTGTGGCGTTGTAATTCGTAGCTTTGTTTTGCAGTCCCAACACTGCAAAGATTTCTCAAGAATCACATCCAAATTCAGGTGTCTTTAGCGTACGTGCAGGAGTAATCAGGGCATCGTGGTGGGTATACTGCCAAGCAACAAAAGGCGATAATACAATTCATTCCTTTTGTAAATTCAATTTGTATTTCGGACAGACTAAGTTTGTGTTTGATTTCTGAATTTGGACGCGTGACTTAGCAACGTAACTAAAATTCTAAATTTCTGTTTCATATTAACAAAACAACGATACCGATTTGCATACCACTATAAGCTCGTAGGCGTTTGTGATGCTTTTAAGCCTCCGCTTTCATGCCTAGCAATTGTTCAGATCCACTTTACCCCCAAGTTAAAGTCGTAGGAGCCGTTCTTCACCAATCCATCTACTCTAGACTGATTTGTCATTAAGAAATGGGAAGCGAGCCTCAGTCGTGTTCAGCGACAGGCAAAATATCATATTATGTAGATAGCAGCAAATACATAAGAACCCGAAACTTATTTGATCTTTTTACCTTTCAAAAATTAAAGATTTTGCCCTCTAAAACAAGTGTCGGAGCATGAGCTCTTTCTTTACTTTTTTCAGCGGAGGAACCAGCCTTTAGAATCAATCATCCAGGATAAACTCTTGCAGCTATTTCCTTCTTTAGTTTTCAGTTTCCACTGCTCTTAAGTCAGCCACATATTTTTCTTGGCACAAGCATTGGCTTTAGGTGTTGCTTTCTTCATATTCATCCAAAGAACTGCATCCACGAGTCCACAATATTTTCTTTGTCTCGCTGAAGCCCTGCAGCTTTGAGGCTTAAGTCAAACGTTCTGCTCGACATTTTTGCCGGCCTAAAATCAGGAAAGGTTATCGCGCGCGTTGCGGTTGCAATATCCTGTATGCGTTTTCTACTTCTGCTTCCAGTACCCTCCAGTGGAGGGAGCACCAACGAATCACAATCGATTGATCGATCCTTCATAACTTGAATGTCCCCGCAAGACATAACCCTGCGGCCGAACAGCTTCTGTCGATATTCACCGCTCGCAAACGGGAAGGCGTCGGAAGTCTTAACGTCCTCGATGTCTTCCCGAACTTCTACTATCGTGCTCAAATGTCTCGTCAGTCTCATCCTTGGTAGGAACGGAACGCTTTGCTTCATCGTAACGTTTAAGCTCTTGATTTACGCTCTTTCGTGTTGTCACTGATAATTCTCCTGACAGATCTTCTGGCCTTACCTTTTATCTAAAAAGGTGATTTTGCTCAAAGAGGGTGAATTAATAGGATGAATTATTATTCTACGTTTGCTATCGTGCGCTCAGACCAATTTTGTCGAATTTCGTAAGTTGCACAATAATGCATTTGACGCAAAGTGCGTAGTTGATCCCCGAGACTGCGCACCAGCGGGTGGGTGGTGAGATAGAACGCATTTTCGTGACGTTTCGAAATCAGGTGTTGAACTAAACTTTAAAATCAACAACTCAAACACCGCATCTAGTAAAGGTTATTTTAGGGAGAGATTTTTACATAAAATCCCCAAAACGCAAGTAAAATTATCTCTTAGTGGCTAAAGGTAAGAATACCAGCGGACCTGATTGGACGCAGGTGTAAAAACATGTCTGTTTGTCTTCTAGATCGCAGGCTCTGCTTACATCAATACTTAAGCTTCATTGTCAACTTGTGGCAAACTTTACGTCAAACTTTGTCGTTGACCACACAAAAGCATACTATTTTAGTCTGAATGTTTGCGATTCGTGTCAAGTTCCAGGTAAATATTTGACGTTTTCTTAGAAGACCCATCAGTAATTGCATAATCAGTAAAGCCTCCCAAGACGTATTACGTAATTAAACTTGATCCAACAGATCAAAAGTTTGAAGGCCATTTTCGAGCTGAAAAATATCTACGATGGCTGCCTAGAAACGGCGCATCTCTCTTTTGTTTCTTTCTTTCTTTCCTTTTTGTCCTGGAAAGAATGAATACAGATAACCGCGTAATAAGGCATCATCAGCTGTTAGCCTCCCATTTGCAAGTTATAATGTTTCCCAACTCGTTTTCTCGTAGTCCAAAGCAATATTGTATCTAAAATACGAAAGCTCTTACCCTAAAAAAGAGACACTTTCACAAGGACACCAAATTGCACTTTTTGAAGTAATGAGCTCATGTCCCGCGCGCAATACATACCATAGAATTACCAGCTGAATGGCGACAACAATATCGTATTGCGGTTATTATTCAAGAAGTGATGTAGCCACACGTATTAATCTCTGGTAAACTTGTCTAGTAAGTGCTACGGAAAAAAAGAAGAAACTGTTGCCGTTTCTACTGAAAAATAGGAGAAAGCATTAACGAAAGTTGACTCAGTGCCCGAACGAAAATTTCTGTGTGAATCTGTCTTAATCTATCATGGGATGATTACGGAAGCGACATATTCTAAAAATGGAGCCAAGACGGCTGGCGGTGGTGATGTATTGGCTTCACTGTCTTAAAATGAAAACCAACAGTCGCCGGTTACTGAATGCCAAAGAAAAACATAATTTTTTCCAGATATATTATTGCTAAGATTATTCCTGAATGAGAAAGCATGATAGTCTGACAAATACAGACTAAATTGTGGACGCTTTTATTGGACACGTTAATGAGTATTTACCGGCAACCGCCGCGTCTATTTGTGTTTTCCTTGAATAGTTCTAGGCGACTAGAACATGTGAACAGTAAATCGCACATGGAGTCCAGTAAAGTAGACATGGGACAAACCATGCAGTGTGACCATTTCTTGGAAAGCTACTGAACAGTACTGTACTGTGTTACTGTTTGTTTTAACATGTGGCGTGGTACTTACTTTTAATCCGGCATTAAATGACGGAACCCTATGTTGTTAGTATTCTTTGACGAGCTGCTGAAAAGTTCTGTACAGTGATACTGCTTGTTAAGCAGTCATGATGCAATATGGGCTGTTAGCTTTTCAATATGGATGTATCTCTACAGTGCAAAAAGTTTTGAAAGCTACTGGGTTCGTTTGTTTGTCGCCATTTTCATTTGTTAGTTTTCGTATTTATCCTCCGGCATCCATTTAATCCTAGTCCAACTTTGCGAATGAAAACTTACTGATCATTCGAACTGAAATCACTGGCATGTTTCCGCCCACACGATAAGAAATGTGAGATGGAAACATTTAGGCGACTTTACACTGAGAAGACTTTGAATGTCTCCTTTTTACTTACATTAAGATGATATGCTTTTTTATATGGTAACAACCAGAGCCTTGAATCGAATATGGATTCTCAATCAAATTCCAGGAGTCTGCTTTCAATATAGAAACACGTGGTATTTGTTGGCAAGGACAGCTGCTAAAAAAACCTAGCAGGTTTATAACAGCTTACTTGCAGTATACCGTACCGAAGGAAACACACCGCTGTCCTGGGTAAAAATAAAGTTTGCATGCTTATCATCGACGTTTGGAGAATCAAACAGGATTCAGTAAACGTGATAAGAGAACAAAATGTTGCGCTCCTTGAAATGATTACTATAAAACTTCTCCTTACAATGCTATAACCCGCGATCAATCGTTTTTTTTTGGAGGGGGGAGAACGGAAAAGGGATTTTTACTCTTTCCGTTCTCCGAAAAGAAAGTTAGAAAAAACAACGCCTGATCGCAGGTTAACAATGTTAATACTCACGTCACAAAGCTTACACCAAATTCTCCAAACACATACCGACTTTGTAAGCACTTCAGTTCTAACGAGCAGAACCTATCAGAGAACGAAAAATGAAATGAAATCTATGGACTTGAGATGGAATAAAATAGAAGAAAACACCCTACAGTAACGGACAAATAATCCCCACACTACTCTCTGTCGACCACCAACTCCTACCCCCAACCCCCCCCCCCCCTCCGCGCTCTTCATCCCTGGCCTGCCCGATATACTCTAAATAAGGTATAATCATTGAACAATCGACAACAACAATTTTCAGCAGTAATGAAACGTGTTCATGGAATGTTTTTGCATTCGACATGTACACAGCGAAATACTTTAAAGAGACTTGAGGAAAACGTGATTTAGCCGAGAGTCCTCTCTGTTTGTTTATGTAAATATTCACTTGCAGTTCTGAAAACAGGTTTAGTACCTCCTCTTCCGGCTTTCATATGAAAATAGTCCAGCTAGTGTGGTCAAAAACGTGACTCAGTCATGAGGACTTTGTTTGTCTGCGTCCTATTTATAATCCTACGCTAAACTTAGACTGGATTTAGTGCTTTCTTGAAAGCGGATGTTTTTTCTTGTCTACAACTACAATTATTAACACTTTAGTTTCACACACACTGACAAAAAAACACCACCAAACCACATGCAAGATAAGTGCAGTAGTTTTCCAAAAACATGGCAAGAATTCATAGGTCTGTGATCTCGGTCTTAAAACCTTTTCACAATTTTCTTTGTTTTTCCTTTGAATCCATAAGTTGATGGTCTAAAGTGATTTAATTTCATCCCTAGGCTTTTTGAATCAATGTAAGTATCTGGGCAACTGTGTACCTACCCCTCCCCTAATCCAACATTAACGGTAACTTTTGAACTTATTGTAACTTGTTGGGTTAGGGGAGGGGTAGGTGGACAGTTGCTCAGATACTTACATTGATCCGGCTTTTTTATGCGCGAAAACAAAGTTGGAATCCTGAAATGGAATTGTAGTAAATGCTTTTACAAAACAAGGATTTTGGAAGCCAAGAGATATGATTACTTCTAACTTCAACAATGGCTTGACCACGTCCTATTTTCGCCATTGTTTCTGCAGGCTTGCCACCACTGGGACTTCAAATGCTAAGTGAAATCTCAATCACAAACCGAATAGTGAAGTGTGAGCTTAAGTTGCCGAAAACCTATATTCCCGAAAACCTATATTTAGAACTTCTGAACTTCATGTTTCCCTAAGACCTCCTGCCTAACCCAACCGCCTAGCTGGTTTTACGCTGTCATTCTAGTGGCGGGGTATTATCCTCTTCCCGAACCCTGGCAAGAATCCCTGTAAGATTCCCGGAAGCGTTTCGTTAGGCCCCCGAAACCGGCACGACTTCTTGTTGGTGTCAATCTTCCATAAGTGGGTGAAAAAATGAAAGGATTGAGAGGTAAACTTGACTTAAAATAAACCCACGAGATACTGTACAAAATGATAATCTTTCGCCCATTTATTATGGAGGCTCGATAAATAGTCGTTCGCGGTGTATTTCTCAGTATTTAACACATACCGGCTACAACGCCACCTTTAATATAGCATGCTTTTCACTTTGATAACGTCAATTCCGGGATATAATTTTCAGGTTGCACGAAATCTTGATTGAAACAAACCTACGACCAAAGAGTATTTTTCATTTGAAAAGATTTTAATCTTTCCTCTCTGTTCCAGTATGAGCGTGTTTATAAAATTTTAAGAATGGAGTTGTAATCGTATTGAAAAGTGTATTTATCGGCGCACGTTCGTCCTAGATAAAGAAAGCCTTTATTGCGTGTACTAAAAACTCTTATAATCCGGTTCGGTTCCGGGCATAGAAGATAATGACACGTACAGTAACTCTTACACTGCTTTTAATCATTTGAACATCATTGTTTAGCAGGAAGAAGTGGAAAGAATTAAATAAACACGTGTATAAAGAAGACAGTTTGGGTGCTAAGTATTTTCAAACGCATGTTCTGTTTGACCTGTGTTCTCCGTTGGTAATTCTCATCAGAGTCCATCGGTCCTTCTATCTTTGATCACTGTTGGTCTGATTACTCATTCTCGTATGTGTTACCACTATGTGCACGAGATGATTCAATAATTGCTTCGCAGTCGAATGAGCAATTGACCATATCGTAGCACGTTCTGGTCTCTGATAGAGATGGATATATTCTTGCAATCTGGTTCAGTTCCGGGTGCAAAGTACTGTGACACGCACATGTTCAGTAAGCCTTGTACATCGCTTATTATATTTTAGACATCAAGATAATGCAAATGAAATACACGCACAAAGAAAGAGTCGTAGATTTTTGTATCCACATTTCGCTGATTGTCACATTAAACTTTGAACATTGTAGTCACGGTTCTTTGTCAGCTGAGAACTGTACATCTACGGGCTGTTAGATAAAAATTCCAGCATCACATTAAAATTCTTAAAGGCCGATATTTAGTGCCGTTCCTTGCTCTTTTTTTTCTTTTCACTTTAAGGATTAAGACACGAGGATTCATTGTCATCATGGTTTTTATTTCTTATTTTACCAAATTTAATTAAAAAACAACACAACAACAGCATTTTATAAACTTCTCCTAAAACTACGTGCGAAAAAGGTCTACAAATTAAATTTATGATAAAGGAGATCTAAAAATAAACATCATTGTTTATTCTGTCTTAATCAAATGAGGACAGCCAATTAATTCAGTTCTGAGACAGAAATTCTACACAACGTAAGCTACAATAACAAAATGTAACGTATGAAGATCTAAAGAAACACATTTAAAATAATATTATTCCGAAATAATCAGTAATTTAGGTACTGATCTGAATATCACATTAACATGTACATTTTGATCGCTGTGGTTGAAAACATCTTCTTATACTGTGTCTAACAAAACTATACAATATGGCTACTCGTTGAAAAGCTACTGAACATTTCTCAGTTCGTAAGGTTATTTTTTGTTCGACGTTCTGGCAATGAAGCACTTTTTTCACTTGGTTGCGAAAGCTCAATTCCATCTCACAGTGTGTGTCTCTGACTTTACAACTTCTTCTGGACAAAACTATACAAAACAATTATAGTGACTCGTTGGAACTGAGAAGCTACTGAATATTTTTCTGGTTTCGTAAAATTAACTTTTGTTCGACATTCTAGCATCAATCAGTACAAGTACTTTTCCACTTAGTAGCGAGTGCTCAGATCCAGAAAAAAATTTGCTTTGCTATAAATCTGATAATTCGAAACCAAAATACACAAGCCACGATTCGGCTATTGTCCTAGCATCGGATTTCCCGTTGCCAAGCTCAAGTTCCCATGAATATTGTCTGACGAAAATAGCCTTGTTAACGGGCATGCTTATTGGACGACCGACAGATGTTCTGTCCAGATTACGTACAGCGTCAGGTGGAAAGAAATCTGGGAGGATTTTCGATCCGCTTCGGCAAAACATCTCCAAGCTTTTTCGCCTTCGCCGATGACTGCTCGAATCCCCTGACTCCGCAGAGCGAGTCGAATTTTCAGAATCAAAACTCTGTGAAAATGTTATTTGGAGATTTTTCAGTGCCTTTAGTCCTCTTCTTGTTGGCGCCATGATGTTATCAAGGTAAGGTTTTCTTCGGCTAGGTTTTTCCCTCCTGTCTAGTTCCTGCCCAGTTTTAAGGCCTGAGCGTTCTTTTATCGGCGCGCCGCAAGTTTCGATGTTAAGCATTTTCTTTCAGCTTCTGAACAAACGTCGAAACTGTGTCTAAAGAGAATAGTTCCACTCCTTTAACTCTTCTGTCGATTATGAAGTGAACGGTGCTCTTTGAATGAGGCTCAAAATGAAAATCAGTATCGTCACGGATGATCACTTCAACGGAGCCAAGCTGTGAGGACTTTGAAGCGACTGTAAGAAGTGTCAGTGATTTTGTCAACAGACACATTATCAGCCATCATATGAAACATGTTAGTTCGTACGTGATCCGCATAACATTTCCCTAATATGGCTCTGTTTGAAGTCCCCCTTCTAACGTCAAAGATTAAAATAATCGTACCCACTCCTTATATGGCCAAAGAACATGATTCCCTGTCAACGAAAAAAATGGCACATTAAAGCGCGTTTCGCTGTGTTTTTTGTTTACGTGTTAAATCACATTTTCAGTTATGCACTTGTAACAGAGCTCTCTCTCCCCCGCTTTTCTCTATTCGGTTGAAGGACCCCAAGATAAATGTAGCTTAAGTTCGTTATTTCATTTGACATACTCCATTTATCTGTTTTACGATCCAATATCCCAAAAGAGTGAAGATTTTGAATTTAATTGCTATTCCGAATAGCAGTGCGGAAATGGGCATAAATTAAGTCGCGTAAGTGCCATTGTGTGCTCGAGGATCGAAAACAATTCTGAACGTAGCTTAAATGTCCTTTGCTTTAAAACCATTGTGAAATTGAGTACAAGAATTTTCTTACATAAGACCCACGAAACCTTGCAATATTAAGACGAAGACAAAGTAAATTTTGCAAATAAAAGCAGGATAAACAATGAACTTCTTTGCAGTATTACTGACATTAAAAGTTAATTCAAAACATATATAAGTTGCAATATGTTCCCACCTTTGTCAACCACAGAAACAAAACACCAACAGTTCTACTCCAGATTTATGATGCCTTAACCTAAAAAATGGAGCACTTGTTACCAGTTTTTATCACAGCTATTCTGAGTTTGCAGTAACCTCAAAGGTGTAACTGAACGCTTTGTACCAAGGTATCGGTAATTGATATTAAAATCTCCTACGGGTAGTCGCATGAACTCCCTTCGATGGCTACCTTTCTGGAAAACGGTTTGTAATTTTGTTTCATTTTACAGCAATTCGAACATAGTGCGATACAATTTAAAACAGTGCCGAAAAAAATGAACCATAGCATCAGCGATCAAAAACTGAAGAAGAGACAATGACTGCTGCTTTATTTTGTTGTAACAATCTGTCCATGCATTTTTAAGTTATGGTTTTCATTGGCTAGTCATTTGACGAGGAATGGCAAAGCGTATTGGGTCAAATAAGAAGACCTGCCAGTCGCGTAGCCAGGATTTTTTTTTTCAGGTAAGCCAAAGTTGGATATTAATTGTCCGAGCAATTCGTCTGGTGATGTATAATTGTACGAGAAATATATTCCTACAAAATTTCAGGCATGCCATGGCGTATTGGCCTACAGGTAGCTACGCGGCTACCTGCGATGGCACAGAAACCCTCTCCCCAGTCACGGTAAAAAGTCAGTGGAACAGAAAGTATTCTAATATTAACGGAAGTCAACGTTATTTTTTGAAGCTCATAAATTGCACTGGCTGCCTTTGTTTATTTGTTGCGCTTTAAACCTGTTTTTACATAATTCCCTTTTTCACGACTGATATTTTTTATGAGTTAGAAAGATATTCAACCTTAAGAAGTGTACCCACGGTTTTAAATAGAACAGTTACGACTTGAAATGTAAAGCTAAATTAAAATGCAATTATTTATAAACGGTATGCCATGTTGGATTTCTACCTATGGAAGTTGTTCTAGAAGTGAGAATTGAACCAACAAGCAAGCCGGGGGAGTTGGCTCTGAAATCTGCCCGGGAGGGGGGAGGGTACTGCCTTATAAGAGGCTAATGGGGATGTGTCCCCAGATAGGGTCGCATTTTCACAACTGGATTGACACATGTGGGGCTACATTTCAATAGCGTTACTAGAATGGCTTCGCACATTTTCGAGATAAGAAAATACTAGTAGGTAAGGATTCAGAAAATGGTCTAATGGTTAAAAAGTTCACAAAGTTCAGTTATTTATCAAATCTGACAACCAGCTCGCATTACATTCCTTTCTTGAAACCACAACTGAAAATGTATCGATTAAGGGAACGATAAAGTAGATGCATAAATAGAAAGTGACTTACGGTAGTTGAGAACACGAGAATAACATTCTCCTAAAGTGACTAAGATGGAGTCTGTAACTGGACAAGGGGCTCTGAGGGGCCAGCGGTACATACCTAGCAAAAATGAACTCAAGAACCCCCTCTCCCCTCCCCCCCTCGTGGGGAAATCTGCATTCAATTTGAAACTACGAATTAATATCGATCACTAATGACGTCACGCAAATCGGACTAATGTTGGTGAAGCGACTCAGGTTTATAGCATTCTATGTACAGCAGCAAGTGAAAAGCGTTGATACAGGTTTTGTTTACACAAAGTTAATTGCAACTTTTTAAGTTACATTCATTATTTCAAACCAGTGTAGCATCAAACTGTGTGCGATTCTCCACCTGGTTTCAATGTGCCCTTTTCCTTTAGGTTTTGTTTACTTTATAACCAAGAGACGAATAGGACTTGAGTCAAAGAAAAGGACCCACATCAAGCAAAGAACAAAGAACTTATGTGTCAGTTGGTGAAACAACTAAAAACCGCGCACAGTGGTTAGTGTTAGAGTGTTATAGTAGTGAATGCATGATTAAAGTTAGCTTTTATGTATTTATCATGGGCTCCTGGTATTTATTCATTTATTTATTTATTCTTGCCATCAACAACATTACAGTTTTTTCTTAAAGACATGTTTAAAAGAAAGAGATATGTAAAGGAATATAAATAATCACGACACAAAGTTATTAAAAAGAAAAATAATTAATGTCTCTGCGGTTGTGGCAAAGATGCCTAAAGAAGCTAAGTGGCTTATGAACAAAGGCGTCCTAAGATAATACATGATAAGGTATAGTATTATAGAAACGAATATCTTAATATGTTATCCTGGTATTTATTAAAAAAAGTTTTCTAGTTGAACATTTTCGCAGCTTCAGTCAATGATCAAAATCCTCTTCCCTTTGACTCCAAGAGTAATTTTGAGTCCAGCAATACAATAGTCCAGGGATTGGGTTTATAAACAGGTCAGGCCGGTCTAACTTGTTCACCTGTTTCGATTGACGATGCTATGCAGTGTTCAGTCCGGCTTTATTGTCAGTGAAGAGCTTTATTAGTTCAAAGAAAGTCTAACTTTGTCATAGTACAACAGTTCAGTACTGTTCAGTAGAGCTCTTTCCAAAGAGTGGTAACACTGCACAGTTTCATCCAGCGGTTGAAAAGCTAAAACTCCACTGTAAAACAAATAGTACCATAGTACATTACTGTTAGTACTGTTCAATTACACAGTCTGCCAACGTTAAGTCACACTGCATGGTTACGTTTGATGCGAAGAATCACTTTGTACCGAGAAATGAAGTCACACTGCACGGCTTGATCCACATATGTAAAAGGTAGAACCACACTTTATAGTAAAATAAACAGTACCACAGTACGGCGCTTTTCAGTAGCTTTCCAAAGAATGGTCACGCTACATGGTTTGAAAGACCCATAGATGAAATAGGTAGATTAAACTGTACAGTTTAACAGGACAACAGCTTTGTAAAGAATGATCACAGGTACGTTTGGCTTTGCACAAATGTTCAGTACATATGGACAAGAGAACATAAGGAACAGAGGAGGACACTCGGGGTGTTAGCTGGAATATGAAAACTAAAGTACTGTTTAGTAGCTTTCCAAAGAATAGTCACTGATACTACATGGTTTGACCCACAGATGAAAAAGATAGAACCAAACTGTATAGAAGAACAAACAGTAGCACAGTACATTACTGTTCATAGCTATCCAAACAATGGTCACACTGCATGGATTAATCGAAAGATAAAAAACTTAGCACTACACTGTATCGTAAAACAAACAGAATTGCCGCCGCATGAATGATGAGTATGTAAGTTCTTCCTACAATATCTATATATAGAAGGGATTGAAATCATGAGAATCTAAAGAATGATCGCTCAAGATAAAAGGCCGGATCTTTGAACGATTTCTAAAGCATACTTGTCCAATACTCTGACAAATTTATGCACAGCATTGTGTTGAAATGCATAGTGTTGTATTGTGTCGTTCTAGAATGCATTGTTAAACTATTGTTATGGTTATATAATACAATACAATGCAATGCATAAATCTGTCGCAGTGTTGGACAACCCTCTTCTTAAATGGCAAAAGTAAATAAACGGAGACCGGTTTGCAGAATCCGAGTCTGTAATTTGATTCTAGGATTGTAAAATTTTTCCGGAAAGGTGTTCACGTTTCTTCCGGCTTACACTTGATCCCACACGGGATCAAGTACACACTATAAAACTTTACAGCAGCATTTTTGACATAATTTAGTATCATATTCAAGGTGTATTACGCACTTACGCACTCACACTTATCTTAAGATCACAATCAAAAATATCTTTTCACAACTGTCACATGCTTAATTTCAATTTGTATCAACCGCGTTTGAAGCATACCGCAGATCACGAAAGACACATTTCAGACAAATCGGAAGGTTTATTTAAATTTGATATTCAAACAGCTTATCAAGATTATCTAGTTTATGAAGATTAACCTACGGCATGAAGTAAACGTGTTGAACATCACATCTCAAAACTTGCTGTGTTGAAAATGTGTTAAAAATTAATTCGGTCACACAGTTTCAAAAACTTCTCTTCTTCCTAATACATACACAATTTTCCAAACGATTTTGCAGAAAAAAAAACTTTGCACGCAACACATAAATGTTTGAACATAAGGACTCATATAGGAGTAAAAAAAAAATGTGACATAAATTTTCTTGTTCTAACAAGTACATTGTCAAAACAATGAAGTCGGCCATACAGTTTCCAAAACACAGTTTCCCCGGATACATTTACAATTTCCAAACCATTTTCCAGGTCAAAAAAAATTGTGCCCAGCACATGGATGTTTGAACACAAAGACCCAGACTCTATTTTTGACGTAACCCCACTTGTCCATTGATTTCGGCCACACAGTTTCCTAAAACAGCTTTTCTTTTACAAGTTTACAACCATGTTGTAGGAAAAAACTTTGTACGCAGCGCACGGATCAAGAAACAGTTTGGTTTATTTTCTCTTGTCAAGAGAACACACTGAGGTGTGCTTCCGCAGATCTCTGTGTGCTGAATATACTTTCTCAGTTCTTTTTTACCTCATCTCTTCCCGCTTATAAGGTCAAGTAAGATCAGTCGATCTCAGTCAAGTGATTAAGCTAGGTCTATTACAGAGAGATTGTCTTGGAATAAAGGAAACTTCACGGCAATACAAAAGTTTACAAAGCTCAGAACGACCATGGACAAATTCTGGTTGTTCGTCGCAAAATGTATTATCGGATTCCATTGGCGGGTTTATTAGAGACGGCGTGGTTAACTCCATCAACCGGACGAATCCTTAACCGTTTATTCGCAAAAATATTCATAGTTAGTTTTGTAAACTGGACTAGTTGGGTGGTCGACGCATGAATTACAGATGCATTCTACACAATGAAACCTCCAACACTAATCAACTGAACTCACAATATTAGCTCAGGAGATTAGCAACAGAGCCTGCCTTTCAGCTTCAATTTTCTCTGAGAGAACTGATCCAAGTCGCTATCGAAATAGAATCATGGAGCAATCCATGCTTTGGAAAAATACAATCGCCTCGTAGGCGGCCAGGGTTTCCCGATCTTGCTGTTTCTAACTTCTTCAAATTGTCTAACCGAAGAATTTTAGCCAAGCAGCGATGCACACTTGATCTTCGGACAAACGCTTCAGTGAATCGTGTCCAGTTATCCTGAGTCGTCCAACGCAGTACGTTTGAGGGCTAAATTGGATGTCTACAGAACCGGCAGTACAGTAACCACGTAGGCTATTCACGGGCGGATAACGCGGAAACCAGTCTGCGTAGGCGTCTTGTACCCGAGTACTATGTTGAAAAGGTGGTGTTACACGCGTGTCACAGTGCACGATTGGACTACCGTCTGATCTAAACCAGCTTTGTTTTGTTGTCAGAGTTGTCAGACCATAGACCTTGCGCGAACAACCATTTTCCTTGCCTTCATTATTGTAAAATCGATCCCCATGTGCCATTCCGCGTTGAAGATGAGAGCGTGAACACGAAGTGGAACCAAAAGCACAACCCTGTGTTACGTCACCTGTGTTCTCGTTCGTTGACTCAAAAATAGTTGGCAAGCGCGATGGTCGAGCCGGCAACCGAAATGTTTTTTTCGGTGCGTGATTACCTTTGATTGGGACAGTGGTCTTAGTTGAGAAGCTCGAGGAGTCATCTCCGCTTAGCGAGCGAGCAAACCTACACATCTTGACAACATCAGCAACACAACAGGGTCATAGACGCCTCTCGCCTTACGAGCATTGGATTCTAAATTCAGAAAACAATATTCTGTATTTATATCTACCCACTGCTGTCAATCACACCGATCACGTGACTAGAGTTGGAACTAAACCCGGAAGTTACGTAGGTGACAGCTATCTGTAGAACAATTTGGACGATCCAATGTTTTGTATATTGCATGTTACTTCCAAGCTAAGTTTCTCTATTCCCCGGTCATCTGTGGGCGTTAGAATTCATTTTGAGCGAGTTGTGAATTGGCTTGTCGTGATTATGGTTCTCCGTTCTCCTATTTTTAAGAAATTTGAGTATTTAAAGCATAAACCTTTTGAACATATTGAGAGATGAAACCTGTTAAGCCTGTTTGCCGGTTGATGGAATTTTTTTCCAAACTGCTGTTTTTGTGAATGTAAACTCGCAGTTATACCTCTCTTGTTTGTTTCAATATCTGAAAGCCGGAGTTACATGACACATTGAAGACCGTAATTAATTATGTAGGATGAAAGCCCGATGAAAGGACTAAGATGTACTCACACTACTTCATAATTCTGCTGCTGTCGACGTGCAGTTAACCACGACTTTATTTTAAAACTTTTTCAGTTTCCGTGTCATAGAAATACGAAACATATGGACTATTATAAATGCAATTCTCAGGTACTTAAAGATTTCAGTTTCTCACATTCCTACAATTTCCGCCCTAAAAGGTCGCCTCTGTCATAAAAAAGGGCCCGGTGCGTGATACCTAGCATGCTATAAGGTTTTCCGCAGACATATTTTTAGAGGGTAGGTTGTCCTGTTTCAGTCCTATATTTTTTACAATCCCCTTGTCCTTTCCAGGTAACCCTTAAGTAACACATTCGTGTATAAATAACTCTTTCCTTCTTTTTGTGACGTATTGTACAACTCGCTACTTCAGTGGGCGAGCTAATGAAAATAGAGACCTTACGCGACAGGGCGGTTGGAAGACGCAGGACGCCATAATGACGAAAAAATGTCGCGTAAGAATGGGAATGCACAGTCTCGCGCGACATTTTTTCGTCATTCTGCCGTCCTGCGTCTTCCAACCGCCCTGTCGCGTAAGGTCTCTAAAATCTCGAACAAAACGGCAATACATGGCTGACACTGAGTTAAGCTTGTTGTTTCAGTTCATTTGTACTTCATGGTTGTTTTACTATGATACCTACGATATTTTACGATGTTTCTTACTTAAATGCGACCTCGCTATATATTTGGGGAGTCCATAAAATTAACCTAGATGTTATTGTCTTAGAGAGTCTTTACTTCAGTTACTGACGGTTTTAGTTTACTGAACAGTACTGTACTGTGGTACTGTTTGTTTTACTATACAGTGTGGTTCTAACTTTTTCATCTGTGGATCAAACCATGCAGTGTGACCATTCTTTGTAAAGCTACTGAACAGTACTGTACTGTGGTACTATTTGTTTTACTATACAGTGTGGTTCTAACTTTTTCATCTGTGGATCAAACCATGTAGTGTGACCATTCTTTGTAAAGCTACTGAACAGTACTGTACTGTGGTACTGTTTGTTTTACTATACAGTGTGGTTCTAACTTTTTCATCTGTGGATCAAACCATGCAGTGTGACCATTCTTTGTAAAGCTACTGAACAGTACTGTACTGTGGTACTATTTGTTTTACTATACAGTGTGGTTCTAACTTTTTCATCTGTGGATCAAACCATGTAGTGTGACCATTCTTTGTAAAGCTACTGAACAGTACTGTACTGTGGTACTGTTTGTTTTACTATACAGTGTAGCCTGCACAGCAGGCGTATTTTGGAGCGCGATCCATGAATTGTTTTCAGGAATAACGTTGTCCTGCCATCTTGGACGTTGAAACTACCAGAGAGTTGGGACGAGTCAAAAACTGATTTTAAGGGAGAGGCTGATGGGTTTAAAATAGGAGAGGGGGAGGGGGAGGGGAGGAAAAAAATACGCCTGCCCGCAGCCATTGTTCGTTTGGAGAACCCGTACACCAGATCGACGGGGACTCTGATTGGTGCGGTTTCGGATGTTTGATTGCTAGCTGCCAATCAAGGGGACATTTATTTTTTTTTACGGGCCCTACGAGAGGAGTATTTTAGTCCGATTCATCCGAAATTTCATTCATCCGGATTTGAAAGACTTCGATTCTGCCCTGGAGAAAGCTCTTTCTGCGCTCGCTGGATTGGGAATATCGCTTAAATTACGATCGGAACAAAAGGAAGCGGTTACGACGCTGTTGTCGAGGCAAGGTTTATTAGCAGTTCTTCTAACAGGCTTTGGGGAAGGCCTCATTTTTCAGTTGTTTGTGCGGGTGAAAGAAATATTGACAGGCAAACCTGCATGTGTGATCGTTGTTTGCCCTCTTAAAAGTATTGTGCATGATCAATTGTCCGAAGCAACTGCGATGGGTTTAACGGCCACATCACTTTCGGACGCCAGTTTAGAAGATGAAGAGAACGGCAAATACCAGCTAATCTTTGGATCTGAAGAAGAAATTTTGGAGAAGCCTTTCCTCGGTCGGCTCAAAAAGAGCAACAATCTACCACACCAGAATCTTGCTGCACTGATAGTCGATGAATCGCACACTCTAGAAACATGGAAGGGTCAAAGGTTTGTTTTCCTCCCTTGTTGTGTTTTCAGTAGATCCTAGAAGGTGTTCGATTAACTTGTGCTGTAAACATGAAGATGAATTCAACGTTCTTTTAGGGCAACAACTAAGAAACCCAGACAAAAGGGCACTGTTGCTTTCCGTGAGTCGTAATTTGAGGCTACCGGAAAAGAATTGAAATCGATTTTCATTGGCTGTGTTTGCATTTCCGGAAAAGTAGTCAGGCGCGACTAATTAGGGGGCGTTCGGTAATTTCATAGGCTTTGCTGGCAGGCGTTTTCTCCTCTCGCCTCCCCGCCCCTCCCCCCTTCCACCGCCCCTCCCCCTTAGTCTTTTCCGTTGCTTTTCAAGATGGCGACCGCGATCAATGTACCTCCGAGTTTTCGTTAAAAAACGCCTGCTCTGCAGGCTATATACAGTGTGGTTCTAACTTTTTCATCTGTGGATCAAACCATGCAGTGTGACCAGTCTTTGGAAAGCTACTGAACAGTACCGTACTGTGGTACTGTTTGTTTTACTATACAGTGTGATTCTGACTTTTTCATCTATGGATCAAACCATACAGAGTGATGATTCTATGGAAAGCTACAGTGAACAGTACTTTACTTTGGTTCTGTTTCTTTTACTATACAGAGTATATCATGCCAAATGTTTAAGCCGCGGTTACGGTATATTTTACCACAGAAACGCTTCTATCTACGAACAAAACCATACATTTTGACCATTGCTACAATTCGATAAATCATTGATTGTTACTATGCTCTGAAAACCGTTTTCACGAAGAGCTTTTTTGATCCTTTTGGTAGGCGTAAACAAATTTCTTAAGATAACAAGACTACTCCCGGCAAGACATAGCTAGCTCTAGTGTTTTAAAACTTTTCCAACAGTTATTTATGAAACAGAGAATGAGTACTTAGTAACCGCAGCGCTGGATCTATGTATCAAGCTCTAAAAACACTGATAAATCGGCGTTTGCTTTGACGGTAAAAAAAGGAAACAACCGAGTATACTATTTTTGTTGTTGTATTAAACTACTGAGTCGTTTAATTTATATTTAGTCTTTCTTTTCGTGAAAACTATATACACAGATTCCGACCCTTTGTTTGGGAAACACGACTGATCAGGTACATTGGAGTACACTCCAAGTTATATAAAGGGGTTTACATAACTAGCATAACGTGTTTCAGTAGGAACTTACAATAAATTCCTCGCCCAAAATCGTAAGAACTGAGTTCGTTTTCGGGGAATTCAGTGAGAAAAGTTTGAAATCCAAGAAAAATTTGAAAAGTTTGAAGTTACCTCCGCAAAATTAACTCGGATGGTTCACAAAACTTATCGGAATTGAGTCTACACTTTCTTGTTTATTCCCAGACACTCTTTTTGTTAGCGTTAACAACACTATTTCATTTAAAGTGAACAGACTCTAAATTCTCCAAACTAACAAAACAAGGTACGCGACACTTACTACGGAGAATTACTTCAATACATCTTAATATGCTTCATCCAAAAAATTGCAACCAAGCGGTAATTTCGCTACAACGCTGAGCCGCCTCTTCAACGCCTCCGCCATGCGCTTTTGTTTTCCGCCTTTCTGTTACAAACCAATTTGTTATGTGGGATTGCTTCATATTCTCCGGAATGAAATCCGCGTATGGGGAACGTAAAAAGAAGCGCCAACCATCACTAACTTGTTGGTAACAAAGTGGATCTCTGTAGGTGCCGAAACTGGAGCTTGATACGGCAATTTTTTCACCGGTTGCCGTTCTAAGCTTTGTGACATTTTCTTTATAGTTCTTTTCTACACGACAAGTAGAACCATCGCTTCGGTTTTCATCCTTCACGAAGCTTCGCTCAGTCTGTATCGCTGTATACTGCCCGTTGCTCAAGTCGTTGGTGAGGACGGCCACCTCGGCGTCGTTAGTTTCAAAAATTGTAGGCAAACGACGCCTTAGGCTTCCTTTGCCCGATCGACTTGGCAAGTACTCTCTATACCTGGAACCGGTGAAACGACACATTCTGAATTGCAGTTCTGGCAAGTAAAGCTGTGATTGACTATCTGACTACGCTTAACTGACTGGAAGGTCTTTCGATTTGTCTCAGCTGAATTGGAGTTCTGGCTATCCAAGCTTCGATTGGCCTATACGTTAAACTGACTTGTTAAACTGACTTGAACAACTTACAGGAGCCCTCAGTTGGGTCTATTTCAACTGAATCGCAGTTTTGGCATTGAAAGTCTTGTTCTCTATGTAAAAATCTGGGCAAATTAAACTCGGCTGAGGTTTTGCGTGCGTTTGGTAGGGTGGATGTAGCAGTCAATGACAGACGAATTTGACCGAATACATGTACTACGTGCACGTCTTACAACGGACAGCATCCCTAGAGCATTCTTCCCATTTTATGACAAACTTGCTAGATGAAGTGATAAGGGAACAAAGGAAAGATTTATTATTCAGAGCACAACTCAGGAGTAATGACGTCTTTGAGTATCGTCTAACAGGATCGCTAAATCGGCAATTAAAAAGAAAAATCCCACGATATGTTTAACATCAAGATAATTGGAGATAAGCGATTTAGAAAAACACAAATTGGACGCGGTAAATTACACCCTCATAATAACTTGAATATTTTACGCACATGTTTCAACCTCACCAATCTATTCATTTTACATTTCCTAGAACTATGGGCAGACCACTTTGTCTTCTAACACCGGGAACTCTGACCAAGTTATCCACATTTTTTTAAACCGTACACCAGACAATCACTTATATGGGCTCCTGCTTTCATTGAATGATTAATAAACCCTGTACTGGCCGAAGACAATAATGAATGGGTATTACATATTAATTATTGCCTAAAAACAAAGATTGCATCTTATGTCACCTCCTCGTGTTCCTCCTCATTGAAAATTTGTAAATCATACATGAAAAAATCGATTTTACTTGTGAATGTTTGCGTTGCCAAAGGGAAGCATCGCCAAAAAAATTTAGTGCCATTTTCTGCTAAGTTTTCATTACATATGCACAGTCAAAACTAAGAAGATGTGATCCAAGTTGCAACCAATTCCATAACTACGTACCATCTCTGCGTAAAATCAACAGGAATTATAGTTCAACATTATTATTAACATTATTATTATTATTATTATTATCAACAATTATTATTTCAACAGTGAAAATATATCCTTCTGGTGACTTCTAATAAACGTATACATCCTAACCCTTTTGATATTCAAATGCAATATGATATTTTACCATTTCAGGTTAGAATATCTATATCACCGAAATCTACGCGCGCCATGTGATAACACTCAGTGAAGTGTTCCGGTTTGACAGGTTGACAACAAGTACAGACCGGACTGGGTCCCAGGCCCATTCAATGGACACTAACTTTCTGTAGGGTAGCAACAAAGCTTTGAAAATAATAGGCTTCTTTGACACGCTAGAAAGTTCGAGTTCCATGCTGTGATACTCAAATGTAGATTGTGATTGCTAAGAGACTGATATAGACTGAATTATTGACGTGGCGGCAGTTCTTATAAAAACTTTAAATATATTTGTACTGAGAGTATGCACCGACGTGCCCGCAAATATAAGTCCGGCGTACTATTTCTAGTTTCAGACGTTTCACTCTACACGTGTAGTTACTTCATATATCGTACGATATAACGTACGATATATTAAGCGGCAACTACCTACACATAGTGTATATAAAGCTGGTGATGTGTTTTCCCTCTTATTCTAAACGTCGTTTAGTTGACAACATACGGATATCACGTGTATATCAAGTGTATGCTCATCCCGAAGGAGAATTACTGTCTGTAGTGAAGTGTTATTCATCTTTTCCGGAAAAACTTTGCTCTTCACAGGATGCAAACGTTACAAGCACTGCTAACGAATCTTTCCGAAATCAAAATATTTCCCATTCTATGCGGGATATGTCTCGATATCTACAGGGTATTTGTCCCCACTTTCGGGTGAAAAATATTAATCGAACAGTCAGCCTTACTCAAAAACCTGTTGCTTTGGTGTGATTATGTAATAATCTTTTAATTTATACTGCTTCACTAAAGATCTTTAGCTACGATATTGTTTTACCCTGATCACTTTGTCCACTTTAAACCTATCAGTATGTTTCCATTTGGTTGGCTCGCACGAAGCAATGCCATTAACGAGTCCAAAGCAGAGTGACAAAGAGACCACCCTCCTAAAAGATTACAATATTATGACATGTCTTTACAAATGGATCCATGAAGTGAATATTGCAACAACGTTTTTCTTGAATGTTCTGGTTATCGGAGTTTGTTTCCTTCACCCGCTGAGGGGTTCCATCGGTGATCACACTGAATGGTATAAGAAAAATACAGCTACAGTTTTATAATTCAAAACTCAGGCAGTCTTTTTGTCAATACTGAATATTCACCCGAATTTGCATCACAAAAACACAAAGACTTGTGGCCATTGTATTTCGCGGCAAGTTTACAATGGTTGACGACGGAAAAAGCCTAAAAGCTTTATGACAATGTCTGCGACAAGGTTTTCATTGGGCTATGGTCCTTAAGCTTATTGCAGCGTCTATAAACTATAGTAGAATAAACAACATAGTAATTATTATAAAAGTCGCATCCACTCACCTTTCTCAATTTTCCTCATTTAGTTTTAGATAGAAACGAAGGAATGGTGCTGCAAACTGAAATAAGATTGGATGAGTATGACCCTGATAGTTTGGAGAAATACATTTTTTTGCTAGCTTTAATTTCATACTTCGTACAAATCAAGTCACGAAAAGATTTCAGTTCGTTGTATTTCACTAGTCCCTCACTCAGTTATCAAATCCGTTAGATCTATACAAGAAAAACTAGCAGAAAAATTATCATATCTATAAATTCTAACTACGTTTATGAATTGCTACGATTGGCCGTATGTGAGTTGTTCCTTATAAGGTTGATTGTTTACGAGTTTATTTTTAGAACCTCTCGTTAACGACAGCCCAGATGGCAACCTGGTCTCGAAGTTGCTAGAACACTGGTGTTCGCCTAAAGGCGATAAAGAGCAACGGGGAATTTGTTTTATGCTCGGAAAGGTCTAACCTGTGCTACATTTCGACAACAGAGTAATCTGTAGGCGTGCCGCAGCTAACGTAAATATCATTCCAAGACGAGATGAGGGAGACCTGAATGGAAGGCCGCGCGAAATGAAGCAATCTCGTTCAAGACCATTGAAGACAATAGTTGAGACGATTGAAAACGAAGACGAAAAAGATGGCGTTCAACAAACGCTGCCAACAAAGGAACAGGACATTTTGGTTGGTGACTCCAGTTCGTTGATTCAAGCCGCTAACCTACCAGGGGTTAGGACGGCGGGATCAATATCGCGACATCCCCAAGATTCCACTCTCCGTGCCCACGAGAGGAACGTTTCCTATCCCCACGCACGACGCAACAATATAAAGGTCGAGTCGTTTACAGAAAGGCGGGAAGGGAGAGGCACATGTGTTTCAGAAAAACACGCGGATGGTACTACAAAACACGACAAGTGCAGTAAATTGTGCCGACTTACAACTAACTTTTGCCGATTCTCAGACGTACAGATCTTATTTCCCGAGTTTTTTCTCGGTGTTGAGAATCCACAGAAAAAGCCACTCGTTGAATTTCGACGCGGTAGGGATAAAAAAGAACATTTCGAGGCCAGTTCCACCGACGACCCACTTGTTCGATCATGGCTCGACTTATTTGGAAAATCTTCTGGGAACATTCAGACCGAACTAGTAAATAACAGTGCATAGCTCTTCCTTGTAAACTTCACGTGTATGCTTTTACTAATGCCATAGGTTAGACATGCGACACTAAGGAAAAAGAACAAAAACAAAAAAAAAAAACGTTGGAGTCAGTCGCTTACTGATTGCACAAGACCAAAAAATGGACAAAGATTAACCTGCAATTGAGAGTGATAAACAGTGGCGATAAGCGACAATTTAACCAATTTCAAATTGCGCTGCATGAATAATATTTTTACTAGTCTAAGTGTGTTATTGGCAATCAGTTCCCTGGCTTGCGTAAGTAACCACTATAGGAAAAACTGGCAAAATGCATGTTTGATTCGCTCCTTTACCTTTAAGTGCAAATTTAAGTGTTGCTTTAAAATAAATTTGAGAACAAAACCCGTAAAACAAATGGCGCTGCCGTAAACTTGTGTAAATCCATTAAAACGTGACGCTTTAAAGTTAGTCGATGATACAACTTTGCGGCGAAGAAAGAATACCCTGCCGATCAAACTTATGTATATACGTTTTTCTCCTATAAAGGCATCCGCCAGAAAAGGACAAGGAATAATTGTTCTATTGAAAGAATTGAACAGCTGAGACGACAAGAATCTATATTTCTAATTTTTCTAGAAAAGGGGAAAGTTTAGATAGGCTAAGTCCTGCCTTGTCATTGAACAAGCCATTTAGCGTTAACAAGTATTGTCAACACTGAATATTCGGAGCGACCAAGGGCTAACGCTCGAAACGTCAGCACCTCCCTTTTACCTTACGGTGGTATAACTTACTTAATCAACTCGTTTGATTTATCCAATTTCTTCTTTCATTCAGCGTTTACACTGCGGAAAATAAAAACCGTCATAACTTGAACATCGTAACTCGTTTTTGGAGGAATATGCAAAGAAAACATGAACAAATAAAAGCACAGCACAGATGATATGAAACACATGGCAAACGGCCGTGATTCCTTTAAGGGAAACTCAAAGTCAGCAAACAAACAGTTCCTCGGTCACCCAGTTCTGTTCTTAAGCTTCCCCTGTGCTAATAGAGCATGGTTTGATCGAGGGATGCTACAGTTCTAAGAACCAAATGGACACTGCATATAGAAAAATGAACAATAGTATACAGAATTGTTCGGTTGTTTTCAACAGAGAATACGCGTATGTGGATCAAGGGAAAAATAACACGACACGTGAAGAACAAGAACAGCATGTTTGCCTTAGACAGCAAAGAAAGAAGCATTAGGCGAGTAAATTTACACTAAATCCATTTTTTTTAAATGAAACAATTAATCAAAATTTATAAATAGCAGCAACACTAATTGAATAAGCCCGAGTATAACAAAAAGAATTATGCATATTGAGGAACGTGTTATCTTCGGCGGCTAAAGCCTGGTTTTCACTACGAAGCAAGCATTGGCAAAAAAAAAAACAAAGAGAAACGTGTCCTGTGGGGCTTTAGAAGACAAAACGGGACGGTGTTTTTCTTTGTTTGTTCCTTTGTCTTTACTTTGCTGATGCTTGGTATTATGTTGTTATCTTACGCTTGGTCTTATGTCGATGTCTTTTGCTTGGTCTTATGTTGTTATCTTATGCTTGGTCTTATGTCGATGTCATACGCTTGGTCTTACGTTGTTATCTTATGCTTGGTCTGATGTCGATGTCATATGCTTGGTATTATGTTGTTATCTTACGCTTGGTCTTATGTCGATGTCTTATACTTGGTCTTATGTTGTTATCTTATGCTTGGTCTGATGTCGATGTCATATGCTTGGTATTATGTTGTTATCTTACGCTTGGTCTGATGTCGATGTCATATGCTTGGTATTATGTTGTTATCTTACGCTTGGTCTGATGTCGATGTCTTATGCTTGGTCTTATGTTGTTATCTTATGCTTGGTCTGATGTCGATGTCATATGCTTGATCTTATGTCGATGTCTTATGCTTAGTTTTATGTCGATGTCTTATGCTTATGTCGATGTCCTTTGTTTTCTGCTAATCCTCATGCCTGCGTCGTAGTGAAAACCAGGCCTAACATCCTCCTGGATCTGCGTAGTTCGTCATATCAAGCCGCATTCGATAAAATCATTCTTTTAAAATGTTTCAAAGCGCTCAGGTTTCAATATTTCCTCCTCGCTTCCGAGTGCGTAGATGCTTAACTGTTCTACAGGACAGGAGCATTTTGCATGTTTTTTTTTTACCGGCACTACAAATAAAAAACAAATTGCTTTTTGGTTTTTCTTTGGGCCCTTAATATCCTTTTTTACTCAATACCTCAAAGATTTAGAGCGTAGCGTTTTGCCATTTGCGTTGTCACTTCGGTGCACTATTTAATAATCTTCCGAATTCAAGAGCTATCCTTGCTTGGTGTCAATCGTCTCAAAATCAACCTCTTATTTTTGCTTTGGACTTCAATGGTAAAGAACACCTTGAATACGTTATCAATGACATCATTTTCCTGGCTACAAAGAATTAGCCTTTGCATTGCGGCCACTACCAAACAGAGAAATATTTTTAATGAATAAGAACTGTACTTCCGAGTGGAAAAAACCCTCAATTGGTTGGAATTAAAGTCCCAGATAACCGTGCCCGGTTTCATATGTTGAAACGTTTACAAAGATAATACTGAAAAACACAGCTGTCCGGTATTATTTACATAATATGCTAAAATTTTCACATTTATATCACATACAATTTGATAATTTTTCTTCTCAAAATAATAACTTTCTTTACGTTTCAAATAAAGATCCTAGTAAGACGATTCCTACGGGTTCAAGGTTATCCTTTCATATTTCAAAGGCGAGATTCTGGATAAGGAATGGTCGTGACAAATATACTCAAATCTGTGATGGTGCACCTTGCCGTGTCTCTCAAATTTCCCGGCTCGACCTCAAATTAGGTCTATGTTCCTTGAAGGAAAAAGGCTAAGAATATTCATTTCTTCAACTGCCTAGAAAAACAAAAATTTCTAGATAACCGGATCTGTCATTGAAATAATCAAACCACAAGGATCCTCCCGCAGCTGAATAAAGTAAAAGCCTACTTTCAAGTTCGCAGCTTCTAGAAAACATTGCCGTTTGTAAAATGAAGTGAATTGATAGGTGGATAATGGGAGTTTTATCCTCTAAAAGTATTGAACCCTAAATAGTAACATAGTAATATCTCAGAAACAACAAATATGGACGGAAAGTGCCTGTTTTAGAAGCGTAATTAAACTCTTACGAATCCTATACTTTTGGCGGGAATTGTGTGGAACGATACAGTTTGTAAGAAAGACGGAGCAAGAGAAGCCTTAATTCCACAAAACGTTTTGAAATCTAAGAAAGAAAAAAAAAATCAAGGTCTTACAATTTGTTTTAGAGGACTTGAGGTTAGATTTTTGGTTCTCTCACTAGCATTCCCGCTCTCTACCTCCACCTCCTCTCCCACCGAAAACAGCGCAACATTTATAAAGGCATCCTAATTCCATTTACAAGAGCGCTGTTCTTTACATATTTACTCCCACCACTTGATTTGTAATTATCCTCTGTCAATGTGATACACAGCCTTATAAAAATGTTTGGGGAATTCAGTGTTGGGCCATTTTTTGTGCTAGGGCTGATACTGTTCTTTAAAATTTTCATCATCTGTTTATTTAACAGCCTTGGAGCCTGATGAGTAAGGGGAGTGAAGCGTTTTTAACCTCATGATTCCCGCCTCAGGGCATCTCAGTGAATGGAATACGAAATGAGTAGAGCCATGTAAGTACAATCTCGCCATGGGAAGGTGTTTACAATTGTATTTTCTCAAAAACCTATTTCTCTATATACAGCTTGTTTAAGTCAACTGACTTGTCAATGGGTTTAGGCCACTTGAATCGACACAAAATCAGAGATTACTGTCTGGAAACTGGCTAGGCTCGATCAACCTGTATGTATTCACAGCAAATGTATCAAAGCGCACTAGGACCCAAAATGGGCATACAACTGCCCTATGTATCCTCTTAAATTTTGGGAGGTTTGACAAGAGGTAACAAAGGGCTGCAGACCAGATGCATCATGTATTGTCTGACACAAAGATGTCGCTATTCCTCTAGCAATGGATGTTAGAGCTGCAAAGCGCGACTTATTGATACAAGTCCATCACGCTAATCACTACACAGCTTCGCGCCTTAAAACGTCCTACTCCCTGTTGTTCACTTAGTTTCACAGGTTTTGATATGAATTGACAATAACTTGCGAAAATCTTGCGATGTTTTAATAATTACTTTAAACTTTAACTACACAAACTGTTCACGGGGTGAAGTCGAATGCGTGATGGAAATTGAAGTCACACATAAAAACTGCTGTGAGCATTTTGAAGTCTCAGTGTTACATGACTGACATAAAATTCTTTCTAACGAGCGTTTACTTGTAAAATACTTTCGATGTGTTACATACGAGCACCAAATAGCCGCAACCACGACAAAATGGTCGCGTCTCTGTATTTCAGTTGATAGAGGCGCCCACCTGTTTGTTCTAGTTTTGTTCTCTCGTTAACTTCAAAAAACTCTGGGAAGAAACGCTTTGCCTCCTTCAAGTCACTGGCGTTCACAACGTTCGGGTGATGTAACCTTCGATTATCAGAACGAATTGTTGGTTCATGGTTTTTGTACTTTTCTTTTTCTTTTGTTAGTTCTTCGTCCAAAAACTTATATGGGTCTACTGTCGTCTTATCCATTCAAGTTTCTTGCTTCGCCGCGGGCTGCTCTGAGTTCATCAAGCTTACTTCAGACTGATATTGTTTTCTAGAAGTTTTAACACTCAAGGTGCTCCCTAGGTTCACTACTACTGTCACTACTTGCTCATCTCCACTTGCCGTCGACCTGACACTGCACACTTTCACAAAGAACAGCAAGTTTTCCCGTATTTTTCACAGTGGCTTCCAAGCGAGATAGAAACAGCCTGGCTATACAAAAGTGCTCCAAATAAGCGAAATAGCTCCAGATCAGTCTTCGCATACGTATAGTGGATACTTAGTCACTAATATGGAACGAAAAGGTTCACGGACTTTACTGGCATAACATGCGGAAAGTGCAAGTTATATTAAGAAACCATCGAAGGTTCGAGAGCGAAGTGTTAAAAACAACGGTAATCACTTGTATCTCGTTGTTGAATAATGATGGATGGAGGCATCTGGAGAGTTATTTCGGAGACATCGCGGGAATTTATAATCTTTAAAGCACAGCCAGCGATAAAAAGATTAAGATCGATTGTTATGATCTCCATTTGTGTACAGAAGCGAACGTTATTAAAGCAATATTTGATTCAAATGCCATCGTTTAACTCAAGTCACTGACAAACAAACGTGTTTGGATCATGAAATCTTTCTTCTGCACTCGTTTCGGATCAGAGGTGAACATAATTTTGTCATAGAAGTCAGGCTGTTTTCTTTACCATTGGAACATTATTGATAAACTGTTTGTAAGCATAAAAAACACGGGGTCAACACGGCTTTTAAAATACCGATGGAAATTTCGCGAACCGGTTATAAGATAAATCACGCTCTTGCAATGGAAAGCGATACTGGCGAGGGAAATGTTTCGTAGTAGTCGCACGTTCTAGAATATACTTTCGTGAATAAATGTATATTTCGTTTGGGTGTGCTTCGTTTAATGGAAAATTTAAGAAGTAAAAGCTAGTAGTTAAGAGAACAAAGAGTTGGGAATGTTAAAACATAAATGATGCTCCTCATATCCGTCTAAACGGACAAATCTTGAACTGTCTCCAACCTCGTTACTTTACGCGCGAAACAAGGCCAATATATACTTCCTTATACGCGAAACAAGGCCAACATTTACTTCTTTATACGCGAAACAAGGCCAATATATACTTCTTTATACGCGAAACAAAGCCAATATATACTTCTTTATACGCGAAACAAGGCCAATATATACTTCTTTATACGCGAAACAAGGCCAATATATACTTCTTTATACGCGAAACAAGGCCAATATATACTTCTTTATACGCGAAACAAGGCCAATATATACTTCCTTATACGCGAAACAAGGCCAATATATACTTCTTTATACGCGAAACAAGGCCAATATATACTTCTTTATACGCGAAACAAGGCCAATATATACTTCTTTATACGCGAAACAAGGCCAATATATACTTCTTTTTAACCGGGAGGGGTGTAACCGACCCTTCACCATGTATCAGTCATTCTCTTCACCGTTTTCGTTGCCCATCTCCGGGATTGGAATGGTTCGTAATTCACTGTCAAAAGGAAGTTTCGCGATAACTTCAGTTTGTATTATGACGTTAATTAAGTGATTGGCTTTGAATCTCTCGCCAACATCTAAACCAATCAGAAATAAATCCAAAACCAATTATAACATAGCTTCGAGCATCTCTTACGCTTCTTTCGTGCTTAGCAACCTCCCGCGTACGTCCATAACTCGATGGCTGCAAGCTGCACGTTTACCATTTTATTCATTGTGGAGTTTTCCCGCTTTTGGCTCTGCCATTTCATTGATCATGTTAAGAGATAATGACGTCAGTGCCGTGCCGAGTGTCTCATGTGTTGTCCCTGTTTCTAAATCGCCTGTATTCCGTGTTCATTTGAGTGCGTATTCTTTTGAGTTTATGTCTCCAAGGACGAAACGTTAGATCATTGCTATCGGTATTCTTTTGCCAGCGTTGGGGCAAACATTAGGAGCAGTATACCTGAGAATTTAGTAACAAATGCACAGTCTAATACTACTCGATATTTAAAGACAGGATAGTTATGCTCATAGAGACACCCTTATTAATGAAATTGAACAGGAACATGCTAATTCAATTCAATGAGATGCAATTTCCCTTTAATTTGCTTACTTACACGTATGATTTATTTTTCGTATCATATTGCTGTAAAATTTCTCATGTGTTAATAGGGATAGTTAGACTGATATGGGCACCCTAATTAATGAAATTAATAATGGTAATTGAATAGAGCGGAGTGCAATTTGTATAGGTAATCGCATGGGGCCGAGTAAAATTAAGGATTGATATCACTTGTGTTTTCAGAAGTTGCTGAAATTGCCCGAGTCGCGCATGTTGTCCGAGTTGTTAATGAAATAGAGGAGAAAATTACTAAACTTCTGAATGCGTTCTTGATTAATCGGTCACTAATTCAAAGCCCTCGTACTCTTCTAAATTTGCTTGGAAGTTTCTTTCATTCGCCCACTTTTTGAAAACGTTCTTCCAGTATTCCGTACTTTTCTTCGGGGGTTTCATTTTTGCTTTAGTCTTTAAATTTTTCGATATATCCCTCGTCAACTATCTCGAAACGAGACGCCATTGTTTCAAAAAATCTTAGCAACAACTTCTCGATAGCATAAGCTTTTGCTATGCAACCTGAGGACCTGCGTTAGGACATTAAATTGTATTGTATTTTATTGTATAATGTAGCTTCTTGTTAATTTGCTTACTTAGAGGTATATATGTTTTTCGTATCATATTGCTGTAAAATTTCTCATCAGTTAGTATTGTGATATATAGGTAGCGTTCCCACACTACCTACCTCGAATAGCCTTTGCTAAATGTAGGTAGTATGTATGTGTGATTTATTGTTCTAACGCTAATAAAGTTGAAGTTGAAGTTGAAGTTGAAGTCGGTTCTTCAAACACACCTTATTCCAAAATGGCCGCCATTTAAATTTTCTTTTGTTTTTATTCAAATTATCCCTTGATGCCTCGTTCTCGAGCTAAAATTCAAAAGAATATTTTACCTTGAACGAAACATCAAGGTCTAATTTAAATGAAAACAAAATAATTTATAAAAGGCGGCCATTTTGGAATAAGGCGTATACAGTTACTTGAGACGTTGAGAACGGAACAAAGAGAACCTTACTGAAACGAATGGTAAATCCTCCGGTATTCTATGTATCTTGATACTATTAAATATACTAGTGTAGCCAGGGATACTTGGTACTACTGATACTTGATACTACTAAATATATTACTGCAACATGTATCTCGCAAATGCATCCCGACATCCTATTTGTTAGTTCAAAAAGCGTTCGCCCAGTTGTCCGCGTGAAGTCTGGGAAATGGTGACGTCACGCCTTGAACGCCGGAAGATAAGGGTGAAATTTACCGTAACATGTCTAACATGGTTTTTAAATTGAAAAGCTTGAGTATGCTCCATACAAGTTCAGCCATGAACGCACAAGAGGATCGCCTTTAAACGCGTTGTTGATGACGGTAATTTCCTGCCGATGGCGATGGAAGCCACCTTTCTGGTGATGAGCTAAACGTGCCTCGACGCTTGAGAAAAATTCTGGAAAGAGGATTTGAAATTGCTTTGCGTCGGATTTTCTTGACGCTGCTCCATGAATTTGTTCGCTTTCTGACAACATCTCTGATGTTAGTCTTGTCTCCTTCTCCTCAGCGAGCTGAGCAGCAAATGCGAATTCATGCGACTTTGTACTGCAATCTTCACCATTCCTTTTCATTTTGCTATCTCTTCGTCTACTTTCCCTAAATGTCTGTATTAGAGGAGGCTTACAATCACTTAGTCTGTTACTGCAAGGCCGCGTTTTCTCTTTATGGAACTCTTCCATGTCCATAATATTTTCAAGCCGTGTTTGCGATCTCACTACTGAGGAACACTCTGTAAGCTCTGCAACGATCGTAGAGTGGTGGCAATTTCTCTCCTTAGATGGCACTTACAGCTTGTTTGACTCAAGCACATCGAGTGTTTACCGGTATTGATGGCATACACTTTGGTAAACACTATTAAATATTCATTAAAATGACCATGACAATACTAAATATAGAATATAGAGGTTTTGTTTTGAAAGTTGTCTCAGCTGTTGTCAGGCCAAATTGAAATACCTCAACTTCTACCGTGAGATTGTTTTCAATATCATCATTGTTTTATATTATTCAGACAGTTGATATATCTTTCTTCGGTACTGTCCGGCAACACATTTTACTGAAGCTTTTGTCTAGTAAAAATTACCGATTTAATTTTGGCGTTTCATAGAACGCCTCAAGTTTGTGTCGTCAGTGAGGTATTTCCTAAAAATACTTAACTGTCATTCTTGAGTTCAGCATATGATCACACTAACTAGTAAGCTCCGACTCATTGATGTGTTTGGAAAACAAGATTATGTCATGCATGCTTTGGAAATGTTGCTGATAACTGCACTAAATGTGACTTGTACTGCACTATGACGCGTTTTGTTTTAAAATAATTTCGAGCATATTTTTTTACAAATTTATAACTTGCGCCGTGGTTTGGATTAGAATAAACCGTTGCATTAGCCAGTAACTGGAACGTACTAGGAGAGATCTGACTCAAGTGCATGGACTTGAATTGGTGAGTCGCGGCGAAACACAGTTCTGACATTTCCGATATCAGAAACGTACTTCGAATCGAGGAAGTAGACGTACTTTTCCTTAACATTTCTGTAGCGTGCCAAGACATTGTACAGGCAATATTATGATAATAAATGTCTTGTCTTGTCTTTCAAGAGTAACCTCTGAATCGAACGGGTACTATCAACGGTAAACGTATGCCATACATGCATCCTTTATCTCCACAAAGAGCAAACAGAGGGAATGAATAAGAGAACAATATGATTGATCATTAGAAGACGTTAGTTTGTATCGAAGAATCGAAATTAGTTAGAATTTGAGTTCTCAGTTGTGCTTCCTTTTTTCTCAGTACCTTTTCATTGGTTATAAATGCGTTTAACTTCAGTTCTATTTTCAGATTAGGAGGACCTTTCTGTAAAGCACTTCAGGGGGAAGTAGGTGTCTTCAATAAAGATCTTTAAATAATTGTAAACAAATAAATGAGAATTCGTACATTTAAAGCTGATGGCTGTCAGACCAAGAGAAAAGAGGAGGTAGAATATACGATATCGTCTGAGATGCGATGGTCCTTGAAAGCTCACAGGAAATTTATTGAAAAATAGTCAGTTCTACAGAAGGGACGGTGATTATCCTTCCAATATTTATTTTTTGTAAGTAGAACAAACTTCCATTGATTGAATTGAAAGAAAGCAAATATACATATATCTATATATATCTTATTGCATGTTTTGGCGTCTAGTATCGCTGAGTATTTTTACGCGTTGTGCTGTATTTTTTTAAAATCTCGCTTTTCTTGCGGAAGAAAAAACCAGATATGTATCGTATTCGTTCTTGATCAACACCAAACCGTATATATAAATAAGGGCATGACATTCACAAAGGAGACTTACTTATTAAATCTTGGAAGTGACAGGACTAACTTGAATTAAGACGTAGTTTGACGAAATTAGTTGATTCTAAGATTCTAAGACTTTATTCAAAAGAGGGTAACACCTAATAGCGAAGCTAAGGGACGGACCATTAGAAAAGTGATGGGGGGTGGGGTGGGGAATTTTCAGCTTGCACCAATTTTTTTTTTTCGCTCACTGCTTGTGCAGGAATTTTTTTTTCAGGTGAACCCCTCTGCACGAATTTTTTTTTACTACGAGTGAAAAAGTCACAATTGGACCTTCCTTCTGCATGAATTTTTTTTTTACCTTCTTCTTTGCATGAATTTTTTTTTTTGGCATTTTCCCTTGCATGAATTGTTTTTTGTTTTTTTCCCCACCCCCCCCCCCATCACTTTTCCAATGGTCCGTCCCTAATAAACTCGTGGCCCTCTCTGAAATACAAATATGTATTGCCTCCTGTTATTTGCTGATAAAAACCCCGTGGATAGAATGGAAATACTTCTACTGAAACCTTGTCTATAAATGCTTCTTGCTTTTGAGGGAATGGGGGTTTTCATAGGGGTGGGGCGCTTTTTCGCAAGGGGAGGGGAAGAGGGCGTCTATTAGAACTAACCTTGTTCGTCTTGAGATTTTACAGAAACGAGTGATCAGAACTATAGCCAAAAGTCCTTTCGATGCACATACTGATCCAGTCTTTCAAAATCTTGGTATCCTAAAATTTCATGATACATACTTAATACAACTAGGCTTATTCATGTGCTCCTATCAATACCATAATTTAAAATTTCCTTGTAAATTTACCTTACAAAGTCAAATTCATCCGTTTAATACAAGAAACACTCGTAAATTTCGTCTGCCTTTCTGTCGTACTCGAATCAAACAATTTTCGATATTTTATTCAAACCCTAAATTTTATAACACCGTTAAACACCAACATTGCCAACGTTTCCTACCCTTTTTCCATCAAAAGAACACTTAAGGCATTCACTTGTAATAATTATTAGTATACTCTAACATAAATCTTCGGAAGAAGCTATTTAATATTCAATATTTGTAAATTAACTTCATTGAAAATTAACTTCCTTAGTATGTTAAGTTAATGTAATTTTCCATCTGATAATACTTCAGTGTCCGTTGCCGTAATTTTTATGCCATCGTTCGAAAATTGTAATTTAGGAGGCCTAATTAACATAAGCGTTGTAGTTTTCTGGAGGCCTCGTCGCCATTTCTTCCTACATTTTTCTTTTATATCTTTTCAGTGTCAGTTGTAATCTTGTCAGTGTGGCAAATAAATACAAATAAAAAAATAAGACAAAACCGAGGTACGTAAGAAATGATTTTGGTACCAGCCCTGGTAAGAATAACCCAACCCTGGAGGCAAAGGGGCAGAATAGAAAAACATACCCAGCCTTAGCACTGATAAAACAATTTAGATACGATTTAAATTCGAAAAAGTGGGGCAACTGGCTAAAGTTTGGAGTTGACACTCTTCTTGTACTCAACGTCGCTCTGTCGCTCTTGGGACGCTTCATTCTTACATTACAGCGCGGCATTCCTGTACTTATCATTGTTTGCACAAATCACCACCGAACAACTTCAACCATGACTGAATTAAATGATCATCGGCACTGTTTTTCCGCCTGTGATTCAAACTCAGCTTGCCATTTACAACCAGCGCAGGCGTGTTGAAACTGTTGGCAAAGAACTCTGGGAAAAGACGCAACACTTGATTATCACGACGTGTCACCATATTTGGTTCACTTGATTTGTTATCAAAACACTGTTGGGTCTCCACTGGGTTCACGTGGGCTTTGAAGGACCTCGTTTCATGTGCACGTGTTTTACGTGAAGCATCCCTTTCGTGTGAGGATTTTTGTTTCTTGAGGAGCTGTTCTTTCATTTCTTTGAAAACTGCAACCATAAACAGAGCGAACATTACAAGTACTTCTTAGAAAAGCTAAGCTATCTCGCCGTAGCTCAAATGTTTCGCTGTTTTCCTTCGAGTCGTTTTGATAAGTGTTGTCATTGAATGATTCTCCCATTCCCGAAAACCTTCCCTTTACTTAGGCGCGATAAAAAGACAGTGTAAAATTCTTTTACCTTAACGATAAAATGTCTGAAAATCTTCTGCCACTGGAACTGACACGAAGGAACTTGAGACTCTCAGAGTTGAATAACAAGATTGATGTCTCTCAAGAGCTGGTACCCGAGTGAGCTGTTGGCAAAAACAACACTCAAACAATCTCGAGAAGTCTTTTATGTGAACAGCCGCAAGTTATATTGACAGTAGCGGACTCGGCTTTGTGACGCCTAATTACTGACTGTGCACCAATTGGCTCCACCGTGAAGTTTCACGCTCGACACTTAAAAAGAACCGTTAGCACGGCAATATGTCGGAGCCTTGTAAAGTTAAATATATTCACTTCAATAAATCACACTCACAATTAAGGAACGGAAAAAAGTTATCGATTACTTTATCTGTATCGTTCCTTCCCTGACAATAGTACAACGAAGGCTTAAAACTTGCCCACGATGGGGACACGGTTATCAGTTTAAGATCTTGATTCATATTGCGTTTTGGCATTCTATTATTGTTTTTTGTCTACATTTGTCTGTATCCTGTTCATATCATTTTAAAGATGCCTTTCGGTTAAGGCGAAAAAGCGAGAAATTTAAATTCACATCCTAATATCGTTGACTCGGTCAATGCGATTCGATATATGTATTTTCGGAATTGATCGTATGCGCGTACGGCGGAGTATGGTTCGCCGACTAAATGATTTATTTCTTTTCCAAATTAACACTTTTCATTTTCAAGTCACACACGTGGGGATTAGAGAAAAAAAGACAATCAGCGGCAGAGTTTCAATATTGTCAAAAGAGGAAATTACTCGTTAATGTTTCCACAAGCAGGTTTATTCAAATGGACAACCACCCCTAAACGTGTTGAATTTTGCCACCGCAAATATCGTCAACAACATTTATTTGATAGCCGAACGTTTCCTTTGATAGATAAACGCTGTTTCATGACGAAAAGTCACCTGTGAAAAGATATTTGCTTATAAACGTTTAAAGAGTCTTGAAATACAAGTTAAAATAATTGACAGAATAAAGGCGAAGGGTGTCATTTTTTCCGTCAGTGATATTTAAAATTCACGTGAAATTTGTTGAAGTTACCAGCGAAACACGTGAGAAAATGAAATGTGGCAAACGTGGATGGAGGGAATAAATCCTAGTGGTCTCAAAATGCAGGCCTTAAAGTCGTTTTTAACAACAGCTTTCACGTGTCTGGTCTTATGGCTCAATGCTGTGGGTAGGGAGGAGGGCCGGACGCCTCGTGTTCCCGTCTGTTAAGTGTTGACAGAGAAACCAGTGACCTTAAATGCCGTGGAAAGCACACTCAAGCTACCCTGTAAAATCCCCTTCATAAAAAGCCGCAAGTTATATTGAAGCCTGCTGCCTGGCTGTCTCAGAGATGCCTCATTGATGAGTGGGTGGCAGTAAACACAATCGAGAAACTTTATATCACATACAGTCAGTTATTGTGAAAGCCGAATACACATAGAAGAATAATACGCGCATGGCTTTAATTCTGCCCATTTCATGTCTCTTCGGGTTCCACAAGAAAGGTTTAAATTTTACCTTTCTAGGTTGGAATCTCAGTGCTCTGTCGCAAGCCTAAGAATATGATTTTCAACTTCGCTCGTCTGCGAAAATGATTTATAACACTCAAACAAAGATATCAATAAACCATGTAAATGAAGAACAACTCAGAGGAGTCAGTATTTGCGATTGCTTTAATTTTAACATTTTCATCCATGTTCAACCTTGCCAAACACAGCGCCAAAAAAACCTTGCGGCAAATTGTTGCCATGTTGTCGTCCAATATTTTAAATGGCGCCTTTTAAGATCACAAGAAATGTACAGTGAGGTATAGCATTTTCCCCACTTAATGGGGGAAACTCCTGTTTGCCAAAAGAAAAAGAAAACACATCCAAAAAGCAATTTAAAACCGATATTGACGTTTCTCATGTATGCCGTCAACTGAAGTATTACTTTCATTTCTCTTACTAAAACTTTTCATTTCCAAGTCTCACCCGCAAGGCTTGAAAGTAAAGATAATCAGCGGCAACGTTTCAACACTGTCAAAAAAGGAATAATTTATTACCTTTCCACAAAAAAGCCACTTCCCCAAACCGTGTGTAACAAAAATAAGCCGTCATATCTGTTATCGCGGGAGAAGCGACTTTAGATATCGGCTAACGAAAATTAAAAGTCTGCAAATTTCCATAGATTCCGAGTTTGAAAATGCTGTCTATATGGGTGTTGTGTGTCACTAGTACGAAAACAGACTGTTCGCAGCCGACACCACTACTACCATGATCACATGATCACGAGGCGGCGTCTGGTTCAGTTACTTGCTAGCTGTGCCAATCAGTCACGTGAGATCTGTAGCTGATACCAGCAGAACACGTGTTTTGTTTGTTTTTAAAAAGAATGCTGCTATAAATAAATTACTTTGGCTGTTTAGGGCTGGATGCATAAACAATTTGATAGAAGTTTTGTGTTGATTTATCTAACGTTGTAATGCTGTAAATTGCAGAATTCCTTGTGAATAAGCTTTTCACACAAGGAGTCTTAACAGGACAATTTTCGCACTTCCAGATTAATTGCATTTGCTTAACGTTACAATACCAAACGCTAGCGAGACGAAAAAAAAAATCATATCCCGAAGTTATTTTTATCAGTGTTGTGTGTCATTTCTTTGTCGGCCGGATTCTTTCCAAAGATGTGAAATTCTTAAGATAGAAATTATGGATGAGAGAAGAAAACCAACGTTTTCTTAGCTGACAACAAAATGATACATCTAGCCTCAAGCCGCTTGAAATTTTTAATTAAAAGATTTCACAGCTATTTTGGAGCAAAATCTTCTTTTACAAACAAGTCACCACATATGATTTCACAGCATGGTTTCATCCACAGGCACTGTGAATGATTCAGAAACACACTTAGTCTGTGTACTACCTTAAAAACAAACAGTACCATAGTGAAGTACAATTCAGTACAGGCTTTCCAGGGAATGATCACACTGCATGGTTTGATCCAAAGATAAGATAGAACCACACTGTACAGTGAAACAAACAGTACCACACTACAGTACTGTTCAGTAGCTTTCCAAAGAATGGTCACACTGCATGGTTTGATCCACAAATGAAAAATTTAGAACTATACTGTATAGTAAAACAAACAGTACCACAGTATAGTACTGTTCAGTACCTTTCAAAGAATGGTCACACTACATGGTTTGATCCACAGATGAAAAAGTTAGAACCAGACTGTATAGTAAAACAAACAGTACCACAGTACAGTACTGTTTGGTAGCGGTTTAAACGAATGTCAGCTACACATGGTTTTGTCTACAGGTAAGATAAGGAAAGACCATGAAATGGCTGAAAATAAACTATAATGCTCTAGGCTTCTCGCAAAAAGTTGTCACACTGCGTTTTCGGGTACGTTTTCCGAGCCATATAAATACCACAATACGAGGTTGGAATATACAATTCAGAATTTATTTATGAACATTTTTCATTATAGGAAACTAGGGAAATAAGGGAGTCATTGGCTAACGCGACAGGAATCACCTGTAAACGCAACTCCGTTCCCTGGAGCGCTTCATAACACAATAACATGGCAACTCAGCCGCCTCGATTGATGCAAACTAAAACCAGGACTTTTGGGGTAAAATGTTCACAGCGTAATATCATTAGGACAAGAGGACGTTAACGGAATGGAAAAAAAAAAAATAAAATAAATAAGTGGTATTTGTGAGAGAAGATATTTTTCAATTTCCTTGAAGAAAAATAGACTGTTATTCAAGTCTGATCTTCATCCCTCGACTTCCTGATGGCGAGCGTGAGGAATTATTAGCAGATCTGTTTTTTGATGCAACCTTTGAACGCCACAAAAATACGTTCGGATATCGTTTGCTATCTATTTTAAAAACAATACCAGTAAATTGCGTATAACCATTATTGCGAGCAAAATAGCGCCTGACTTTTAAAACATATTGGGTAGGGACAAGAGAGGATAAGGTACAATTCCGGTCTAGATTTCATTTATAATTTTCTACTTCCCGCGGCATTAACTGAGCCAAAAGGTGTGAGGGAAATGTAATAAACAAATTCATCATACAATGCCGGTGCCAAAAAAATATTAAAAAATAAATTAGAATACCTTCCCTAATGTCACGACACAATTGATAGAAATGTAGAAAAGTCACGCTTTTCGCATGCTACCACCCGTCGGCTCAGAAGACAATGTTTTCAGTTGAGAGCAAGAGATGCAATTATACAACCTTTGGTTGAAAATAAGACCTTGACAATAGACTTAACATACGGGTGACATTAAGGTTAGCGCACGATTGACATTTAAGGCATTTAACTAGGGTCACTGTTGACATTAGACTTAGCACAAGGGTGACATATAGGTTAGAGCACGGTTGACATTTTTAAAAAAGGCATTTAAATGAGCTCACGGTCCACATTGTACTTACCACATGTGTGATATATATAGGTTGGCGCATGGTTGACATTAAAGATTTAACTGGGCTCAGGTTGACATTTCATTTAGCACATGGTTAACACTTCGGTTAGCGCACGACAGACATTAAGCTGATCACACAGCTATTACATAAAGCGCGTGATCGACACTAATTTGATTGCAGTGTTGACACTTAGCTGTGGACAACGTTGAAATTAAGGTTGGTGGATGGTGGGCATTGAACCGACCCCACGGTCAACATTTATCTAAGCTCAAGTCTGACGTTAAGGTTAGCACACGGTTGACATTAAGGTTAGCACACAGTTGACATTAAGGTTAGCACACGGTTGACATTAAGGTTAGCACACAGTTGACATTAAGGTTAGCACACAGTTGACATTAAGGTTAGCACACAGTTGACATTAAGGTTAGCACACAGTTGACATTAAGGTTAGCACACGGTTGACATTAAGGTTAGCACACGGTTGACATTAAGGTAAGTTCACTACCCATTAAGGTGAGCGCACGGTCAATATTTAGCTGACAGCACTGTCGACAATACGTGGAGTGTTAGGTCGACAATGAGCCTAAGCGTTAAGAGTTAAGCCCACGGTTGCCTAGCTGGGTGCGCGGTCGTTGATGTAAGAGATTTAAGTTCGCACGCAGTGGACATAAAGTTGAGCTTACACGAGATAAAACAAAATTCTCTGGTTACTCTTACCTAAATAAGCGTATTTTAAACGAATGACGTTGGCTAGCAAAGGTTTTATTAAATTTGGACCTTGGTAAGTTACTCTAATGAAACGGGATGACACTTCGTTTATGCTAAAAATTCTAATTTACGGAGTCGCTTTGTGTAAACCCACTACGTAATAGCGAGAACACGTTAGCAATGAATTCAGCCTCAGTTCTATACACTAAATATTTTTCTAAGTAGCCAATACGCACTTGTTTATTAATGAAGTTGTTTTTTCAATTAAATTAGGAGTCAGCAAGCTTTTGCCGCCCATCTGCAGGGATAAAGCAACGCAGGTTGGCCGGGTCATAAGCCGCGCGCTGTTAGACTATCGATATCAACCAACTTGAGTCTACCTCCAGCTTCAATTTTCAGGTAAGAGAAGCTATTAATTGGACTTTTTTGTTCAAGTATTGCAGCGTGAAAAAATTTTGTTTTGATTCTGAAACAAGACATATGGTGCAAAGCAAACGCGTCTCAGTAGTCGGGGCTTGCGGTCAAATTCTGTAGCGTCGCAAGGAGCATCACTTTGGCTATAACGCAGAGAAAAGGTTACGTAAAGTAAAGACGAGGGAAGAGGTATAACGAAATATTAATTTTCCATCTCTTCTGCCAACAGTTGCGAGTGAAATGAAGAATCTGCCACAAGACGACAAAAACTCCGCAAAGACTGATTTTTCCGAAACACGTGCCAAGGAGGCGGATTCACTTCCACGCAACGTGAATCCAACGAAGCCACAGCTGTGTTTTGATAACATCTCAAATGAACCAAATATGATGACACGTCATTATAAACAAGTGTTGCGCCTTTTTCCTGAGTTCTTTGCTGAAAACAGTGTCGCCACTAATGTTCCGGTTGTAATCGGCAAGTTGAGTTTAAATCAGAGGCGAGAAGACAGTCTTCAAGATCCGCTTATTCGATCATGGCTGAATTTGTATGGGGGTGGCTTGTACCGCGATTGAACACTAAGCTTCATCAATGGTTAATTCCAGCTTAGCGCTGGGCATCGGGCTCATTACAGTCCATAATTTGCCAAAAAAAAAACTTTATCAACAATAGCAACTTTGAAGATAAAATCTCTAAAATCTGTTATCATTATTATATAGCTTACCTTATCTGCTAGCGTTTCACATTGTCGCTATCTTGTCAGTCAGAACCGCTGACTAGAAACCTAAAATAAATACATAAGGAACCAAGGCAATAAAACAAAGGCTTCAAACTACCTACACGCGAGTCCCATTGAAAGTAATATTACCATATTATCCTGGTCTCCCGAATACCGGTGCTAACCTCAGCGAATGTCAACTGGTGCTATACTGCTCTGATAGATGTCAAAAAGAGCAAGAAATTCCGGGCCTATGGAGTCATTTCGGAGACCCAAGAGTTAAGAAGATTATCTTGTGCACGTAAATCCGAAAGTCTTAGTGAAGACAAATCGAGAGGAACCGTTCAAGTGTGTATATAGGCGGTACCACATTTGAGAACACCTGGAATTAGCAAACAGATTCACGCCAAAGCGCACTGCAAGGACATTTTCTATCAGTTACGAACTAAATCATAGCTCCAGCAATGTTGTGTATTTGCTGTGTTGTAGAGTACGTGGCAATCAGTGTACTGTATGTGGGATCAACCACAACCAACTGTGTGGCTTACGATTTAACAACCGTGAGAGTCGTATCAGAGCTCATGCGAGACTGTCAGAAAGGGAAACCTAGAGACGATTCAGTATATCGAAAGTTTTATAGTCTAGACTATAATGGTCTTAAAGATCTCAGTAAGTCGCTTGTAGTTTGTCAATAAGGTTTAAAGGAAATGGGTGCATATATTGTTCTCTGATCTTGTCCTACCTGATAAGTGTAAGAACTTAATTTAAAATACTTCAGTAAAGGCTACAATCCATTATCAAAATTCACTGTTGTTAATAAAATTATTATTACTACTGCCTTGTCCTTATTACTACTTTTAGAATTCATCATTATTGCCATTTTTGTTCGGATCATCATTATTATTATTGTTATCGTTATCGTAAGTTTTATCTTTTTCGTTATTGTATAATTATTATCATTATTATCATCGTTATAATTTTTGTGGTTGTTAAACTGCTGCTCTTCAAAGACTGACATCATTATCCACAAGATCAAACACTAGTTATCACTGTTCCAGATAACTGATGACAATCTTTTATTTCGTATCTACTGCACTGAGTATCATGAGCCCTTTGAATAACTGCATACCATCGAGTCCAGTACGCGAACACGAATATCTATATAATAATAGTTTGATATCACGAAGCTACTGGCCAATGCACGATTCATTTTCCCTGTTCCCACCCCCCCCCCCCCCCCGGCATACCACCGGGGATTTGCAACATTTTTATTTTTGGCGGTCTCGGTTCCCCACCTCGGGCAGGCCGAAAGGGACAATTCCCGACCCCGGAATAACGATCGCTGAATGTTTTTTCGACAAAAATATCTCCTGAAAAGCTTGAAACGAAGAACTCATTTTCGAGGAGTTATTAATTCAAAGAAGAATTACTTTCAATTTGCCCGAACCCTCTGTCCCCGGGACAAACTTGCCTTAGACAATTCCCCATCCCTAGGCCCGAAAGGCTGGACTTGTCCCGGGGATTGACCGGGGGGGGGGGGGTGAGCCATTTATAAATCTATCTTCACATTCGCTCTCATGAATTGTAGGGCTAGCCATCGATAAGCTTCCTTTAATCTTGCCGTCTGGGAACCATAACAACGGGAGTGCTAAACAGCCATAGTGCATCGAAAAGTGTCACAGGACTTCCTAGGTAGCAAGAACTGGGCTGGTGATATCTATTTAAGCCTTTAAGTCCCAGGAGTTACCAGCATCTAAATTCTCATTACAATATTCACTGTTCATTAACCATTCATGCCATGAGAATAACAAAAGTGACCACCAAAAAAGGTGTCTTGATATTTAAACACTCTCCTCATTAGTTACATTACAAATATACAAGTACATGCAGTAAGAAGAAAATGAATATTGATATTGGGGCTTAAAGGGTTAAACGATGTCCAGCTAAAGCAGGGGTTTAAGTAACATTGGAAGGCATCTAAACTGACCAATTTGTGATTAATGTAATGAAGCAAATTCATTGTCAGTGACAAGGTATTGACATCTTTATTTTGGTGTGGTATATAACAAGATTGAAAGGCTAAGTTGGAGCAGCTTAAATTCAATTCAGGTTTTGCTAAGCTCAGTCCAAACCTTGTTTGAATACCCAGCCCATAGAGTTTATCAAAAAAGATAAAATGGAAATGAATATATATAAATCACAGAAAGCCATAAACTTATAAATTCTTTAGAGATTACATTAAAAAGTCAGTGAAACATTCAGGACGGAGCTTCTTGCTAAACAATTTGAAATGTATCATTCAGCTTTCTCCCAGAAAATACCTGGTGGTTAAAAACATGCTGGAAACTTACTGCTTTTCAACAGATATTTTGACTCTATTTAAGAACTTATACCTGTGTTGGTCTATGTTGGCTATCAGGATATACCTCTTTTCAGTCGTCGGAATGTTTCTTATTATGAATCAATAGTTCACTTGATGCACAATGTCCGACATGGAATCTCACCAAAATGTATCCAGGCTTTATTTGAATATGTGTCCAGTGTTCATCACCATAACACTAGATTGCGTGAGTCTAATGATCTTTGCACAAAGTGTGAGACTGCCCATCCAAGCAAACTCTCTTTCTAGAATTGGAGCAAAAATAAAGAATAAAATTCCTTTATCCTTAAGAAACCTCTCAAAAAATGCATTCAAAAGAATAATTGAACAAAAACTCATAAATATTCTAAATGCTGAGGGCTCCTAAATTGATATACCCAAGATTGTCCAAAAATGAAATCCTTTTCTGCTTAAATAATCAACTATTTAATTCTGTAATAGATGCATTATCATAGACAGTATTAGTATATAGTATATTTTATTGTATATCTTTAATTTTCTTGTAACTTAAATACATTTATATCATGACTTGTAATTTATTTGTTCATTTATATTTATCCAAAGCATACCGGCTAAGATAAGCATTTGCTACCTACCAGTCTGCTAAATGCAAAAACATTCTTCTGATTGTAAAAAAAATATGTTCTTGTTGTTAATGTTTTCACAACAGCGGAGAAAGACCTCATTTATATACCAACCTCAACTCTTGGGGAGCGTACTGCCATATATGGGCTATATAGGTATGTGCCGCTGTGAAGGGTATAGTTTTCAAGCAGTTTACTCTAGCATAAATTATAGAAGCATAGATTAAATCAGAGTGTTCGGGTCTAGAATAGGGTATCATTTTTAACAAACTGGCCAGTTGGTCGAAGATTTTATCTAGACAAAGGAGACCAGGAATTACCTCTCAAAAATATAAAAAAAAAGAAATCGGCAAGTCCAAATTTTTGCAACTCGGCCTCAACTGAGTCAATAATTGACTATCATAAAACACCACTGGATATTATCAACTGTCAATAATCGGGATGTAGATAGAAATCGGTGGTTTTAATACTGGTTAAAATTAAACTATGTATTGTTTTGATAATGCGTACGTGCGTGCTTGGCATTGCTCAGCATGTAACCAGCGACCATGTCCAGCATTGCAACCAGGATATGGGGTTAAAAATCGAAAACCCGTCTCCAAAATTAGGACTCACTTAGGACTGTTCTTTGTGACTGCAAGAAAGAAGGTAATTGACTTCAGTTTTTGGAAAACAGCTACTCTAGGATAGGATTGATTTGGGGGGTTTACTCTAGTACAGGGTAGCAAAATTCAGCTGAACCAGCTCTGGTATAGGCTAAGGTAAGATTTCCGCACAGGTCCCTACTTCATTATGCATTCTGTAACTATACTATTTCGTTCTTCGAACACAAGAAATATTTGCGCGTGAATTACACCAGACAAAACAGCTTCTGCATGCATAATGAGTAGGGACCTGTGGGGAAATCATTCCGATTTATTCCTCCCTCCGGCTTTCGAGACGCGACTAGTTTTCCTTACCTTCAACTTTCTTCAGTCTCGTATGCGCTTAATTCAAGATGGCTGTCGTAAACTGACAAGGTTTTGCCTTACCTCGATTTCATGCGGGTTGTGTGCACCGTTTTCCCGCCAAAAATAAGTTGGAGCTCAGCTCACCTACTTTCGGATTATCAGAATAGATTTAAAGGTTTTTACATGCTTATGTTGATGAAAAAAACGTTTCAAAATTCTTTTTCTTAACTGAGGGTATTTGGATAAGAGAATCCATCTAAACACCACCCCAAAAATGATCTTTCTCTGCCATCTGCTACTCTGGAGCGCTGATCAGGCAGAAAAATTTACTTTAAACTTGAGACTGACGTATTGTTTTATTTCCCTGTTGTAAAAGTTTAAATATTTCCTTTTTTAATCAGCTTGTTGGAAAAGTATGTCATTGTATAAGGACTAAGTACGTCATCCTGTAACAATTTGCAACATCCTTAGTTTAAGATGAAATTTCCGTGAATAAGAATTATCTTGAAAGCCGGCTGAATTTTCGCTTTTCAAACTTATCAGGCTTTACATACAACCTGAACAGTGAGTGTTGTAACCAAATAAAAGCTATGAAACTACCCAGACCTGCCATCATGGTATTGCCTAACTTTACTCAATATATCTACAATTAAACTAAGAAAAAAATCACGAAGTGGCAAGTTTAGCTATTTACGCTGTGAAATGCAAACCAAGGAGAATTGTATGTGCAACTGAGATTGATCTACTAACAGAATACAAATTGATAATTTTTTTCAATTTAGTTCGTTTTCACTGAATACGAGTCAGCTACAGAATATCGGCGATTTTATACTTCTGAATCGGTTTCCTATGAGATTGGCCTGCAGGGCCGGAAAGCTCAGTCGGACGGCTAAACCTAAACAATCGACTCCCAAAAAGATAAAAAGAAAATAACAATAATATAAAAAAATAAATGATAAAGAAAAAACCAAAACCAATTGCCCTATATGCGTAAGAAATTAATGAACTGTGTAATTAAAATGTAGATTGAAATGTGTTTTCAGTTCGTACACGGTAGCCTTGCCGTCTCACGCATTGTATCCTTAGATTAATTTAAGTCGAAGACACGTTTGTTTCGCCAGTTAAATCAATGAATGGGTGATCAGCTTTCCTTGCTTCTGGAGCTGAAATAGGGAGACAAAAGCGCTCGATATACAATAGAAAATAACATTTATTTTTAAGTTTCTAAACTCTCTTGCGACGCAAATTAGCAATCTGTTCGGGGAGGATTCAAAACTGAATCTATTCAACAACAGATCACTCTGGAATCACGAAAGGGTCTGAAAGAAATGCCATCAGTATCGACTTCGTATCAAGGCCCTATTCCACGAATAACCTATTCAAGGTATTTTAGCAGCTGTCACGAGAATTTAAAGGAGATTTTTCGTGAAGAAACATTTCCAGGTAGGAGAGATGAAAAGGAAAACAAGCAAGCAAGGAACGAAGTAAAAGCTACGTCGAAATTTATCCGTGGGCAGGGAAAATCGTCTGCCTCCGTGGAAGGCCGAAGAAAGCTACATATCGCGAAATCCCACACCGTGTACTCAGACACAACTGACAAATGCCAGCTCCCCTGCCGAACACTTCCAAAAATTACGACTCCGGAGCCGCCTCTCACCAGCCGTGTATCAGAGATGCAGGAACTGCGTGACAAGGTAACCAATGAATCTTCATGCTTGCAAAACCGACGCGGCGATGTTGGAAGTTTATCCTGTCTTACAACATCAGTAAACATGAGTAATTTTGGGAATACCTCTAAACTTCAGAGGATCATAAAGGGTAGAACTGTTGTTAACTTGGACAAGCGAAACATAAATCGAGTCGGGGATGAGGAAATGAGTAGAGGAAAAATTATTGATTCCTGGATGCAGTTTTTCGGGTGAACAGTTGTGACACTGTACCATGTCAGTTTATCTCAGTGTCTGCATCTGGGCGGAAAAAACCCAAAACTAATGACAAGATGTAATGCGAGAGAAGGATGATTAAGGCAAGAAAAACTGAGCAACAAAGATATCAGTACATCTGCTCTTGACTCCGGCGCCAAGCGAACAGATGACTGAACACGTGATTATCGTTTACGAAACTTGATCATCAAAGAACTTAAGGTTTGAACGATACATTTTCAAAAAATGGTCACACTGTGTAAGATCTTATTCCCGGATGAAAAGTTTAGAGTCGCACTATATGATAAACAAAGAGTACCGCAATACAAAACTGTTCATAGCTTTTCCAAAGAATGGTCTCACTGCATGCCGGGCTTGATCCACAAACAAGAAAAAAGTTTGGAGTACACCGTGAAGTAAAAAACAAAATAGTGCAACAGTACGGAAATGTTCGGTGGCTGTCCACTGCTTGCATTGGTTTCATACACTTATGAATAAGTAAGAACCAGTCTCATTAATTCGTGTGAAACAGAATGTCGAAATGCGTGATAAATTAAGTCAATTAATGAAATAAGGCAGGTGGCATAAAAAAAAAATAAAAATTCGAAAACATGTTATTGATGTTAACTGCAAATAGAACGTTTAACGCTCTGTTAAGTACCAGGCAGTATTATATGGAAAACTTTGAATATTCTGATTAAGTCTCTAAAATGGGAATTTACTTAAGTGAGGTTGCTGTCAAAAAGAAGAAACAGTGTATGGTTTACTTTTAAGGATTATGAATATTCATAATAATTAACCCACGGCTGGGGAGGAAGAAAAAGAGAGCGCGCGGGGCAAGATGGAAACTTCCCATCGTCCCCCGCGCGCTTTCTATTTTTTCGATTATTTTATTTTGATGGGGATACGCAGCGGGAGGAGAGAGTTATGATGTAATAAAGGCGACACTAAAGACTTTGTATTTACTTCTTCTTAATACTTATATTGAAATATCAATGTCAAATATAACCTTTTCTCTTTTCACTTCCATCGAGTATCAAGCGTCCAATTGAATGATATCACTCACTCTCTCTCGTCCTTTTTTCTTCCCGCGAGCATAAGGTTGCAATGCCAGCCTAGCTACCGCTCCACTTAGCACGACCTTTCAGAAGTACCCAACGAACCGTTTTTGCCCAAAGTGATCTCTTAGAGTCTGCAAATCGATTTCTGGTTAAATATTTACGACCGTGGGAAAAACGTATTCGCTGTTCAGAGCCAGCTAGGTACGAACCTGACATCTGTCGTTGCCAACCAGTACCAGTCTCATCAGTACCTTTTCCCAGCAAGGCTGGGGATCAGGACTTTTCGCCAGCCAGGCCTGAGAGATCACGTGTGTAAGAAGAGCTTGTTTTCCTAGCATTTTTGAGACATTTTTGTCGCCTTACTCCAATAATTTGCTTTCCCCTTTATTGCCAGCAAAAAGCCACAACACAGTGGTGTTTGTTCTGGACCAGTGTGAAGTGTTTTCCAGCTGAGGGTTAAGAAGAACTATGTCGAGTTTTGACTGTGTGGCTCTGCAGGAATGCGATAATCGTGCCAGCAAGAGATGTTTTTAAACTCAGTCAGCCAGCCAGTAAAAAAATACATCGAAATCGCAGAAAACCAGAAAGCAAAACTGTTTTTATATAAGAGTGCCAGCCAGGAATAAAAATGGTGAAGAGCGGTTATTTTTGAGGAGCGGCTCGTTGGGTGCTCCTGATCTTTAGCAGCCCAGTATTTTAAGGTGGTTAGTGAATGAACTAGTAAGCTCTTAATTCTTCATAAATACCGAGAAACGCAAACACAAATACAAAAATCAATACAAAAGTTAAAAAACGCTTGAGGAAAAATTGCGATTCTGGTGCAAGTAGAATGGTGGAAGAGTGCCTTCTGCAATCTAATAACGAAAGCTTATTTCTGTTAATAGTATTGCGGAAAAGTAAGGGAAGAACCATTAAAGCTATGCTTCGAGCGCCAAAACTGTAAGGCGCACCAAAAACCCCAGCTTGGCAGCCTGGCAGGCTCCCTTTGAAAAACGGATCTTTTGCTGTTCCATTTTAGACAGCCCTCCCTAACCAGGTTTTACCCTTAGTTACAATGGAAAATAGACGGTGCTTTATATCACCCATCGATAGCCACTGGGACCTCGGAGCGGAAAAGCGCCCCCCTCCCCCTCCACTCGCTATCCCACCCACATGCAAGAACACGGTCGATGTTTGTTAGAGGACTGGGCCTGGTGAGTTTGCTTGGTTACAATTCCTATGACGTCTTGTACCTAAATAAAAGTCTGACCAGGGCAAGGAGTTGTTCGGTAAAAAAAACCGTAGCAATTTTGAAACTTTTATGGACATTTGCGCTCAGTTCGGCGCCTTAGCACGATCTATTTAAATTAAGGAAGGTTTCACTCTAAAGCGATTCGAAAATGTTCAAAATATTTGGGGGCAAAAGCAAGGAACAGGTTCCTACGACGCAAGAAGCGATCCAAAAATTACGATCAACTGAGGAAATGTTGACTAAAAAAAGCGAATTCTTGGAGAAAAAGATTGATCAAGAAGTGCAGACTGCCAGAAAATTGGCAACAAAGAATAAACGAGGTAAGGTAAACATCGATATGTTTCTCAGGACGTTTTAATGTGTGAAATCTATTTCCAGGTTTGCTAATCAGTTTTATTTTCATATGATCATGTAGCAGTGGTCAGTAGATTCAATTTGTTTCAACTTTGAGTTTCTCATCATCCCTGTCCATGCAGCTGCCCTGATGGCGTTGAAAAGAAAGAAAAGGCTGGACAAGCAGCTGCAGCAGATCGATGGAACTCTTTCCACGATCGAGTTTCAAAGGGAAGCCCTGGAGAACGCCAACACGAACACTGAAGTCCTGAAAAACATGTCATATGCAGCTAAAGCTCTAAAATCAGCGCACCAGCAGCTGTAAGTTGATCGATTTCCACTTTGCTTAACTCTTAAATTACTTCAGAAACAGTAATCTGTTGTTAAGCTGTGCAACCAGAAGCTCTGGCTTGTTTGCATCGACTCCCTCAGTGTACTGTCATTAAGGTAACTGATTCAAACCTCCTTATTATGTAAGTAATTACAGCAAAGGCAGACAGGTCCTTGTTGTAATATTAAGGAGTTCCTAACAAGTTGTCAACAAATTAGTGTAAGCTTTGATTGTTGTGAAATTCACAGACAAGAGTTATTGATTGTCATTTTTGATAATGGAAATGATAATTAATATATATAGTGCACCTTTTCCTATGAATATGTTCAAAGGTGCTTTACACTTCTGTTGGGTGAGATCAGACGTCCACAATCTAAAGGCGCCTCTGGCTGCCGCTATCAGTCCATGTATGATCTTACCCATCCATTGCATGAAATGACAGATGAAACCAGATGTAGAGATAGACCACCACATGGGGAACTACATCCCCTACTCTTTTCAAACAGCGTGTGGGTTCTTTAACATCCCATAGATTATTAGGAACAAATGTTGTGCGATGGGACCTAAGTGTTATCATCCTTATCAGAGAAGACTAGAAAGCCTAACTGATTGCAGATGTTATTACAAAGGCAGCGCTTTCTCCTCAATTATTTAAAGACCCTGAGTTTTGGTCCGGCTGGGGTTTGAACTAGCAACCTCCCACACAGTAATTTGGTGCTCTATCAACTGAGGTAATCAGGGAGCGGTTTTAAGGGCAATAATCAGTTTGGCATAAAGGTAACCAATCAAAAAGCAAGTTACCATTTCTCTAGACTATGAGAAAGTGGTTTGAGATGGACTGGCTGGTTCCAAAAGCAGGCAAGAAAAGGTGAATCTTGGGTTCTGAGTGGTCACCAGAGCAGGCAAGATGGGTCTATCTTGCTTGCTCAGGAATGCCAAATTTCTCCAGCAAGAACAAAAACAAAATAATGAAAGGTCTTACCATAAATCCTTTGTTAACCAAGCTTGTTCAGGCAAGACGACTGGATACTGGCCCAGGGCAAAAAATTGGCGGTCGCACGGTCGCCAGTGGCGAGTTAAAACTGACCAGGGCTACCAAAAGTTAAGGGTTGGACGCCCGACGTGCAACTATGCTACAGAGTTTCGAAAAGTGGCAATGTAAATTATGCAAAATACAAAGTTAAAAATAAAACTCAATATGTAGTTTAATTGGACTAACCTTCTCTTTGTTTCTTTGCCTGGACTCTAAAATCCATTTTAGTGAATTTTTAGTTCTGTAGTGGAAATCCCGAGCCATTTTAACAGTGATGTCACGAGCGATCCACATTCACAACATATAGACGCCATTTTAATTTGTGATTGCCATGTGACTCTAAAAAGAATTGAGGGCTACTTCATTTTGGGATGGGCGACTAAGAATTCAAGGAAACTGACCCCGACTGGCAACCTTGCACTGGAGTTAATTTTTAGCCTTGCTGGCCTCATTCTTTTTGCATTTTTATTGACTTCAGCTATCTTCCAGTCAATACAAATACAAAACCAAACTTGGCCAAAATGCAGCCATCTTGACCTCACCCTTGGTCAATAACGCATATACATGTACCCAAGGTTAGAATTTTATCGGCAAGTCAAATGTAATTGAGTAAGTGTGGTGTCTTTGATGCAGTGATGTTGATGATGTTCATGATATGATGGATGACATTCAGGAACAGACAGAACTTGCAGATGAAATATCTAGAGCTATCTCAGAACCAGCTGGGTTTGGAATGGATGTTGATGAGGTAAATAGGAATGTTATCTTATTGTATGCACTCTTTGGGGATCGGTTTGAGACATACATGTAGTTCTTAGCTTCTTTTTGGCTTTACCTGATCTGTTTTTAGTCACTGAATTTTCGGTGGCTGCAGTCCACCTTGGTCAGAGATATAAACCTGAATGTTGTGAACACTGTATCACCAACTACAGCACAGAGTTCTCCGTAAGCTCTGGCGACCGGTGAAATTTGCCGTCTAGTTGTCCTTGGTGCGCTGGCTACTCAAAGTAAATAATAATAAATTAATAACCACACCACATCTTTCTATCGGCATTGTCCACCACCTACTCAAAGTTATTCTCCCTCCACTTCAAATTTTCTGGAGAACCCTGTATTACAAGATACTTATCTTGGAATCATGGCACTCTTCTGATCTGCCATAAACAAAAAACAGAGCGCTTCTGCACACTTACATGCCTTTAATTTCAAAACGATGGCATAAGCGTTCAAATAGAAATTCAAATGAAAGGCATAACATTCTGATTTCTATCTCTGAAAAAGGTGGGAAGCAGCCATTGAAAATTCAGTGGCAAGCAATAAATTGGTAAAACTAAAATTAGCTAAAAATTATATCATTTATTAAAGGTTTTGTAAGTAATCTAAAACCTTGAGCGGATGTTTTAGTGCTTGATTAAAAAAGTTTAGATACAGTGGAACCTTAATTTAATGAACCTCTATATAACAAAGTCCTCTATAATGATGTTTATCAGCCCGGCCAAAGTTACAGTAAAATGTATGGAACAGAATCTCAATATAACAAATCTCAATGTAACAAAATCCTTGATATGATGAACATAATCTGGAAGCCAAAACAAAAAAATCTACCTTTAACAAATTTTATATCAACATGCAACAAAAAGATGAACGCTGAGCTGACAAAAAGCAATAAAAATTCTATTTAAAAACACTACATGACTACAGTATTCAAGTGCCATTTGTCAGTACAAAATGTCACTGTACATCTAAACAGAAGCTATGTGCCTGCTCAGAAGTGAGACTGCTCTACAATTAAGTCACAGTACTTCATGAATTACATCTCAAAACACAGCAATAAACTGCACAAAAACCTAAAAAAATTTGTCTTCCAGGGAAAGAAAATTACATTGAATTATATAATAAAATTCTGCGTGAATGGGCCTTAACAAATGAATCATTAACTATACCTCGATATAACAAACATTTTGCTCGTTTCTCCTCAAATTTGTTTTTATCAAGGTTTTTGATATAACAAACCCTTGATTTAACGAACAAATTTACTCAATACCCAATGGCTTTGTTAAATTGAGGTTCCACTGTACTTGTTATCTTGTCACTAAATAGAACTCTCTTTAACCTCTTCTCCAATACTTTTTATTTTTACTTCACAAAAAATTTGCAAAGGGTCAGTTAGATAAAGAAACACTCATGTGTGACCAACTGGGAAATGTCAGCCAATTTTGAGTGCAACTTTTACTCCCATGATAACTTCTCAGATGTCAAAAATATCTTGCAAAGCAACTGTTATATGTTGCCTTTATGTGAGCTTGGAAAATTTGATGTCAGGGAGATATCCACTCAAGTTGACAATTTCCAGAAATCACACATCTTGACCATATTTCAGAATTGTAAGAAATTGATGCCTATGTCTATGGATTATTAGTGCTGGGTAACTTCTAATTTAATTGTCCTTTTGACTCAAGCATGAACTGTCTATTTCTATGGATTAAGTGAATGAGTTGCAGATACAGTCGATTGCATCTACCCGTGAACGCACGCGCTCAAAACATGTTTTCACGTGATGTCAAACGTCTGAGTTTCAGGCGTCAAACTTTGAAGTTTTCCCGCCCAAATGTGAAGTTATCCTTCTCGGCACTGCTCAAAGGGAAGATGTTTTCAATATCAACAAGGAAGAAATTATCAAAAAGGTGTCCCACTTTCAAGCGACTTGCGGAATCAAGTAAAAGAACTTGCGCAGGATTATTGTTTTTCAGAAGTTGGGAGAAGATTACGCATCAGCAAGGGTGCAGTTTCAAAAATCGTTAATCGAGGGAACTTCACATTTGGGCGGGAAAACTTCAAAGTTTGACGCCTGAAACTCAGACGTTTGACGTCATGTGAAAACATGTTTTGAGCGCGTGCGTTCACGGGTAGATGCAATCGACTGTAATGTATTTAATCGTGGTTTGTTTGACTTTAGGATGAACTAATGAATGAACTTGAAGAGTTGGAACAGGAGGGATTAGATGAAGAATTATTGAAAGTTGGTGGACCTTCTCAGTTGCCGAGTGTTCCCTCCACAGAACTTCCAGCTGCTCCTGGTTAGTATCTTCATTAACGCATCTAGTTCTAAATATACTACTTTTTATTATGTCGCTGGTTCCATGAGTGGCCCAGATGAGGTGAATCCTGAGTTCTGATTGGCTATCTGAGCTGGCAAGATGAGCCTGACTTGCCCACTCAGGATTGAACACAGCAATGCAAAATGGCCATGTGATAAGTCCTTTATTGACCAAGCTTGTTTGGTCAATATGGCTGGATATTGGCCTCATTATTTTTTGTGTTTCTATTGACCTTGACTTCATCTCAGTTGATAAAAACACAAAAAAGAACTCAGCCAATACTCAGCCATATTGACTGAACAAGCTTGTTCAGTGACGCTTATATACTGGTAATTGAACTGCCTTTGGTGCAATTTGATCAGGAATCAGGAATTTGATTTGATTTGACTTAATTAAATTTGATTTGATTTGATTTGTGCTTTACAGTGTCCCCAATTAGTGTGTCAGTGCTAGATACAGTTGACACTCCAATAAAGTTCATTATTATCAAGATTTTGGGTTTGATATTTTTTCTCTGAGTACATATATTAACAAATTGTTGACCTGTTAAGAGCTTGACAGTGTTTTGCTCACTTATTTTGAATACCATAAATACCCAGTCTCTCCCTCATCAGAAGCTTAACTCATCAGTTTGTTAAGAAACTAAACCCTTTATACACTTTGTCTGTAATTATTAAATAAGCTTACCTTAAGACCAGCACCACATTTATTTTGTCATATTGTCTTCTATAGCCAAAGCCAAAGCCAAGCCAAGTGAAGATGATGATCTGAGAGAACTTGAGGCATGGGCTTCTTAGAGGACATAAGTTGTACTATCATTCTCATCTTGTCAAACTTGTAATATGGAAAATGTCTACTGTTTTACAAACTAGAGAGGGTGTGCCAGATTTCCTCTTACCAAACAAGACCAACTCAAATTCACAATTAAATATCTAGACTTTGTAAATTCTCATCTTGTCAAACTTGTAATATGGGAAATGTCTACTGTTTTACAAACTAGAGAAGGTGTGCCAGATTTCCTCTTATCGAACAAGACCAACTCAAATTCACAATTAAATATCTATCACTAAAAGCATTTTGTGCCCAAGTAGTTTTCATGTTTGTTTTTCGTCACGGAATGCTGTCTTTGAATAAAATAATTTTTTTTTGGCATTCTTTCGCTTCTCTTTAGTTGTTTTTCCTGCCAGCCTAGGAACAACAATATTCCTCTCTTGGCAGTTGTTACATTGTAATCCAATCAGACAATAGATTGTTTTCAAAGGTGCCTATTTTTAACCCTTTGGGTCATCAAGTGTTACATTGATTGCTGACTGGTGTGCTGGAGATAATATATCAAACACAAGATACAGTGTTTCATCACCTGTCAAAAACCAAGAAGAGAGCTGAAAATAGGAGGTGCAGGGGAATATTTTTAGGGAAATTTGGGTTCTTTGATATGTGCTGAAATGCATGTATGAGGTATTTGTGATAGCTTCTTGAACAGAATTATTTAGGAAAAATTAATGATGCAAAAACAACCCTTTGTTCATGAAGTATCCAAACAAGTTATGGTGCCTGATTTCCTTTGTCTGTCTCTTACTGGTATGCATGATTAGTGGGTTTGGGAATTAATTTTACTACTTGTTAGTGTTGTCCAATCACAGTGTAAATCCACTCATAAACCATCTGGTAAAACAAAGAACATCCTGTATAACTGCAACAATTTAGAATTTGTGCTGGCATAAAAGCTGTTTGGTTGATAATAATCGGTTTTGTATTCAGCAGATAGCAACAGCCCAGTGAATAATAAATGTTTTAAAAAACCTGACTTTGCTTTATTAAATTTGGTGTATTTTTTGTGTTGCAAATGTTGATGGTAGCTCAGAGGATTTTCCTGGTAACCTACATTCCTCCTGGGATAACTCCCTTTCCTTTGGCTTCCACCTACTGCATGACAACTGAAACAAACAACCTCTCTTTTTATTTAGCCTGTTCTAATTAAATGAGATTTAATAAAAACGTTAAACCTTGAATAAACAAGACGGCTATTTCCTGAGGTGCTCTGTTATCCTAGAAGGATGTTGTTAAGGGATCCTGGGGTGCCTGTGACATCTCCCATGAGGAGAGCAAATGAGACAGGAATAGAGAATTCATATTTGAAGGAAGTGAACTCATCCATGCAGTTGTTTTGTAGGCTTCTCTATCCTCTCAGTCACTGTTCATGCAAAAATCCTTTCTTTTTGCAAAACACAGCATGGATGCCAACATGAAAATCTAGTATTTACCACAGGACACTGTGACTCCTCACCCCCTCCCTTCCCCTCTGGAAAATCCTACCTACACTCCGTTCTCTCTATCGTTTCCAAAAGGGAAAACCATGCATAGTGAAGTATGGGGTTATGTGGAAATCTAGCCAATAGCAGTTGCGGTTAAGTTTTTGCAGCTCACCCAAGGTGCTTCTCCTGCTAGCACATGTATTAAGCCATTGTCCAGTTTTTAAATTCTACATCTTAAATAGCTTGCTGCCAGATATTTCTGATGTTGCTCAGCATAAGTTGACCTCAGGATGTGAAAGCTGTAATCAGGTGTTCTGTTTTCAGAGGAGTTTTGCTCTCACCTGGAATTAACAAATCGGCTGCATCTCGTGAGTCCACAACATTTTGACCACTGTGATGACACATACTCGTTGTCAATAAGAGTACAAGCAACGCTAAACCACATTCGATTTGCTTTTTACCACAATCAAAGAAAATGTTTTTTTTTTTCAGAGCGTGACCAAGATCGTGAAACAAAGAAAGAGCAGGCGTTGTCTATGGGTGCGTTCCTTTAGTATGATCACATGGATTATGAAGCATAAAACGAACCGATAAATCCACTCTGGACAAGGATTCATCGGTTGCTTTGATGTACCATGATCCGTGTGTGGTAAAAAAAAATCACCTCAAAGGTTATGGAAGTGACAAGAAAGACATTGATGCCAAACACTTAAATGAGAGTAGACTACAGAAGCAAAAAAGTTCATTTATTTTTTCAGCAATCGGGCTGCTCCATCATCAACAAACCAGTGAAGTTCTCCGTTCGCGGGCTTAACTCTAGCAGCTGGTAGAGGCTCATCTGACTGAAACTCTAACACTTCTTGCAAAACTTGTGCCTTTCCTGATCCAGTGCAGACGAACACCACACACTTGGAGGCATTAACGATAGGGTATGTCAGGGTGATTCGACATGGAGGAGGCTTCGGCGAGTCAGAGATCGGCGCCACAAGGCGAGAGGTTTCTTTCAGTAAAGAATGTCCCGGAAATAGCGAGCACGTATGCCCATCGGGGCCCATTCCGAGGAGAAGCATATCTAATGAAGGTATCTCACTTCCAGGGTACCAGCTCTTCAGGCCTGTTTCATACATCTTCGCGGCTTCCTCGAGCGGTATTCCAGCATCAATGGATAAAATATTTTCGGATGCAACAGATGCTTTGTCGAACAACTCCTCTTTCACAGCTCTATAATTGCTATCAGCATCTGTTACTGCCACGTACCGCTCGTCGCAGAAGAATACTCGCCATTTTGGAAACTGCATTTCCTGAAGCAACAAACCTGGGCATACGATTTTCGGAAGACTTCCCCCAGAAAACCCCACAGAGAAGAAACCATGGTCTTTGATAGCCTTTAAAGATTTTTCAGCTATCAAGGAACAAACTTCACGCTGCAAATCTGCTACAGCTGAAAAGCAATGTATGACCGCCATGTCTTCTCTGCGGACCAATATCGAAACGTAAATAGTCTTTACCTAGTGAGCATTGTGTGACGTCGGAACATTGTCACGCCAAAACGAATTCTGCGCGGAGACAACCATACTCGGGCCTTGTTGAAGGGACGGTTGCTGGAGCCTTGCTTGTTTAGCAATATAAGCTCTAAAAGTTCAGTACTGTGAAACAAGGACTCTGATTATAAAAGGACCCTTGCATTGAATGACCACTCTACTTGTTTTGTCAGCAGCTGAAAAAGCTTCAAACCGTGGCTATAAATGTTCTAAACAAACCATGCCAGCTAGACCGGATTGTCTGTTATTGCTCAGTATTGCGGTGCCTTACATGTTCTTTCCATCTATTACCTGAAAAATTCAACACCACAAAGTTCCACCGTAAAGCGAACGCCTGGTACACGAGTAAATTACTTTTTAATCCCGGTTCCATTTCGCAGTTAATTGTAGTTTGGACTTTTAAACTCTTAGATAGCGATCCAAGACGCGACGTTTGTCAAAAAAATAATAATAAAATAAAGATGTAAGCCATTTAATCAATTGCAACGAAGAGCCGCCAGCGCAATCTGTAGCAAATAAGGAAACGTTCCAGTCGGTTCTGACAAAGTTGCCATGGTGAATTAATGTAAAATTAGCTCAGTGAATAATCTGGTGCGCTTTTTCGACCCGGCAAGGGCGGGGGGAAGGTGTTCCCTATAGTGGCCTATGTGGTGGAGATACCTTTTTCACGCTCCAGGTATATGAAAGGGTAGGGATTTCACGAGTTGAAGTATATGAAAGGTAGGGGAATCTGTCATTTAGTTATTTAACAGGGCCTTTCATTGAAATATTTCGAACACACATGCCTTATGTCGGTACTGTTTGAATTTATTGAACGCAGCATGAAAAAGGGGTACTATTTTCCAGTGGAAGGTACGAAAGGGGTATTATTTGTCAATAGGAGGTGTACAAAAGGGATATCTTTTCTGCCAAAAATGGTATATAAAAGGGTAAGGGGTGGGACCGCGGGGCGGAGCCTCCCCGTATTAATTTTTTTCTAGTACCCCCCGGGTTTTTGACAAAAGAACACAACAATAGGGAAGTACAGTCCCTCTTGGTTCACATTGAAATGTCAGGGGGAAAAGGGGACTCTGCCATAAGTTTTAAGGTATGAAATCATTGGTAAATCAAAACAAGTTTTTGCATTAACGAAAACGGAAAATAATTGTCCAGAATTGTTGTCAAATATTATCAGACTACACTCAAACTTCCTTCTGTTGTCTTTGGTTGTGGATGGCAAAAATTGATATGGATTGGAACTTGACAAATTATGTCTTTAACTTTTGATACTGTTTTTTGGGGATATCGCAGAAGAGCAATTGCGATTTGCTCTTCGACTTTCATAATGCTTTTTTTTGGTTACCTTTTATGTGATCATTGAGTACAATATTTTGACAAGAGACCCAAAATTTTCGTGACAGACAGGTCTATATCAGTATGATAATAAAATCCTTATATCCTGAAGGCATATATAAAGCTTTAGTAGGTGGTTTTAAAATTGCACTCAGGCAATAATAGACAAAGTTTTTTGGTCAGTTTTTATATCCACCTCATTTTAAAAGATACTTCACAGATCTAGTTACTAATTACTGAAACCGTAGAAACGCGTTACCTCATAATAATCTCGTTAACTCAGGTTTAAACAGGGGGCAAACAAAAGAAGTTTAATCCAAACAGTACACTTTCAAGTAGTATTAGTCAAAGTATTGCAATTTTGCAGTATTTGCAAATTTCTCTTGATTTTAGATGCCAAAAGGAGTTTTGTAAAGGCCAAACTTTGAACTAAAACAGTTCCCTTGTTTAATATTCTACTTTCACTTTCATTTCCGGTTTTCACGTAAAAGTGAAATGTTACTCGGGGGGTCCCGAGCCCCTGAATTGAGCTCATACCGCAGCAGTTGGAGATTTGTTGATGGTTTGAATAAACCTCATGGTTTTGAGTAGGATTTGTTCGTCAACAGCTGAATATTCTTTTGGCTAACTGCAAGCTGGTCGATACTGTGAGTTGCTCTCACAATGGTTGTGGTCATCAAAATGAAAGGTCTTCCTTGGGAAGCTACAGCGCGAGATATAAAGCATTTTTATCGAGGGCTGGATATTCGTGAAGAAGACATCCGTCTAGCTCCTAGCCAAGAAGGAAAAGCGTCTGGGTTTGCGTTCGCTTGCTTCCACGCGGACGAAGAAGCCAGAAAAGCGATGCATAGAAATGGAAAGTTCTTGGGAAAGCGATACATTGAGCTGATATTGAGCAGCCAAGCGGAGATGGAGAAAATTTTAAGCGAAGGCGTTCGGAGGCGTCGCGAAACGGATGAATATGAGGACAGAACAAGGCCAGAAAGTGCAGTTGAAAGGAGGACGAATGGCTTTAGCGAGAACTCAAGAGCTAGTCGAGAGATTCCTCGTCGACTTCGAAGCCGAAGTCCTCTACGGAAAAGTACTTCAGACGATCCTAGAAGTCGAAGAGACCCGACAGGCTCGTGGTCGAGTTACGCGAGTGATAGGAAACACAGAGAGAGTGAAAGAGACAGTTCTCGATCGACTAATGGGGGTGTCAATGGATTTTCGATCTCCAGAGACGACTTCGGGCGTCAATCTCGCGGAAAAGGTGCGTCATGGACCGACAGGAGGCGAGATTTTGGTAAAGGCGACTCGGGGAGAAGTGCTAGGTCTCCAAGAGAGAGGGACAGTAGAAGCCACAGGGCAGAAGGGACTTCACCTAGGAAGAGGGTACATGAAATTGGAGGCAGAGACAAGGCACGGCCAAATAGCCGCCGTGAATCCACTGATGAGGATCCAGCCATGTCAAAGTCTACTTGGGTATTCATGAAGGGATTACCATACAATGTAGTGGAGAGTGAGGTACTGGATTTCTTCAGAGGTCTCCAGGTACAAAACGTAAACTTCTTAAAACACTCTTCCGGACCTTTTGTTGGAAGACAAAATGGAGAGGCATTCGTGGAATTCAAGTCTCTTGGGGACTGTATCCATGGGTCAGAGAGAAACCTTCATTATATTAGGAAGCGCTATATTGGTGTGAAGCGTTGTTCTGTGGAGACAGTGCTAAAGGCTTTGCAGGGTCACAACAAGGATGGTGGGCTGTATCAGGATATTATGATGGTTGGTGGCACCCAAATGCAAGACAGTATACTGCATCCTTGGGGAACATACTCTGGGGAAAATCAAAACCTTGCTAGTACAGAGTTAGGTTGGCCTAATAACAGTGCCGACATCAACCCAGTTGGGAACATGGGTGATATTTTTAGCAGTGTTGCTTTGGGTATTGAGAGTCCAATCCTACCAGTGCAGCAGCTTGCCACAGGGGCAAATATAAGTGTGAGTGATATAAGGGCTGGCTGTGTGATTGGTATTCGTAATTTGCCATCCACAGTTTCAGCAGAGGAAATTATGGATTTCTTCTATGGGTTTCCCATTATTCCAAATTCAATACGCATTCATTATCTTGCCCCAGGAAGGTCCTCTGGGGATGCAATGGTCACTCTTCCAACAAGGGAAGATGCACTCAGTGCAATTGAGCAGCTCAACCATAAGCCTGTTGGTAAACGTAAGGTTCAGTTATTCCTTGTATAGGGTAAAAAAAGAGAATAGGGGAGAAGTGATCCAAGGTATGGCACTTGGTATTTTTGTGAGTTTTGGTAAGTCATTTCCAACCACCTCTGTTATTGTGAGATCCTGCTTGATTAGATTACATGGCATCCTTGGTATTTTGGAAGAGGACTTGGGAATCAATGACCTTACTATACATATATACCCACATTATTCTATTTCTGTCAGGATTTTTATATATTATAACTTTGAGAAATAGTAGATTGGCTAGAGCTTCAAGACCAAGTGTGCAATTGGAAATCTTCTTTATAGACCAGCTTCATAGAAAATATATTAACTACAGAACTGAGTAGTCTTTACCCTAGGTGGCTAGTTAAATTGTACAGTATCGGGCATTTTGTGTAACCATGTACCTTTTGTCCAAGAAGTAGTTTTTGTTAGGTCTGGAAAATGTTTGGAGTCTGACAGTGACTTGTCAAGTGAAGCATTCTGTTTTGCTGGGGAAGTATTTTAAACAATAAGTCGGCCAAGTTGATTGTTTGAACAGTATCACTTCAAGGGAGATTGTCTCCTTGCCTTTCTTTCTATTCAAATGTTTAGTGCTGGAGAACCTTTTCTGAAGGATGCTGCAAACAGTTTTACAGTACATGAACACAGTTATTAATACTTGCAGTGGGTGTCGTTATGCAGCATTTATGTCAGGGAATATTGTTTATTCCTTTGGTAAACTTTTGGAAGCGAAAGCAAAGCCTGCACAGTTTGAATAGTCAATCTTGGCTTGTTGAAGAAGTTGTTGAGTTTGTAACAAGATCTACAAATTTACTTGGCAGTAAGTTTTCAAGGACCAGTAGGGAAAGGTCCCATGAAGAAAGAAATGTAAGGTTAATGGGACAAGTTTCATTTAAGATGAGGGGAACTCTAACAAATTTTTGTAAAATGAAGACATTCGCTTAGATTTGCACTGTATTAAGATCTGAAGCTCTTTTTATTAAATGCCTTTTTAACAAGAGGTTTGTGGAGTTTACAACTACCATGGTAACAGGTTACTACGTTGGGAAATATGAGGAAGTGGTTACACTGTGTGAGATGCAGTTGACAAGTTACTGAAGCATTTCAATGTGGAAGAAGACTGCTGTTGGAAGCTCAATGCTGAATTCGTTTTAGCTGGGTTTGCGTGACTGGTGTGTCACGCCATCTCATCCACCCGTTTCGTGTCACCCGTTGAACGTGTCTTCGATGCATAAGTTGATCAATGATTTTTATTCTTATTGGTTAGAGGGAATGTTGATGCTGACTGGTTGCGTGGCTAATTGATTCCGTTTAACCGTGGTCTATGGTTCGGGTATGACAAACCGTTAACTGTGGTAAGTATTTTGGTCCGGAGAAATCTTAGAAATCAAAGAAATCTTGCGGCCAACTAAGCCCAATATTTTAACCTGCTATGAGTGAGTTGACCAGCAAATATCAACTCCTCCTTGCCCTTTACAACCGCGGGTTTCTTCGTGTATTTTTGTAATGACCAACACCAAAGTGGTTTATTTTTAGCCATCCCCACCTTTGCTCAACGAACCATTTGCTCATCCGAAATTGCTAGGTGACCTTTGCAAGTGCCAAAAATTGCAAAATAAAAATATCATTTTCGAAAAGGTAAGGGACTACTGTTTCCTTGTTGCGAATCTTGATGTTTTTGTAATGAAATCTATAGCTGTTTGTCAGGTAGAACTGAAACTCTTAGAACAGTTTGACTCTCCCGAACACGTATTTCATCGTTTCGAAGATTATCGTTGGGTGCCCCTGATTAAGGTAATAGAGATGATGAGGCATCACGCTAACTGAAGAAATATGGGTTTTATTTATTTATTTTTATTTATTTTAGTCACCCATACATGTACATTGTGAATAATTATAGTTACAAATATTGGAAAAGTGACAAGGAAGCCTAAAGAAGCTGAAAGCTTATGCGAGTAGGCTTCCCTGGGTTAAAAATTTTATGACGAAGTGCAAGATGTAAATACAGGGCGAGCAGGCATTGTGCGTTCTAGAACTTAAGAATGAAATTGCCTTTCAATGAGATAGTTTTTCAGATTTTTTTAAAATATATATATAGAAGGTGAGCTAAGTATTGTGACGGGTAGAGAATTCCAGACGTTTGGTCCCGATAAAGGATACTGAATTTTTTATTAGAAAACGGTCCTATGAAAATACGCGCGCTGATTGGTTAGAATTCGTGTTTCTATAACTCGATAGAAACACGGTACATGTTTTCTATTTCTTAAATATTAGTTTCTATACTGAAAGGCAGTTCAAGTAATGCACTGATGAAATTGACCACCACGAAAAAACATTGAAAAGTAACTGGCAAAAGGTTGTGGTGATACGAATACATGAAAATGGCGATAGAAAAAGAACTAATACTGAAGATATCAAGGAGCCTAAGTTGACAAAATAAAGGAGCTGTGTTGGCAAGATAGTCAGCTATTGCTATCAGCCGTACTATGCGCTTCTTAAGAAGTCGGGCTAGTGAAAGCAGTCACTTTCTTCTTGAACAGAGCTAGCAATGGAGACAGCACTACCTCTACTGGGAGCTGATTTCCCTCCTTGGGGAAAAAGGAGAATTTAAGGGTGTTCGTACAACTAAAAGGCGTCTGAAATTTATATACATGACTGTTCGTGTTCTTGTTTTCTTGGAGAATTCCGGATAATTATATATCTCGGTTTTGCCACTTAGGTCACAGGTACAGGGTTGGAAGAGTTTTACGCTAGGTGTCAGATTCAGGCACACCCCATTGAAATTTGGGTTTATCAGACAAGTTGATAAATGGTAGTTCTACCACCCTTGGATGAAAGTAGCTGACGTTTCAAGCGTTAGGCCCTCGCCATTCGCTCCGATGAAGGGGTAACGCTTGAAAGGTCTGAGGAAGAGGTTAAGTGTACAAAACAGGAAAAATGTCGCCGAGTTGGGAAACAATCCGCGCAACTGACGTTATAGTGGCGCTCACCAGACTTTCAACAGTTGCCGTACTTCAGTCGGGATGTCATTGTCATAGGTGGGCCGGATTTTTTCCCTGCTGCAGCAATTTCTCCTTTCTTACTTTAGAAGAAAGACATCCAAAAAAAAAGTTATTTACCGGTCTAGATCGGTCAGTATGGGAAAAAAACTGTGCCCTTGGTCTTGAGGGTAGCCGGTCGTTTCGCCTACAGGATGATTCGCCTACAAGTCGATTCGCCTACACGTTCTAAGACGTTTCGCCTACATCGAAGCTTACTTCACATGTAGTCGCTAAAAGTGATAATTCTCCTATACTAATTTACTTTTCTAGGGTATTGGGTTGTAGGCGAATCGACTTCAGTGTAGGCGAAACGTCTCAGAACGTGTAGGCGAATCGACTTCAGTGTAGGCGAATCGACTTGTAGGCGAATCATCCTGTAGGCGAAACGACCGACATTCGTCTTGAGTGCGGGCCTCGGGCTGTACTCAAGACCTCGGGCACAGTTTTTTCCCATACAGACGGTCCGCCCGGTAATTAACATATATGTATAACTCGATTTGGCCGATTATGTACTACTTTAACTTACGTTCATTTTCAAATAATAACACCTCTTTTTACAGCCTCAAGTTGTTCTAACTTGTAACATTTTCACACCAAGAGTCAAATTTTGCCTCTTACAAAGTCGTTAATTTTCATTCATTCACTTCCATACTACAACCTCGACTCATCATTTTTAACTTGTACAAGGTCTTTTCATCTTTTGACCCTCTCGCTTCCGCAGCATAACTTGAATAGCCTGCGAATGCAGACGTTTTCCCGTTACTCGATTCTCTCCGCCCGGGGAGAAACGTGTTAAGCTTTGACCCATCCTTTAGTTGTGCAAAGTCGTATTAATTTTACCTCTTTCAGTTCCAGGGTCAAACTTTGACTTGTTCAATAATGTCATTCTAACTTCGAGAGTCAAGCTTTGAGTCATACAAAGAGGTTTTAATTTTCCAACTTTTAATTCTTTGGTTCCAAGTTGGCTCTGCAAGAAATTCTTCAACACCGCAGCGTCAAACCAGAGACATGCATTTCAGTTTGAGCGTTTAATAAATAAATAACCTTTCCAATTTGGAAACTTCAGACTGTTTACAGACATGACTTGGTAATCAAATGTATAAAGTTTTAAACACTGTTTGCCTAGTAATACAGCACTAAAGGTAAGTCACAAACTAAAGACAGCAAAATAACTAATAAATCAAACGTTTTTGGGTTGAAACATATTTGAATCTCTGTATTGAAAGAACTGACAAAAATAGCTAATTACATAAAAATAATTGAAATAAACTTTAACTGAGTATGTAAATTATGTAACTATAAAAAATAGGCAGGCAAAAAAAAGGAAGGAAATTAGCAATTACTTTACTGAATTGAATTGCAGAAAAAAACTTGAATTTTCTAATTCATAAATTATAAAAAGTAACATATATAGACAGTGGCTTGTAATAGCTCTATATAACCATCAAATCAAGGTGAGACAATTTAAATTTTCAAAGATGGCAGGTCTTCAATAAATAATTGAACATATATTACATTCTGGTGATAAATAAAACATGCATAAATAAGTCCATTCATAATTTAGATATAAGTACCCACAAGGAACTTTAGAATTTGCCTCTTCATAAATTATGAAAAACAACAAGCTACCGGTATATCAAATATTACCAATTTGATACTTGCACCACATGGGTACCTAAAGATACAAAAACACATTTTTACAAGTTTCATGCACTATCCTCTATTAGTAATAAATCAGTTTGGGCACTCTTAAACTTTTTTACAAATGGAAGAATTACCACATCCAGGAGCATCAATCAAAATCACTGTCTTCATCTTCTCCATTGTCTCTTCCTGTCCCACTTTTTCCTGTCTGATTGAGAAACAATTGTGAACCCAGTGATCCCTGGGAGCCAAACTGATTGAGAGAGGTCTGGGAACCATTTTTCACCACATCCAGTCGAGACAGAGGCTGTAATGGGTGGAGGTCATTCTGGAAAGCCTGTTCAGACAAAACATTTAATAGATTGGGATGAAATGGTGCTATTAAAACTGGACACAGATTATCATCTTAACCAGGTGTTTTTTTTTTGCAACAAGTAGGTTTACACTCTTTGGAAGAGGATTCCCATAAAAATGACAGGGGTGCTTCCAAGACATTTTCTGAAAACACTTAATAGGTAATAAAACCTTGTTTGATGTTCATGGCTCAACAGAATTTTTTTTTTAAGAGGCACCAATTCAAAAACCAAGAAGTGATAATCATAGTGATAGAGACAACTCTATAATAAATAATCTTTTACTCTTAACCCTTTAAGTCCTAGTGGTGACCAGCATCTAATTTCTCAGTACAATATTCACTGTTTATCAACCATTCATGTTATGAGAATAACGAAAATGATCGCCAAAAAACAGTTGTATTGATATTTAAACAAATTCTCCTCACTTTACCTTGAGAAATTTGTATATGAGAACAGTTAGGAGAAAATGAATATTGATACTGAGGCTTCAAGGGTTAAATGTTTTTGACTGGCAAATAGTTCGTGTCATGCTTTTTTCCCATAGGTACCACAATAATCTTGGAAATGGTCAATTTGTATTTTGTACACCAAAAGGCACCAATTAAGCTAGACATTTTGACTCCCAATAGGTATGATGAGCATCTGGGAGTCCCTCCAGGGTTCAGGCATATAACAAATTCAATTTAACTTTCCTTATCATTGCTCTGTGACTTTAAATACACACTGTAAGGTTACTATTAAAGCGGTTGGGTACATCTTGACCACATCTCCTCACAAAACAACCTATTATAATTATTTGTAATCAATATAGTGACAATGATCTGGTGTTACTGTGCCCTGGGTGGAAACTTCAAATTACATTATTGTACTAGAATATGTGTTTTATTACTTTACTTTACTTTGCTTATATTCTTCTCAATTGATATAAAGCTTTTAAACAGAAATAATGTTTGCTAGTAGACAAGTAAAGATACACAGTCTATTGCAAAAGAGGGAAGTGGGTTCAGGGGCAAGAGGCAAGGAGAAGGGAGATTGAGGAGTTATGGTAAAACCACTCTGGGGGAGGGGATGGGGAGATAATATGAAAATTGAAAGTGAAGTAATTTCATATCTTTGGAAGTTGATAACCATTAGATATGATTTAAAGTCAAATAAAAACATTTTGCTCTGTTACCTCCAAATCCTGTTCAATATCAAGGGAAGTCAGATTATGGAAGGCATTTGTATAGAGTTCAAGAGCCTTTGCATGAAATAACATCTGGCCATGAAAGAAGTTACTGAAAACTGCCTAAAAAATAAACATACAAATTTTGTAAATTCTTTTTCATTTCTTAAGTGACTGCAGATTGAGTTGAATCACTGTAAAAATACATTTCAAAAATAATTACTTGCAGATCTTCAATCTTTTTTCTTTCAAATTCTACCATGTGTTCTTCTAGGGTTTTTCTGGATCGACTTCCATCAACCATCAACTTTTGAAGTTCCTGTTGCATCTGAAAATAAAGGCATAAACTATGTCTTGTAAATTTTCCATTCACTGACTGTTCAGCCTACTTACTGTTAAACATTAAGATAAAAATATAGTTGCACTTTAACTCCAAGCAAGCAGGGAAACTGATATGTTTATTTATTTATTTGCTCATGACATGTATTCAAAATCTTGCAATCATCAAATACACCTTTTTAGTACATCCATTTTGAAATTACAGGTGATCCCTGCAATTTGATTGGCCCATAGCAGTGTGATTTATTCATGAATCACGCTATCTTAGGCTCTAAATCACATCTTTTTTTTCAGCGAATGAAAATAAACTGACTTGAAATGTAAAAGCATTTCCGGTTCGATAAGATCACAACATCAATAACATGTTGGCACTTGACTCACAAAAATCCTGTATTAGGACTATTAAATTGTGTGATTTCAAAACTGGATGTAATTAAGTGGTAATTGAACTTTGTGTTGTGCAATTTTGGTCTAAGATTATATTTGTCATTTCAAATTGAACTCATGCTGCACGCTTGTTCGATATTTGAAATCACATGTACATGATTTCACACTGAACTGCACTCAGCTCACTTCAATTACCAATAATAATTTCGCTTTAGTTAATACCCCCTGTGTTATGCCACTTAGAATGGAAGTAAATTACTGAACAAACAGTATTTTTCAGATTTAGTTTTAAGGTTCACAATAACTCCCTAAATCCAACCATGTCCTCTGGAAAATTCAATTCTTTTGCTCACCTGTGACTGAGAAAACAGTTAAGGACAAAAAACTTGATACCATGACCTCGGTTGATTCACAAATAAAGAAGCCTAAGCCATGTATTACACTGTGATAAAACACAATGGGCATTTGAGAACACGAGTGAAATGTGGAAAACACAAGCTGCAGGCTCGTGCTGTCTAAATTTCTCGAGTGTCTCAAATGTCCAGAGTGTTTTTATCATAGTGTAATACACAGCTTAGGCTTCTTCATTTGCTTTATGATATAGATTTTACACGCCGCGAGTAGAAACAACAAAGCACACAGATCAACAAACTGTCTCCATTCAATACCATCTTCTTGACTGTTTTCGCTTCTTTTTCTTTATTTGTTATATTAATCTCAGCTTTAAAACTCTCTGCTGCTTTGCAGAGAACTCCATCATGAATTTCTTCAAAAAAAATGTGTTTTGGCCATCTCTAACAAAAATGTTGATTAGAGATAATGTGGCAAAAAAAAAAAACAATAAAACACACTTTTTCTATGTTTTATACTCTGATTAAACATGGGTTTTGACCAATCAGAGGGCGTGCTGGGTCCTATCTATATTATGCTGATGTCCGATCTCACCCAATAAAAGTGTAAAGCGCCTTCAACATATTCATATGAAAAAGTGCACTATAGAAATTCATTACATTATCATAATACACTATAATCTTATAGACTGCATATGTTGCTGTTCAATTTTTTCTTTGGTTTAAATTTTGTTTTCCTTCATTTTTTGATATGGTAAATTTAAACCAAGGATAAAATTGACCCATAACACATACACAGACCTCATGGATCATAACTTTAAATTCAAAGAAATTTTATAGTTTAATTAACAAATTCCTCCCAAGAAAATGAATACTTCAAATAATACTTTTCATATTTGGGTTGGATACAATCTTTCCTTTGTTCTTAGGTTCCTTGGTTTTGACCTTGTCCAATGCTTTATGCTTCACCATCTCTTTTTCTCTGAGAGCTGAAAATTCTTTCAAGTACTCTCTGGCATGTTTGCAATTAGTGCTGGTTAACAACAATGGTGGGGTCACCTTTGCTTGAATAAAATCCACCTGTGGATTCAAACAGATCTTAATGAAGATCAAGTTTGTAATAAACACATTAAGGCATACACAAGGCAGGAAGGTATGTGAATTATTGCTCTATATCATCAATGTGAGTAAAGACTTCCCAGTTCAGGATTTCCCTGTTTTGTCTAGCGAAAGAGGGCAAACCGAAATGGCCATACCATAGGTCCTTTAGTGACTAAGTTTGTTTAGTCAAGATTGCTTACATTGGCCTGTTTCTTTTTTGCATTTTTATTGTCTTTAACTACATTTCAAACAATAAAAAAGCAAAGAAAGGACTTGGCCAACATGTAGATGTCATGACCTCATGCTTGCTCACTAATGCACACACATTTATAATATATACATGTATATATGTATTCATGGCCAACAAGACTGATATCCAGCCATCTTGGCCAAACAAGCTTGGTCAATAAAAGATTTATCATATTGGCATTTTTTTTGTTTTTTTGGTTTTGCGTCGCGGGACAACGAAACAAAAGAAATCCTGAGCAGGCAAGATTAAGGCCCATCATGCCCGCTTGAGTAACAAATCAGAATTCAGGATTCACTTCATCTTGCCTGCTCACATAACCAGCTGACTAATAAAGTGTATTAATATTATCACCTGTGCTGACAGGTAGTCCTGTATAGTAGCTAAGTTCTCACTAACACCAGCTAAACTTGCTTTCACTGATGGATACTCCTCATCAGAATAAGTATCCAAACTTGTGGCCAACTTCATGCCTTTTTCTCGCAGCAGTTCAAGGCCTCCATTAAATGCATTGAAATCTTTTAACAGCACAGCAAAATGTCTTTCTGTGAGGCTGACTCTTTCACTGATCACTTTTAGCTCATGGTCTCTGGAAAAAACATTGTACAGACATAAGTAGAGGCCCTGCCAGGGTAAATTCCGACAAGCGACACGGGCCGAAAAGTAGCGACAGCAACCAAATGAAATAGCGACAAACGACTGCCATTCTATTAAAAAATGTCGACAGCGACATCAAAGCCGAGAATTAGTGACAAAGAACTGAAGTAGTTGTCCCTTAATTGCCGACAGCGACGTGAAGCCTTGACAAAACGCCGACACGAGGCATTTTAAAATTCCGACAAGCGACCTGGGAACCCCCCCCCCCCCCCCCCCCCTTGGCAGGGCCTCTAAGTAAGTCACAGGATATCTGCAGCGAATTCTTTAGGAATTTAATTTTGCACATGCATTATCCTAAACAATACAACTACAGCATGCATAATGAATTTGCTTTGATTTGTTTGATTTCATTTGACATGATTCGATTTCATTTCATTTGTGCATTACAGTGTCTCCAATAAGTACGTCAGTGCTAAATACAGTTGACACTTAAATAAAGGTCATTGTTATTATTATTATTATTATTATTATTATCATTATTATTATTATTATTATTATTGTTATTATTAATGAAGTAAGGGGTTATGCGTGAGGTTCCCCAAGTAGTCATGTTGATAAAGTTCAACCATTTGTACTGAAAAGAAGTGACAATGGTGCAATAATTTAGAAATTATATTTAACATAAATGACAGTTAAAACACACAAACCTAGCCTTTGTTTCACTTCTGATTTCACTTGGAGTGGAAGAACTTGGATTAGACTTCCTCATTTTAGTGGAAGCTTTGAAGATTTCGTACAGTATTCAATATGAAAACTGGCCGGACTTCTATTGCACAACTAGCGAACGTACGCACACCAGATATAACCAACCATCGGTCGTCATCCAGCAGAGAATTTGCGAGGAGAGAAGGATGCATGGGAACAGTTAAAACCGGCCAATCTTTTTCCTTGGAACGTCATTGAGTTTAACAAATAATTATTGCCGCCATTTCAGCTTCCATGGTGACAAACTATAACCTGTGCGGGTGGGGGTACAACAAAAACATGTATCAAGAGCATGCGCTGTTAACTGTCACTACTCGGACGGCCATTTTGGTTTTACTCCAGGTGCACCGGTCTTTCTTGCACCCTCTAAAACTGATTTCTGCATTTTTGGGAGGTGCTCTTTCTCTGATGTCTCTCGATATAAACGTTTCCTTAAGAGCTGTTGACGTACTGCAGTAGTGAAGCGGTGGTTTATCCTGATTTTAGACGTAAAGAACAGCTGAGTTTCATTGAACTCACGTGCGTTTGCCGGTGAGTGTAACACTTTGTGTCTGATGCGAAAAGATTGTAAGCGCATTTAGGCTATTCATTGGGAAAGGCATCAGTTTTTCTGGCTTATATGTCCATTTTGAGGCAGATTAGGGAAAACGAGCTTTGCTACTCGCTTTTGATACATGGCAGGGCTCGATCTTGGCGGTGATCTACTGTACCTGTACATTTTGAATTTTGGATAGTGGATTTGGCTCATTTACTAGCCATCTTGGCTACTTAATTTTCGCCTCTATAAATAACATGAACCTTTAAATGTTTTCAACATTTTTCCTCTAACAACTGGCATGAATAAAAGGAAGAAAAGTAATTCTATGTTGGAAAAGTAATTCTTAATTGGGTATGCAGTTTCGCGTGTATTCGCTGCCTTCGTAATTTTGCTTGACCGGAGAGCATAGGGTAAAGTTGTATGCCTGCGATGAAAAGGTAGCAAAAAAAATTGGGTAAGATTTCTGCACAGGTCCCTACTTCATTATACATTCTGTAACTATATTATTTTGTACTTCAAACACAAGAAATATTTGCACGTGCATTACACCAAACAAGACAGCTTCAGCATGCATAATGAAGTAGGGACCTCTGCGGAAATCATTCCAACAATTGTCCGTCATCTTGAAATGCAAATCTACGATCATCACAATCTGTCCTCAAAAGCAGCTGAATCATCTGAGCAGGGTTCGAATCGGAATGATTTCCGCACAGGTCCCTACTTCATTGTGCATGCTGTAGCCGTACAAGAAATGTTTGCACGCGCACTTCCCAAGACAATTCAACTACAGCATGCATAATGAGTAGCAGTGCTCGAAATTAGCGGTTGCCCGGTTGCCCGAGACAACTAAAACTTCGTTCGGGCAACCATTTCTTGGGAAAAATAAAGGGCTAGTTGCCCAAGAAGAATTCGTCGGACAACCTAAGAAAAAATTGAAGTACTTACATTACTGTGATGCGTAACAGAATAAAGAACCGAAGCTATAAACGTGAGACACGAAAACAGCTCTAAATGCGAGGTTTATCTCCTGATACTGATAGATGTATGAGGATCCATGACAACTTGTAAAACAAAGGAAATGGAAGGTTGTAACCGTTAACTGAACGCCGTTCGTTCAATTCAATAAGCTACGATTTAAGCCACGATAAGCTTGTCGTGTTGTCTTCAAACCCAGACCTCCTCGAAATATTATGGTGCATGCGTATTTAGTCTTTTCATGGGCATTGTGGGATCAGTACTTACAGATATTTCAAGCGACGATTTTGAGGGAAGAGTAATAATTGTTAGCTTTATAATAAAGTAAATGGGTGGGTTATACTTACTTTGTTTGAAATATTAAATATTTATTACTCGCAGCACTTCGAGTACTATGAAAACAGAGGCATTCTGATAGGGGTACTATTTCTCTGGTCAAACCCTATAATTAGGCAAAAATCATAGAACATGTTAAGGGCAACCAAGTCCTTATCAGGGCAACCAATGTCAGGGGCCAGGTTGTCCGGCATTTGCCATAAGGACAACCTGGATTTTTTTCTAATTTTGAGCACTGGAGTAGGGACCTGTGAGGAAATCTTACCTTCGAATCAAACAACTAAATCTGCAAATCTCAAGAGAGCAAGCAATGCTTCTAGAGGCAGCACATCCCAATCTTCATCAATAAAAGATTTGGACGCACCTGGCAGAAAAACCAAATGTTCTGCAAATTGTGTAGAGACAATACAACTTGCAGTGACACATCGGTACCTTTGTGTCTAGCAGTCAAAGTTCCTTTTTGCAGAGTTCAGTGGAATTTTAGCCATTTGACTATCAAGTTAAAAAGTTAAGTTTGAGCACTGACATGTATGTGGTAAAATACTTTAACCAATTCTCTCAGATTCTGAATCTCCTCTTTCTTTGAATGGTTCAATGAATAGAAGTGGTTGAATCCCTTGGACAGTGTACATAAACACAAAAAAGTCACAAAAACCATTTGTTATCACTAGAGTCAATGTATGGTGTGCAATCATTGTTTTTCGTGACGTGCAGATTCTGCCAACCATCAAAACAATTGGATTCTTCGTTTTCACATCCAACAAATCTTTGGTGGGCACATACGTGTAATTGTTATTATTCTCAGTTAGTGCGTGTGCTGTGATTGGTCAGTTTAGCAGACTGTACGGCCTGCTAAATTCAAAAGTTTGTTTTGGTTACCAAAATGTCTCGAGAGAGATAATAAATATCTTACAAATCTTGTTTTCTTGGTTCGTACTGTAAGTTATGGATCCTCGTTTTTTTTCCGCTCTGATTTATGGCCTTTGTGCTTTGCACTTGGGCCATAAATCAGAGCAGAAAAATCTCAGTCTGTACCTTACAGTGCAGACCTCAAACTCAGTTAGTAAGAAGTATTTGTATAAGAGATTCCATTGGTATCTTTGCTCCAGAAACTCCTATGTTATGAGCAGTGGATTATTTGGTTTGTGTGGTGTCTGGCACTATTATTGTTGTGATCAAAATATGTAACTACAGGCTTCGCATCCATAGTCATTAAGTCTCCTTTCTACCTTCCAATGAATTTTTATAGGAGCAAGGATAATTTTAAACTGTGAGAATGCCAGCTGGACCTTGCAAATTTCCTTGCATACTTGCAGAAATTGCTAAGCAAATTGCCTAAATGGCCAAACCTACGCCTTTTAAGTTCAAGACAAAACCAAACTTTGTCATACCGGTAGTTGACAATCTGATGTATTCACTTAATATATTCTTTTATTTTTTTCTGAAGCATCTCAGCGGGCCGGAATCCCAAATCCTCGAATCTGATTGGCTAATCGCGCGCTCGTAACCGGTCCAGCTTTTTACGATACGGACCACGGTCCGGATTTTCATCCGCGCTATTCGCGGCAAATTGACAAAAAAAGCAAACAAACAGAAAAAATAAATAAGTTATTTACCGGTCTAGGTCGGTCCGCATGGGAAAAAACTGTGCCCTTGGTCTTGAGTACGGACCTCAGCCTTCGGCCTCGGGCCGTACGCAAGACCTCAGGCACAGTTTTTTCCCATACGGACCTCCCGCCCGGTAAATAACATATATGTCTTTTACCGTTTCATGGGTGATTGCTGTACTCCTTATTGCAGGGCTGTGAATCAGATAAGGAAATTGCAGAGAACTAATGCAAAGAAAAGGAGGACCTGCCTTACAGGGACCTGAAGATTATGACAGATCGTTCCCTCCACCAATGAGAAATTATGGACCTATACCACCACGCTCATGGGAACCCCATGATTGCCCACCATCACCACCACCTCCACCACCGCCGCCACCCTCACACTGGAGACGCTCACCACCTCCACCACCACCACCACCACCACCAATCCGAGCCCCACATCCACCTGAAGTTGACGGTTTCCCGCCCAGACCACCTTTCAGAGAGCAGCCTCGCAGAGACCCACCTCCATGGGGTTATAATGATCGCTATGGCAGTCCACCAAATTGCCCACCCTGGGAATTAGATTATGGTTACCCACGCAATAGACACCATTATGGGAGTCCGAACGACAGAAATCCACCACCTCGTTCATTTGCTGAAGATGACTTTGGCCCTCCTCCTCCTCCCCCACCTCTACCCCCTCAGATGAGGAACCCAGGAATGAGAGGACGCCCTGAAAGAGGTGTTAGACCTACAAGGGGTGTACCACGTGGTAGAGGTGGAAATCAAGCCAGAGAGGCATTCAGTGGGCGAGGCAGAGGCAGAGGTAGGGGTAGAGGTACTAATACATCCAGGGGAGTCTCCAATACTGTGGCTGCATCCAGTGGAAGAGGTAGTGATTTGGTTCAGGCATGTTCCAGTGAAAGCAATGCAAGCTCAGTAGTGCAAAACACAGTGGGAAGCACTGGTGCAGTGGACTCAAATGGGGCCATGAGCTGTTCTACAGCTAAAAGCAAAAGAAAACGAGATGCGCAACAAGTTCAAGTAACTGGTAGGTTTTCCTCTGCAGATATTTCGGGCAGGTTGTCAGCTTTATACTAACAGCTGAATTGTTTATTATTTTGAACAGCTTACCAGATAATGTAGTTGGCGACATCACCAAAAATGGTGTCGCATCCTTCAAGAGCAGGGTGCATGAGTATCTATTGTCATGCATTTAAGGCTTCTACCCCTGCACTCCAGTTTTCTTGTTGCTGTGAACCACTGATTAGGCCATAGGGATATCTACCATAGTGCATTGCTGCCTATGCTTGGTTTTTGATATTAATCAATCCTCATGGACTATTCTTCACTTACGCATTTTATAGAAAAAAAAATGAACAACGTTATGTAAAAGTAACCTTAATCAGGAATTCGGAGCTAAAAAGAGAAATAATATAAATTTTACTAAACCAAACTTGGTGTGAATAGAAGATGGGATAAATGTTGTTTACACACTGTACATACTATGCAAGCTGATACATACAGCCCCAGAGGGAATCTATTATGCCTGAGCTATTCAAAAGTTTTGAATAGGGTCATTTTGGTAATGCATTTTTTCCCGTCAGCTGTGGTACCTGGACACCCAAACTTTATTTCGTACAAGAACAGTCTCCAGGAATACTGCCAGAAGAAACAGCTTCCAGTTCCCTCCTATGTAACATTCAAGAAAGACTATGGTAGGTGTGCGAATGTCTCAGTTGCTGGTAATACTTTCATCAGTGCTGGAATTCATGTCACCGACAAACTGGCTGAACAGGCTGCGGCTTATGCTGCATTAATAAGTTTACAACTGATGGACTCGTCAATCAAGTTTGATGCCAAGACAGCCGCAGGTATGTTTACCTCGCATTCTGGATATTTTTGTTGCAATGATTAAGCATGCATTTGTTTGGTATAAATTGGGTCAGGATTTGCAATCCAAGATCACTTGGATTGTGATGCATCAAAGTAACCAATAAATCCCCTCTGGAAAAGGTTCTATCATTTTCTTTCATAATTATGTTACAATCCTGGTGATCCTGTATCCCAAATCCTGATCTAGATAATACCAAATAAACACATCCTAACTCTTTCCTAATTCTATTTTGTGAGTATCCCACACTTCCTTACATGCATTTGACTTTTTGAAGAATTTGGTGTTTGATAGATTGAATGTGTTTGATTGTAACATAGATATGTGTCTTAATTCTCATTGTATGACAAGGTAGTCTGGAGGTGAATCTGAACATGCCGATTGGTTGTTCTTTAGTTGGGATTTTGCCATAGAGACCGTTTCTATGGAAACGGTCATGTGCTGTGTATTTTTAGTTTTCAAAAATAATGCTGGAAAAAATAAAAATGTGTAAATGATCCCTTTCAAAGAAATTTTGTAAAAGATTGTATTACAGATCATAATTACAAAGTATCCTTTTTGGGGGTTTTGCTTAATTCAGTGTGTAATTGTGTTTTAACCCTTTAAGCCCTGGTATCAATAATTATTCATTTTCTCCTAACTGTTCTCATATATATGTTATGGTACTAATGAGGAGAATTTGTTTAATCATCAATGCAACTCTTTTGGTTATCATTTTTATTATAATTTGTCATAACCTGAATGTTGATGAACAGTGAGTATTGTAATGAGAAATTGGATGCTGGTCACTGCTGGGACTTAAAGGGTGAACAGAAGATTAAGCATGAATGGCCTGACTAGCTGCCATGTGATAAACTACTTACTAACCTACACCATAGCTTGCTTGGGCTGTATTGGTGAATATTGGCCCACTGTCATGACCTCAGGCCCATCTGACTCCCCAGTGCAGTCCTTGTGCTTGGTTAGTAAGTGGTTAGTATTTTGTGGCTGTTATATATACTATACTATAAGGAAAGTTTGCCTTAACTGGGGTAGATAGAGTTTTTGTTAAAAGTCCAGAAGTAGTGCAGTTATGTGACAACAACAGTGAGGTTCACTTTGATGAAAAATGCGCTGTGGCACCTGCTATGTAATGCTGGGGGTGACCCAGCATTGGACTAGCATCCCATTCATGGGGGAGTAATAATAATCCCAGGTGATTCATGCTACTGAAACAGGAATACAATGGGCCTCCTGTGGCACCAGTGGGTCTCCTGTGGCACATGCTATGTAATGCTGAGGGTAACCTGCGTTGGACTAGCGCCCAATCCAGGGGGGAGTAATAATACTCACAGGTGATTCATGCTACTGAAACTGTGATAAGCTCCATCTGTGTGGGCTTGCGCACCTTTACTGCCTTTACCTTTACACTATGATTCTTAATTCTTTCAGTTTCTTCAAAGAGACCAGTTCCAGCTGCGATAGACAACAGCATAGTGGATCAAGAAGGTAAACGGGTTAAGCTTGAGTCAAAGACTGCTACCATGGCGTACAAGAGCCAGCTGAACGAGTTTTGTCAGAAGTTCCACCTTCCTACTCCTGTATATGAGACAACCAGTGCCAAACATGGCAAAGGTTTCACTTGCTCACTGGTTTTCAATGAGAAGATGTACACAACCAACTCAACACAAGCGACAAAGAAACAGGCAGAGCAGCATGTTGCGCAGTTGGTGCTGAGTACGTTGAACCAGTGTCCTGCACCAGCACCCAGCTTTGAAGATTATATTGAGCAGTGCCGACAACTTTCCTCTCAACCAATTGAAAGTGCAGATTCCAGCACTGACACTACAAAAACAGGTAAGCTTCCGTAATGATTTCCGCACAGGTCCCTACTTCATTATGCATGCTGTTTCATTCTGCAATAACAAGAAATGTTTGCATGTGCATTACCCTAAACAATTCATCTGCTGCATGCATGATGAAGTAGGGACCTGTGCGGAAATCTTGCCAAGCTTCCTCTCATAGCTTCAACCATAGTTCATAGACTTGTGGCAGAAGTGTGAAAATATTCAGGAACAGTACATGTTACTTTTTGTTTTGATTTTCCATTGTCACAAAAGTGCTTTTCAACGTGTTTATGTAGAAAACTTGTAGGAACCGGCATGGCTATTGTTTTTCTGTGAATTGTGTCAGTTAGTAAGGAGGCAAAGGTTTCTGCCAAAATTGCCACTCAGAGATTTCAAGCTGATTGGATAAGAGCAATGGAAAACACAACAAAAGTAAAGTAAGGAAACTCTATTTATCCACGGTGGTGATTAAAGCTAGAGAGCTAAGAATCCCAACTGGCGCGAAGCGGACCAGTTGGCTATTTTCAAGCGTGAGAAATTGGATAAATCAAACGAGTTGATTAAGTAAGTTATACCACCGTAAGGTAAAAGGGAGGTGCTGACGTTTCGAGCGTTAGCCCTTCGTCGGAGCGAAGGGCTAACGCCTACGATTCGCTCCGACGAAGGGCTAACGCTCGAAACGTCAGCACCTCCCTTTTACCTTACGGTGGTATAACTTACTTAATCAACTCGTTTGATTTATCCAATTTCTTGTGTTTCAATTTCCCACCGACGCAGCACCAGTTTCTTTAGAAACTATCCCCGCAATTTTCAAGCGTGGTCGAGGAACTTAATCTCGGGGTTGCCGTATTGCGGGGTTACCGTATTGCATATCCAGGAAGTGGTCAGGACGGGAATTGAACCCGGGACTGCGCCCAAAACCACTCGCCCACGCTCGGTATTCACGACTTCTACTGTCAACTAATATTGAAGTGAAGTGAAGTGAAGTGAAGTGAAAGACTTTATTTAATGAGGGTGACCCGTGACAGTAACTTAAGTTACTGATAAACTTGGGGCCCTCAGCTTAAAATAATTAGAATGCTAAAAATATATTATTTACAATAATGCTAAAATACGATATTATTTACAATAAAATACTTAAATTAAGTTACTATTAAAAATGGTTACAAATAATAAACTGGACTTAGAATTTCAAACATACTACGAATAAAAAGAGTTAAAAAATTCCATCAGTTTTCTGAGAGTTAAGAATAGTATCACATAATTTAGCCTTAAACGATTTAACGGACTTCTCTGTTTTTAAAGAACTTTCGTAAGCAAACCAAAGTTCAGCAGTTGGGTGGCCAGCAGTGTGAAGGAGTATTGGTTTCTCGTCGTTTCCGGTTGAGAGTATAATAATTATGTTATCTCGTACAGTTTACAGTACAGTGCTTTGATTTACTGTGCAATTGAACTCTGATCTTATCCAATCTAATCTAACATGATAACTGGGAAATAGTATTTTTGAACGTTTCTGATAAAGGTTTGCCCCTACCACTCTTCAAATAAAACATTTAATCTTTGGTGAAACCCTTAGTACTACCGTCATTCAGGATCTTGAATCAGAATACAGTTTGTACAGTAACTTTATTTTCTATTTATCGGTTCAACCATGCAGTGCATCAGTTTGTTGGAACGCTAATGAACAATGTGGTTCTAACTTTTTAATCTGTGGATCAAACCATGCAGTGTGACCATTCTTTGGAAAGCTACTGAACAGTACTGTACTGTGGTACTGTTTGTTTTACTGTACAGTGTGGTTCTAGCGTTTTCATCTGTGGATCAAATCATGCAGTGTGACCATTCTTTGTAAAGCTACGGAACAGTACTGTACTGTGGTACTGTTTGTTTTACTGTACAGTGTGGTTCTAACTTTTTCATCTGGGGATCAAACCATGCAGTGTGACCATTCTTTGTAAAGCTACTGAACAGTACTGTACTGTGGTACTGTTTGTTTTACTATACAGTGTGGTTCTAATTTTTTTACGAATGGATCAAACCATGCTGTGAAGCTATTCGTTGGAAAATTACTTATTTTCTAGCTTCTGGAGCTTTAATTCAAGTGTTAATGTTATCGTGTTGGTTGGGGAAATCAGTATGTCACCCGTACAGAAACAATAAAACATTCGGAACCCAATCGTCTCAAGACCGTGAAAAAGGTTCTTATTCGGCGGCAGTGAAAATTTGGAATATGCCACGTGATCTTTGTGTCTTCGGCTCAAGTTCGGAAACGTGCAGCGGGACATAACACGTAGCCTTTTTTGCTCCACGAGCTTACCATAGGATGTCTTTGATTTGGAACAGCAATGACCAAAAGGCCTTCTTTTTTTTCTCTTTTGACAGCTTCAGTAACAATAGGCCCCGCCCAACCATCAGTTGTACCCGCGGTCAAGTGCCCAGAAGTCACTTCATATAAGAACAAGCTTCAGGAGTACTGTCAAAAGTTTAAACATCCGATTCCCGTGTACTCCTCCACTCGGGAAAATGGCGTCTTCTCGTGTTCCGTGGAAGTAGTAGGGAAAACGTACTCGAGCACCGGCTGTAACACGAAGAAAGGATCAGAACAGTCGGCTGCCCACGTCGCCTTGAAAGCTCTTGGGATACTGTAAAGAAGGCTGAACATTGCTTTACGGGTTTTGTGTTTGACAATATGAGTCGACTCACAGAGGGATTTGAGACGCATAAAAAGGAGGAAGAAGTAAATCTGACTGCATCCATTTGGACCTTGGCGACGCTCAGGACGAGACAAAAGGCCGCACGAGGTAGGCAATTTAAAGTCGTTCTGTACGTTCTCATTCAGTGGAGCAAGTGGCGTTCGGTAAATCTTGCTAGAATTTTCGGAAAGTTACCAATTTCTGCTCTCCAATCAAAATGTGTATCGCCAGCGGTCGTGGGTACTTGGACAGTTGTCTCGTTAGTATGTTTCTGAAAACAACGCGAGCTCAATCAGTTCTGGCAGAGGGGATTTCCGACTGAAAAAGATCATACTCTCTTTTCGACTGTGTCAGCAGGGGTTTCGGGGGAAGAGCGCCTCTCTCCCCGTAACCCCCACTCCGAAGGTCCTGTCCTGTGCGAAGTGTTCAGTCTCGGTCATATTCGAGCCTTGACTCTTGTGTTGCGACTCTCGTGATGTGGTTTTTGGATGAAAGCAGGCTATACAGTGGAAGCTGTCATAAGCGGACACTCGAGCGTAAAAGGCTGTCCCCGATGGAGTCATAACTTCGCAAGAATCAGAACGTTTCCCTTTCTTGCGATTCCGCTCACAACTCAGTCGCTTATCATCCAGTGAAAACGCGATTGTCGGGGTCGGAAGCGGAAGCAGAAGTTAAAACCCGCGGAAGCGCTGGTTTTTAACTGCTGACTCCGAGAATTTAGTTTTCACTGGATGATAAGTGAACAAGTCAGCTGCTGATTGGTTTCCTCTGGATGCTACTACGTCAGTCTGATTTTCATCAGATTATATCACTCCGCTCTTCTGATGACCACTACAACGCTAGTGCACACCAGCTCCACGCATGTAACTGTCCGTTAAGAGAGCTTCCACTGATCACATTTCGATTTATGAATAGTCTTGTTTACCGGAATATTTTCGTCTGAACATTTTGAAAGTGCATGTTAACCCTTTACAGTGCAACTACACGAACCAAAGTTACCCAAATAAATTATCACACAAATGTTCAATGTCTGTTTTTGACGCTGAACAACAGATTTGTGGCGCCAACTAGGATGATTATTTTCAATCTTGATATGTTCTATACATGTGGAGCGAAATATAAGAACATTTGCAGGGTTGTCACGAAGGGCCGGGGGCCGGGGATTTCCCCCGGCTATTCGGAGCCTAACCCCCGGCCACTCGGAGCCTAACCCCCGGATACTTTCGTCCTTAAAGTAAACCAAAACGTGTTGTGTGTGTGTGTGTGTGTGTGTGTGTGTGTGAGGGGGGGGGGGGGGGGACATGACCGCCTGCGACTTTCCCGGCCACTAACAACAATTACCCGGCAACTTGAAATCTTAGTGACAACCCTGCATTTGTAGAGGTCTTATCCTTTATATGCTTCATCGTGATTGGGTAATTTGTGTGAAATTTTGTTTGGGTGCGCTTGGTTCTAGCAGTCACACTGTAAAACCCAAAGGTGATGACAATCTACTATCTCTGTATAAAATTATACACCATAAGTTTACAAGTGAGAGACTTAGGATAAATATTCAACCTGAAGTAGCATTTAAATCGAGCCTCGTCTAGGCCCGGTTCTGCGCATGTCCAAAGCGGTGAACCTCGACTTCGGCTCTGTTGCATTATCGGGATCAATGTAAGTATCTGGGTAACTGTGCACCTACCCCTCCCCTAACCCAACAAGTTATCATAAGTTAAAAAGTTAGCGTTAATGTTGGGTTAGGGGAGGGGTAGGTGGACAGTTGCACAGATGCTTACATTGATCCCATTATCGTGTAGTATTTACCGCCTTGTAGCGGGCAGCCCAAAATCTGATAAGTATACTTAAGCAATAAACCGCAGTTTCCATGGGTTTACCGGCGTAATAAACCACGCGGGATGTTGGGAGAACACTCGAAGAGCTTGTAAATCACGATCCGCAGGCGAGTAATTTACAAGTCCGTTCTCCCAACATCCCAAGTGGTTTTTTACGCCAGTAAACCCATGGAAACTGCGGTTTATTGCTTAAGTATACTTATCAGATTTTGGGCTGTAAAAGTAACTTTCAATTAAAACAGAAAACGTTTCTCTTTTCTATGTGTTTACCGGCACAATAACCCGTAGGTCTTCGACCAATCAGCGCGCTCATAGTGTCTGAGTTATTTTATAGACTATTGTACACTTTCTTGCTTTATAAGTTTGAACACTTTGTGTTAGTTCGATTTAGGACATTTAGTGTTCTTGGGTTGGTAACTTTTCTCGTTGTTAGTTTTTGTCAGTTTGCAGGCCATTAATATTGCTAGGAGTTGTGGTGTATTGGTCACTTAATCCTTTACTCCCTGAGAGTGACCAACATGCATCTTCTCTTAAACATATTACTACAAAGGCAACTGTAGAGCTCATGAGAATATGCAATCTGAAAACTCGCATAGGTTTTTTTTGATATAACATCAAAATCTCCACATTGATGTAATGAAAGATGTTTTGAGATCAGTTAGAAGAATTAAGATTTTGATCTCAGGGGTTAAAGGGTTATGGGAATGAAAGGGTTAGGCGCTCACATGCACTTTCTTTTGCAGTCAGCAAGAATGTCATGTTTTTTTCCGTTGTCCATGCGTTTTGTCTTTGTTTCTTGAAAAGCATTCAGGTGATCCACTTTGGCTCCTTTGGTATTTTCGCACTAAATACACTGGACGGCTTGCTCGCAGGCTTATCCATTTTGCCCATCGAGCATGCGCTTCAGTTTATTTTTGCGCTAAATACCCTGGACAGCTTGCTCGCGGGCTTATCCACTTTGGCCTGCGAGAATGCGCTGGGGTGTATTTTTACGCAAATTACTCCTGATGGGCTGGCTAAGCCACTTCGGTCTCTAGAGCCTACTAGCAGGTGATAGATAGTTTTTATCACAAAAAGCAAGAATTGGCTATTTTATACGCTACTTTGTATGTGCATTAGATTAGTCTGGTTAAGTGCAGAATTATCTATGTGCTTCCAGTATGTTGCCAAAATGGCAAACTCTGTTCTTATTCCAATGAAAAAACCACTCCTTCCTGCCAGAAGCATACGGTCTTTACACTCTTGGCACGGTTACACAAAACCGGATTACTGCTTATCTGAGTTTTATTCGGGCACGATTTAAGTGGACCTGACGTTTCGAACGTTAGCCCTTCAAGTTCGGTAGAGCAAACATTGACGAAGACTGACGAAGATTGACGAAGATTGACGAAGGGCCAACGCTCGAGACTTCAGCTCCCCTTCAATCTTACGAAGGTAAAACGTACTATTTCAACCAGTTTGATGCATCAGTTTCTTGGTTTGTTTCAGTTTCCTACCGACGCAGTATCGGTTTCTTTAGAAACTTCTTTTTATTAGTGCCAGTCTATTCAAAGTTAACTAGTTGATATTTTAGGCTGTTTTTCACTAGCAACAGAGTCGGATTCAGAATGTTATTTGAAAGATAACTGCGATATCACGAAGAAGTATACAGTTTGCTATTCCGCTTCTGATGCTTTCGCTTATTTTCCAGTGAAAACTTTATCGGATTTTGTGGTCAGGAGGAGAAACGGCCGCGTATACCAATCGCAATGCTGAGAACTTACGTTGCAGTTGGTTTAAGCTTCGCTTTCTGGTTCCGACTCCAACCGAATCTAGTTTTCGGTGGATTGTAAGCCTCGCAATCAGAACCGGAATAAATTCGGATTCTTGCGACTCCGAGATTCGGTCGAGCTTATCACCGCGCCGAAGACTCCGATTTTCGATTTTCGCGAAGTCGTATGCATTCTTGCGATTCAGCTTATACGATCACGACTCCGTCGCTCGTGAAGACCAGTCTTCGACGCTCAACCCGTCATAACAGTAAATCGGCTTTCCACCAACTTGCAGTTGGCTTCCACTGAAGAAACGGTAAACGTGCAGCGCGCAACCATTGAGTTATGGACGCACGCAGGAGGTTGCTAAGCACGCAAGAAGCGTGAGAGATGCTTGAGGCGCAGCAGAGAGCATGTCTAGCTTCTTGAATGCTCAGCAAACCTCCCAAGTGCGTCCATAACTCGATGGTTGCACGCTGCGCGTTTACCATTTCTTTTTTACGTAAGACTTCACAACTTTTATACTGGTTAACAATCTGACGTCAGCATGCCATTCATGGACAAATGGATCACGCGTATTAGCCAATCATACTGCGCGTATTCCCAAATATAATTAAATATGTTATATTCCCAAATATAATTTCTTGTTCTTTATAGTATGCGTGGCAAGGCTTTCCGTGTGTTTTCCAGCTCCACAGCAAAAATGCTAGCGCGAAAGTGGTGCCAAGGAAAGAAACGATGACATGCAGGGGCAGGAAGCTGTCACTTCCTGTACCCACTCCCTCCTCGGAAACCCTTGCTCCGCAAATAATACTATGTTACATCCGGTTCTCTGTCGATCTTATTTCATGTACAGCGTTTCATTCTGAGTTCTTAACAACGGGAGTCTGTCCCTTATAAGTCATTCAGGAAGAACTGTATCGTTTTAACAGTGGCCTTGGTGATATTTTACTTTTTACTGAAAACATTTTAGAACAAAGACTTTGTGATATGAGTGCAGTGACCCATAGTTTGTATTTCAAGCAAAGAATATAAGTGACTCTTTTTTCAGTGCCTCCTTCAATGAAGCTTTGTTGTTGTCACAGCCTCTGTACTTCGTTTTCATGGGATGTAACTTGTGGTCAGAATTTACCCCTAGGCCCAGCTCATTTTTTTCCTCTTTTATTACAAACCGCCATTGTGTGAAATACTGAATAAATTAAATATTGGACGAAGACAGTCTAACGTTGTGCTAAAACTTAACCTGTTAAGCTATCACGCCACTCGGCCATCGGTACACCTTGGCCACAGAAACTTTTCTGAAGGGAGGGGTGGGGAGATAGTCCAGATAGGGTGGCTCGCTGGTTAAGGAACTTCTTTGTCTCCACTCCTACCCTGTTTGGTTTTTTTTATCGCTTCTCAAGTTCAATATTTTGATAGGTGTATGTACACGCAACGTTGCTGTAGTTGACATTTCTTGCTCTCTTTTTATTAATCGTTCTAAACTTAGCACTTTCACTTCCGCTAAACCTCCGCGATCTATCGAACATGTAATCAAATTCTGTAGGAGAAGTAAACTATACAGTTCCGTAACCGAATTTAGTCGCTTTGTCCCACGGAGATCATGACGTAGGGAATTCAAACATTTTTACCCATTATCACGCGTTTCAAAATAACACTGCATTTCTTTGGCAAGCTAAATGACACGTAGGTTTTGTGACGATATGTTGACGTCACTGAAGCCATTTGAAATCAGTTGGAATTGTCGGTCATCGTCAATTGGCATGGAGAGTCCTCCCACTTTTTCCGAAGCGTTCATTCTAGAATTGTGATTGTTTTCTTGTATAGTTTTATAGTCTGTTATGTGCTGTCGTTTAGTCAAGTTTGGCACCAAATGTTATTGACTCAGGACCCCAGAATAAAGATTCTTTCGACAGGCGTTTGAGCTTTCAATTGTCAGTTCATTAATGGGTCCTTAAATTCTTTCAAGTGTAAAAACTCTCGCAGGTCAATCTTTTGTAGAATGCAATCTTCAAGAAATATTTCCACGTAGATCAGTGGCGTCATTCATTGTGGCTTAGCAAAAGGAAGTCGTCCTAACTTAGCATTTTTATGATTGTATTTGTTGTAACAGGATATTGTGGGCGTAAGTTCGAGATGTTGGTGAAATCGTGCTTTAGGTTTTGCTATTAATAATGGAGTCACTGTGCAACTGTTTATTTTATTCTTTAATATCATTTCGCTATAACATTGAGGTCAGTTGTTAAAACCCAAGAATGTCACTAGAGTGGTACTGTTTGTTTTACTATGCACTATGGTTCTAAATTTTACATCCGTGGCTCAAACCATGCAGTGTGACTATTCTTTGTAAAGCTACTGAACAGTACTGTACTTTGGTACTGTTTGTTTTACTATACAGTGTGGTTCTAACTTTTTCATCTGTGGATCAAACCATGCAGTGTGACCATTGTTTGTGAGGTCACTGATCAGTACTGTGCCGTAGTACTGTTCGTCTTACAATGAAGTTTGGTTTTTTTTTGTGGGTGAAACATTGAATCCAGTCATTTGTATTTCTCAAGCTTCCTTAAAATTAAAAAAAAAAACATAATGATTCAAAACAAAAATCGGAATCAAGTTTATTTTAAATTTATAAACAAGCGCTATGGGGGGCAAAGAGGTTAATTTAAAACACAATCATTAAAAATCTGATATGCAAATTTTTCCTTTTCGAAGGAACTTTGAACGCCTGCCTCACAATTTAGTCGACACAACAGAGCAACGAAAAAGAAGTGGGAAAAGATAAAGTATTGTGTGGTAGACCTCGTCTCGACTTTATCGACGTTTTTTAATTTCAGCCGCTTCGTGTTTAGTTTTCTTCCGTGTATAAATAAATGCACCCACGTTCCCGGCAGTTTGATAGCACAATTAATTTTTCTTTGTTTGTGTCGTGGGTTCCAATGGCGTGAAGTTATTGTTTCTAACGTTAACTTTGCTGAATAACAAACTTCTAAGGTGATGATCGTTTGTCCTGCGGGACCGTGCTGTGTCCCTAGCTTTGGTTCCATAGCAATTTCTTTCTCCGTTCTGAATCGAGTGTTAATGAATTACTCGAGTGGTTGTCTTTTGTTTGGCGAGTTGCTATAATAACGAAAAGAGTTTCGTAATGGCATCAAGCCACACTGTATGATGAAATTAGGAATGATATTACACTAAAACATATCTTTGGCTAAACCTGTCTACAGCTTTTGCCCAACTTCTTGTATTTCGTAGCGAGGTATAACTACCACATCGCCGCACTTGCGTTTCGAAGTCGAAAAATACTTGTTTAGTTCAGCAACAAAAAGGGCAAACAGTTTTATTTTCTCGATCTTCAGCATTTGTTCGATTAGTTCTTCGTGTTCCTACGCGAATTTATCAGTCAATTTCATGATATCCTTAATCTTCCTTTCCTAATAGCGATATCTTTTTCAAACAATATTACATTAGATATAGTTTAGTACCAACGTTAGGCTATGGTGTCTCTTCGGTCTTGTTAGATAGTTATTTAATGGTTCATTGCGGTTCTTTCTCAGCCTTTGTAAAGCATTCGGTTAACGCTGCGTTTTGTATTGTTAATCATGTTTGGCCAGTTCTTTCACCCTAGATTATACCAAATTATTTTGAAAAAAAAAATGAATAGTTTGCGCCCTCTCCTAACATTGAAAACGTTTTGTTACCAAAGGATGAGACATGCGCGCGGTTGCTTCATTGTGGTTCAAATATTTGTTTTCTAACACTTATTCTCTCATTTCGTATGTATAAACAGTCTTTTTCTCTCAGAATTGTTACAATGTGTGGGGCAAAACTTGTTACCGCGTTCATTTTGATCGAGGAAATTACAGTCGACTTGTCATTAATATTTGAACGTACAAATCAAAACTGGCAAGCACTAATGTCTCTTGATGGAATTAAAAAGTGGACAAACCGTTTTCTTCTACTTTCAAGCCGGTTGAACCATGTCGTGTGTTGTAGGTTATTTAACAACCCTTTCCCTTTGAGATTCAAATCCCAGCATTATGCAGGATGTTTCTCCCACGAACCTAGTTTAATGGCCTTGTTCCAACGAGTCTTCTATAGCTCAGTGGTAGAGCGTCCGGGCAAAAAATCGGTTGTAGGTTCGACTCCAATTGTGAGAACTCGGAACTGGTTTTGCCGAGTTTGCCTGTGACAGTACTGAAAAATACCTCTATCAGAAATTCAGTTTTCCAGGCTCAAAATATGTCATTTTTAATATGTAGCAAAAGAGAAAACATTGTTACAGTACGACCGGTCGAGCCAAGGCCACTCAAATAGTTTTCATAATATATAGATTTAGCCAAGCCTAAAAGCGGGGCTCCCGTTAGTACTTTCATTTCACTTTAAACTGTAAAAGCATTCTAAAATATTGCGAAGGAATTCACATACGTTTTTAACTATAGTTAAGTGTCGAGGTCGGTTAACTTGCTATGATTTTTGTCTAAACTTTCGTCTGCCATAAGTACGGTCTTTCTACCTACAAAGTCATGGAGTATACTCTACAAAAAACACAAATTATCAATGTACTGTATTCTATTCCTGATGAAATTAACCATTCTATTTGCGTAAATGTATTTAAAAGATTTGTACACGCTACTGGGAAATGCAGGACACAACTCTTGTCATTTTCGTGTTAAAACGAACACCTCGGTAAAATAAATGTTTACTCCAAGCAGGGTGCAAAGAAAATTAATTTTACAGATTGCCCTTCGGGCAAGCTGTAACCAACATCTACCAGCCCGAAAAACATTTTTCACGAGAATGAAAAAATAATTATTAATTATTCTTTTCTTAATTACATTGTAAGTTTAAAAAATTACTGCCTTCATTTATTTACTACAATCAGCTGTAATTACTTAACAAAAGAAATAAATAACCGTAAAAGTGTGAACTATAAGTAGACCTGGTCCAACGCAACACGTGAATGACTAACATACATTTGAGACATTTTACAATTTAAAAGAACATTTTTTACGAAAACAACGGCGTTGAAACCAAAGTTCTCAATCGACACACTAAATGACAACGTCGACAACGCGAAAAGCTGCCAGTGAAAGCGCTACATTCTGCAATTTGCCGCCAAGAGAAAATTCCCGCGGGAGTATTTCTTAGCCGTCGACAGGGGAGATGTTTATATGATTAAAGGACATAAAAATTTGAAATCTTTCATCAGTTTGCTTCTCATTCAAAAGTAGTGCATTCAGAAGATCATTTTTCTGAAGAAGGTTTGTTTAGAAGTCGGTTTTCCAAGTCAAGTGTCAAGTTTAAGGGAAAGTGGAAAGTGCGAGTGCTGAGTCACGCATCAGTGAGCAAAACTATGCAGACAAAACTTATGCAAATTTGTGGTCCATAGCACGGAGTCTTTCCACTTCTCGGCTTTCTTCGCTACAATTTTGTCTGTTTTCCACAGCACGGAGTCTTTCCGCTTCTCGGCTTTCTTCGCTACAATTTTGTCTGTTTTCCACAGCACGAAGTCTTTCCGCTTCTCGGCTTTCTTCGCTAAAATTTTGTCTGTTTTCCACAGCACGAAGTCTTTCCGCTTCTCGTCTTTCTTCGCTACAATTTTGTCTGTTTTCCACAGCACGGAATCTTTCCGCTTCTCGGCGTTCTTCGTTAACATTTTGTCTATTTTCTCGAGCCCGGACTCTTTCTGCTTGTCGGCGTTCTTCGCTATAATTTCGTCTCCTTTCTCTTTCCCGAGCGCGCCTTCTTTGGCGATCTACTTCGCTCATTCTTCCTCAGTTAATTCTTGCTCTCTTTCCCGTTGCTCTTCACATGAACCCTGTGTTCTGCAAATTATATTTTCTCTGCTATTGTTTGTTGACATAGCAATAGAAATTGTTTCGTTTATCCTTTAGTAAAACTTTAACAGTGTAGAGTAGTAATATTGTGTCTCAAAAGACAATGAACTGAAAATTTCTTTTTCAGTCGTCAACGCAATTTCCCGCCAAAAATACGCGGGCAACCAGAACAGCTTCCAAATAAATCACGTCACCTCGATGAGTTGACACATGAGCCCACAATATGGTCATGTGATGCTGGTCAGTGGCTATCCCGTTTTGACAGCTGTCAATTGACCCTATTGTGAATGTCCAATATAAAAGATGTGAATTTGCCAAGACAAGCCTGAGATACCCCTCCCTTCCTTTTGATAGTCTCCCCTACCCTACCCGTACAATCTGTAGACGCGTACGTACGGACGTACGGACGTACTTACGCTCGGTCAGTCACGTGACAACCAAAAGAAAAGAGGTTGACCATATTCCATGAGTATGGGGCTCTGCTCCACGCGCGCTTCGCGCGCGGGAGCCCCGCTACAAATTTTGGATGTCTAATTTTTACGATGAACAACAAATTTGTGGCGAGTTTCTACCGACTGAGATGATTCTTTTTCAATCTTGATATGTTTTGTACAGGTATAGTGCAAATCATTTGCATTTTAAGCGAAATATAAAACATTTGTTGAGATTCTGTTGTTTAGATACCCGATCGTGATTGGATAATTTGAAGGAAAATTTGTTTGAGTGGCCTTGGTTTGTAATTTTTGACTTTTGAAGTTCAATGCAACAGTGCACCACTTCGTATTTACTGATCCGAAGATACCCTCTTTTTAACCGTCTCCATTGTTCTGTTCAAGTCGTTGTGTAGAGATTTTCGACTTTCATCATGGCAGACCGCTGCACCAACAATTTGCATATATTCATGTCTGCATGGTTGTGTCGAATGATTAGGAGGAAGTACCTGCCGATCGCTTTAAGTAAACGGAGTCTTTACGGTGTGTTGTTTAGTGTGGAAACATTGAAAATGTACCGGTTTTTTCGAACGCCGCCACCTGAACTAGTAACTAGCAGATTTTCTTACTGCGGTCCTGTTGGTAGCCATGGCCTAAATGCAATGTAGAGAAAATGTATTGTATATGTGAGCTTCGAGAGGGCAAGAAATGGCCTATTTAATCTTTAAACTGTTTATTTAATCTTTATTTAACCACGGTAAAAATTCATCAGCGACTTAAAACCAAAGTCTAGATAAAACTATGTAAACTAGAATAACTGTCTTACAAATATCATAAAAACAAAAGCTGCTTTCCATGAATGCCGTGTTTAGAATAATGGGTTAGATAACCTCATTAATCAGTCTTTTGAATTAATTGAGGGACTTTGCTTCGATTCTCCACCTTCGAATTGGGGTCTAATTTCAGTGTGTTGCTTAGAGGAAGAAAAGAGCCTAAATTTGTGTTACATTCAAGCTCTAGATGAAGCAGTGTACTATGGGTACTATTTCCTTTACTGTACTCTTAGGGTGCGTTTTTTTGGTATGATCCGTTTTTGGATTTGTGATCCGAGATCACACGGATCATTACACATCAAAGGAACCGATGAATCCTTGTTCAGTGTGATTCATCGGTTTCTTTGATGCGCCAATGATCCGTGTGCTCTCGAATCACAAATCCAAAAACGGATCATACCAAAAAAACGCGCCCTTAGTTTCAGAGGTTTTGAGGGAGAATCGAAGTACGCATTAATATTCTACGGAACGCCACTGAACAGTACTGTACTGCGATACTGTTTGCTTCACTATATGACTGTGTGGTTCTAATTGATTTATTTGTGGATCGGACGATGCATTGCTGTGCTTTATTATTTCGTTCACTGTGAAGTGTGTTTTTTTTGTCGTGTGTGTGTGTGTGTGTGTGTGTGTGTGTGTGTGTGTGTGTGTGTGTGTGTGTGTGTGTGTGTGTGTGTGTGTGTGTGTGTGTAGATCAGACCATGCAGTGGGACTCCATGGAAAGCTATCATACAATACTGTGGTACTGTTTTAATATGCAGTGTGGTCCAGACTTCTTCATGTGTTGATCAAACCATGCAGTGTGATGCTTCTACTGAATTTTGTGAGAAGTTAGATTTTAATCGTTCTCGAGGTCGAAAGAACTCTTGTTAAAAAGCGATGAAGATGCAGTCTGAAAAAATAGTACAAACGGCCATAATAAAGACTTTTATCTCTTCATGAGATCGAGCTGTCGGGTCGTTCATATCTTAACTCTCCTTCCTCTGACAACTCTAAATTTTTATCATCATTCCGTGTATTATCTCATGTATTCACATCCTTTTGCGGCCTTGGAGACCCATCCGCTCGAGTAAGAATCTAGGGCTCTTGTGAATTTTCACTGAAAATTTTAATTTAGCCAAAACGCCAACTTTTCTTACTGTGGGCAGTGTAAAGAAAACAAAAAGTCGTTTCATCGCACGTCCGAAGTTGTCGGCAAGTTCCGCCCTTGCATTGAGTAAGGCGATAGCAAGTCGTTGAAATATTGAGAATTCTGCCAATGTTCACTCAGAGATTAGGGTAAAAAAATGCTTTTCTTTCGGCCTCACCTGGAAAAAGGAAAACTGTAGAATTCACAAAGTCTTGGTCAGTACATTTATCTCATTCTGAACTTTTTGCAATAAAAAGAAAAATCTTTTTTCGTAACGAAAAAGACGTTGTTTTGTTGCGCGGGGTTCCCAGTTTTCGTTCGATTCCAATTTCCCGATCGCTCGTTATGTTTGGGGTCATTCCTACGAGAATTCTCTCCACGCGTGAATTCTTGACCCAAGCACGGACAATTTTTCCGGAGAAAGTAAACGTGTCCCTCTGAGGTGTCACACGTTAAACTTATCATCGCAAAATGTTCTTCCGCCGGAGACACAACTTGTTTTTTCTTAGAGGTTAAAGCGAGCGTGATGTATTTATTTAGCTTTACAGACGCATTTACTCAGCTAACATAAAGTATCTAAAGGTAACGAATATACGCGCGAAGCATTCGGCACCACTCAGCTTGCGATGCGGTTTTCCGCCCGAGACAAGATCTTTCGTGTCGACAGCTTCTTGTTTTGAACTTCGCCGTAATTAAACATTTAACAAAATCCCGAAGTAAAGAATTGTTGTAACGGTTTAACAACGCCACCATCCATTTAAGTGGATTTACGGTGAAATTTTTGAATAGTTTTCATAAACAACAAGCCAAATGAATTGATGTTATGCTGGCGCGTACATGTGTTGATTAGAAAGCGTTGTCGAATTTCATATCTTATTCAAAATTTATTGCCTAAGCTGTGTTTTCTATTTTCTCAACAAAGTGGATCATTTCTTACGCGGTTCGTCCCCCAATACACCTTTGCTGTGACCCGATATTGTCCTGTATACAATCGTATCGGCCTGGTCACTTCACAAGCTCCCTTGCCTAATTTACATCTCTCTTACCGATCTCGCTAATGTCCTAAATATCATGTTGTTAATTTAAGAGAGAATGCCATGAACAGCAGAAATAAAACACGAAATATCGAGAACAGACGGAAATAGGACCGTGGTTCGCAAAACAAAAAAACGCCGCAATAGAACACACACTTCTCCGGTGAGTGAACTTCCGCCTGTGTCGACCTGTTCTTTAGCTTCGATTTATTCTCTAAATCCACCCATTTTAAAGGCTTAAGGATATCGGTTTGCGGTTCTTTTATGGTCAACTTGGAATTCTCAAATTGTGCGTGCGGAAAATTTTATGGAAAATATATTTTAAAGCGAATATACGGTTAACAAACTTCGCGTGAATCCAGGGTTCTTTTGCATTGTTTTTTTTTCTATAATTGACTATATTCGGTCGCTTTTAATCCTCAAAGATTATTTGGTCGGGCTTGTTAAATCTTTATCACACCGGTTTTCCCCTGGCAGCTGATTTGAGCCTATCCGAAAAAAACTGATATGTCGGGAACTTGTGTGATATTTATTTTTGTTGTCACTGTTAACTCGTTTTTACGTACAATTGTTCCGTTTCGTTCATGAGACAAGCACAACTGTCAAAGTGTGTTTCAAGAGCTTCAAGTGCTTGAGAGTTGCGTTTTAGTGTAAGTCATTCTATTCTCCCTTTTCTATGTAGTCGTTTCTCTTGGTGCGCGAGTCAAAGCGAGCGAGCGAGACCACACGCGTGGGCCCACGCCGGTTCCTGGTCGTGGTAGGCGTAATTTTCTCGCGGTTTTTCAGGGTCAGCAAGATTCTTTTAACTGGACCTACAAAGGCGGATGATATTGCAAACAACTGTCTTACACTTGTGGAATTTGATGCTACTGTTAGAACTTCAGTGCTGACAACTGGTCGTTTAGGAGAGAAGAAGAAAAATTGCAAATAAAGTGGCAGAGAATATTCGGAGACGAAACGACCCCCTGTCCTCAATGCGTCCAGGGTTCCCTGCGCTATCTCGGATGGCTAGCTGGTATTGCGTCTTCTGGAAGAAAACTTAAGCGTTTTTCTGTTAAGAAAGGAATGCACCCAGAAAGGGACAGAGGTCGTTCAGTGAGGAGGTAAACGATGGGAAATGTTTGCCCTTTTCTGGCACGAGACCAGTTGGACGATCTATATGTGACTAGTTGAGGCAAGTGATGTGATGCGAGAAAGGCTCGCCTCAAGCCTTATCTGTCAAATTCCACTCACATCATCAACACGAGAAAGACAAATTAAAATTTAAAAGCGTCGTTTGCGAGCAAAACAGCTCGCATCCCGTCATTAGGCGCCTTTTTTGTAGACTCGTAGAAATTGTTTATTCTGAAATAGCGAACAGGGTCGAACCGTTGCCCGGGATAACGCCGTCTCCAGCGATTGAACTACGGTCGACAGAATTCGCTCAAGCGTGGTAATTATTCTAAGGCCACGTGGCATGTGGGACAGCCCCCGTTTGGCAGGAGTCCAATCGCCGTCCAGTATTTGCCGGTATCTTTAGTGACATGTGACTCTACCCGGCTGGTTTTCTGCTCCCACTCACACTTACTCAAGAACAACATTTCATTGATCCGTTCCCTGTGCAAGGGAAAACATGGGCTCCGCTCCCGACCAGTTGGTGTGCTTTCATTGCACCACCACAAAATTGCCGGCCGAAGATTCAGTACCCGAGGAAGAAGCGATCGCCGGCTTGTCGTGGATTCTCGTCGATGTGAAAACCAACCAGGTAATCTTTTTTTCTTGCGGTAACATGTTCTAGATTGTGTTAGTGAAACTCACTCGGACGGGAAATTTTTTTTTTGGATCCGTGGGTTCGGGGGTATTTGGGATAATGATTAAGGATTGTTGTATTTATTTCTAACGTTGTCTCCAATCTATGCCGAATTAGCTTGGTTCCGTGCAGAGATGTGTTGTGAAATCGGGGCTGTCTGGAGCGGACGAAGCGTTAAAACCCACCAACTCGGCCCTGTTCACTGAAGCCGAACAACTCGCAGATGCCTTACTAGAGGTAACGCTAGAACTGGTATATACTTAATCCACCATTTCCGTTGTCTCTTTGTTTGATCCACAACGAAACACGAAAATATTGTTCAGAGATCGCTCCCGCTTTTTTTTCCCATTTCTCGTTTCCCTCCTATTAAACGCTGGGCCCAAAACAGAGGAGCAAGGATTTTCATTGGATGTCATGTAAAATTCATACATGTTTTTCTGTCGTGTTGTGATCTTTTCGCACGCTTGAGGGGTTTCCTTTCGCGTAGACACTACGGCAACCTGCGAGGGCCGAAGAAAAATCGACTGGATATTATTTTTAATCCTTCCCCGCAATCGGACTGTACATGCTTTTTGTACTTTCGGCATTTCTTCACTGCGATCTCCCAAGTAAACCGGCGTGATAATTTTAAAACTCCACTTGCGAGGCCCGTTTCAAGCCCTTGAAATTCACTTCGCGAAATAATTTCGCTTGAATGAAATATTAAAAAGGACAAACAGCTACTTTTAACGAGGTTTATTCTTGAGGTTTTGTATAGTAAATTTTTCCGAGATTCGCGTTAGTATCAACTACTGTGGATGATAGGATGAGAATTCGACAGCGCGGCATGAGTTGGCGATTGGGGCTAAATTTCGACCTACAAGAAAACAGAGCGGATCGAATATTCAAAACAGGCAAATACCTTTTTATCGATGCCTTGTTGTTAATCAGTATACTTGTGTGGTCAAAAATATTTCCATAGTGCCCGATTCGTGGAACCGTAGTTACGACAAATCTCAATTTTTATTTTACTTTCTCTATAATAATAACCCCCTGCTTTCGAATATTATTTTTCTTATTGCCTTCATATACAATATTCATGATCTTTATCGGCAGTTTAGAAGGAGAGTGTTAATACAGCTATCGGTTAGCCAATGAAAAATTTTCTTGTTCAAATTCGTTGTACGATGGTTTTCCCCGTTCCCCCGGTAATGGCAGCAAATCGAGAAACGTCCTCACACTGCGTAATTCGCGGCTGGAAATTGGAGAGCGATGCGCGGAGAAAACAGCACGAGTTGCAAGCTCTATATCATGTGTTTCACTCGAGTCTAAACGCGTCCCAAAAATAAATCTGAAGTCTCTGTCGATTGTCCTTCAAATGTCACGTTATTGCTCCGGTTCTCGAATCATAGGAAACCCCTATCTTCCTTGCGTGTTCTAAAAATACGCTTTAATTGGCTTTGTTCACGTCAGAAATTTTAATCAACTTCGCTTTTCGAAGGTGATCAAGAAATATTGACAAATGTTCTAGACGCGTTGAGTTTCTGATTTTAATACATTGCTGTTGTGATTTCGAATCAGTGGGCTCCTGCGGGAGCGGAGGCGTTTTTATTGTTTGAACACAAAAAGCTGACAACTCTATTTTCTTTTGGTATTCTTCTTTGTACTACAAAAATGTTCAGACTTTCTTTAGCATCTTTTGTAAATATCACATAGGGCGCAGCCCTTTGTTTTCTGGTGTTTTGTCACTTCTTTTGTTGGCACTGTTCAGGAAACCCCTCAAAATCTGTCAACATGGAATGATTGACAATAGGTATTGTTAATGGATGAACGTGATTGGCTCTCTCTTACAAGATATTTTCATCCCTTTGAATGCTTCAAAGTGCAGTGGACTGTTCAGTAGTGGCACTGAATATATTTTGTAGTAAAATCTAAGTTGATTTTTTTTTCTAGAAAAAGTACTTTAAGTCACAAACTCAAAAAATCTCAATAATTTGCAGCAGCTAAGTTTTCATCGATTTTTATGGAATTGCTTGTTTCTTTAGCTCTACTGGTCTACTTGTTTTTCTTAAGAGTTTCTGTCATTTCTATTAGAATGTTTGTTAACCCTTGAGTATTTCTGAGGATAAATAAGATGAAGCTTTCATTAAGGCTATCATGTCCAAACACCTCTATTTCCATAATTCATAGACATCTTGTCTAAATTTATGTTATAATTTTTAAATTTTTGTTGAAGTCAGACAACCATTAGCTCAGTTTGACAAAATGCAGAGGAAATACTGTCTCTTTGGTGAACTACACTTGAATCCACACAAACATTATGTTTTGTTTTCCATCCAAACATTTTAGTTTCCTTTTGAACAAATGTGCTGATTATTTTGTGTCAAACCTCACACTTAAATTTTCCCTCTAGTCTTTGTGCCTGCTGATAAAGGAATTGAAGACTAAATTTTCTACAGCTGCCAATTGCTATAAAAGTTAAATGAAACTAGTGAAAATCATACATTGTTTCAAGTTTTTAAGAGATTTTTATTATGGACATTCTGCAGTGTATTTGAAATTGCTTTAGTTAAGTTTGCTCATGAAGTATATGAAAATCTTTCTATTGGAATAGATAAAAGATAAGGAAGGCTACTTATTACTATTTGTAGTTGAGAGTTTTTTATAGCAAATTCTGTAAGTGCATTGATGAAGTGACAACAGCTTGTATCACCTCATAAGTAGTTTGCCACTGTACTGAAGTTTTGCTTTGAGATCTGATAACTTTACTTACTCAGAGCCCAATATTTAGGTTTGTAATTCCTATTGCCCAATTCTGCCTAACATGCCAGTTCATGTAAAATTGAAAATGTAATTTGCTTTGTAAACAAAATAATCATAAAAAGCCTTCCATGCCTGACAAGTTACCAGGCTTTTATGGTTCTGAATGTTGCAACTCTATCAGTTATTTATCATTATTAAATGTTACCCTGGCCTAGCAAAGTCGATATACACCTCATAAACGTATCTTTGGATTTGTCCTCTTTAGCATCCCAGTGAAAAGCATTTGGTCAGCAAACCATGAAGTGAAATATTTTTAGAGTGTGGCTAACCTACGCCAATGCTAGTATGATAGGTTTTTCTAGAACGTTTCTCTTTGTTTAACAACACAACACTTATGACAATGTTTTGTAGTTTGTGTTCAAATGCTCATTGGCAACAAGTACCCCTGGGGATTTCAGATGAATTCCCCCCAGGAACTCTAGTAATATACATTTTGAATCTGTGGGGTCCTTGTAATAGCTGGCAAGGTCTGTATTGTTCTATTTGTTTGCAACCCATGCAAGTAATACTAGAGCAAACAAGTTTGCTCCTGCCCTGAAAACAATGAAGCTGTCATGCGTAGAGGCCCAGTCAGATATAATGCTGATGTTGTTATGTTACTGTCTGAGTGTAATATGGGAGTATGAATCACCCTAATTATAGTACAAACTTTTTTCTGGACTTCTCTGTGCATTTGAATTGGCCATAATACTAATTATTATGATCATTATTATTTAGATGATCCAAGTCATGCATTCTAGCATTTAATACTACCCTGACAAGCAGTCATGTCACAGCATGTCGAAACATAAAAGACTATATTGCTGGAGGCAGTTATTACATGCAGCTATGAGCATTTCGTTAACAGTTCTACATTTCACTTATGTGGGCTCCGAATTGATTGAAGATTGTATTATCACTGTAAAATGTAATAGGATAGGAGATACAGTAAACCCACTAACTTAATATTAACTGTTAATGCCATTTGTATTTCATAATTATTTCATTGGATTATATTAGAAAGCATAGTTTTACAGTCCTTTAGTAAAAACATATCTGGTGAATCAAAAGGACTGGTGTCTTGGCATAATTTCAACCTATTACTATTCTCTCAACCAGAGAAAAAATACTTAAAAATGTATACATACAATTTTCTGTTAGTAAAAAACTGGCTGATTTTACAAAATTTAGTCTAGGTTGTATAACTTAGCAAGCCATAACTTGAACTCTAGACTTCTGGTTTGCGGGGCCTATTGCGTCAACTGCCACAACTTTAATCTTGTGTGAATGAGTGATGAGTACATGTAGCTCATTTTCCAAAACAACGCCATCCTTGTGCAGCTTTCCAGTCACAAATATGAAAGTTAAAAAGTGAACCATGCATTACATCCTGTTTCAAAGCAAACCCTTGATCTTTGATTATTGGATTGCATTTCTTACAGTGATCTAAATTTACAAAGAACAATAGGAGACTAATAAATACACAAAAATGCCAACAAATTGTGCAGTCCATTACGAAGTTAACTATGTAGGTTAGGAGAGGGAATAAATTGATCCTTGAAACTTTAATTCACTTATGCAACATAAGCTTGTTGCACTGTAACCCTATATCTAGAATTGATCTTTGACCATTGGTTTGCGAGATATGACAGTAAAATTCAGTTATCACAATGTTGCATGAGTCTCTGTCCAAACATGGTGACATTATGATTTAGAAAAAAATAATCTAGTCTGTGGACAACATTACTGTTCTTTCATTTGTGGACCAAAGCGCAATTTGCTGATTTTAGGTTATTGCTGATCAGTTTACAATTTATATATTTTTGTTTAGCTGTAGATGTTCCTGGCAGGAAATGCCCTACTGACCTTTCTTCATTGTGGCCACCCACTCACTCTTAAGATTTTTTTGTTGTTGACGGTCAATCTCTGTAGTTGGGCTTGTAAACCTTGTAGGTTTACCAGTCCTTTGGCTGGCACAAATTTTGAAAGCTTATGGAAGTGCGAGCGAAGTGAAATTAGGAAAAAAATGAAAGAAAAGTGTGGCTGACAGCTCCCATTGGTGTGGGGTGTTAGAGTTTTGGACATCAAATCTTCAACAGGAAGTAAGCTGGCTAAATAAACATGAACCCTGCAACCTATTAAGTTCTTAGGTAATTTTATAGGTGACTTTGAAAAATAAGATTAAAGAATAATTTTGTGGCACTAGTTTAAACCAAACCTAAGTCAATTGGCTTAAATTTCTTTCCTGGACCCCTAGTTTTATTGCCCTCCCTTAAATTGATCTTTTGTGTTGGTTGTTAACTTCTCCTATTATCGCAGCGTATCATCCGTAACAACTACTGTCCTTGGCTCATTCTTTTTTGTGAAGAAAATCACTAATTCTTGTTATTTCTGATACTATATTTTTACTAGCTGCAGTTAATTTTCATCACTCTTGTGAGGTTTTTTGCACTGGGCAGTTTGCATTTCTGTTAGAATCTGTTAGTAGGAACATTTTGCTGATGATAATTGTTTATTAATTTTTTAGTTTGATCAATACATAGAGGAGAAAGTGGTGCCTGCTGGGGAGAGGTGGTGTCTTATAACAGACGGACAGTTGCCCCTGCGACATTTTCTCCACTTGGAAGCAAGCAGAAAGAAAGCTAAACCATCTCAACACTTTTATAGTTTTTATGACCTGAGGAAAGAAGTAAGGAGAGCTGTAAGGAATGACATGAACTTCAAGAATCTGGAAGAAATTGCTTCCTGTATCCTCTATACTTTTTACAGTGCCAATGAATAACATGACATGCAACATGGAAAATCTCTTGAAAACATGATTTTATTAGGGACTGGTCATTATTTGGAAGGAGGGTGGGGGATGGAGGAAAGACAAGGGTGGGAAACAGGCTTATTTCTCTGAACGAAAGAAGGGTGGTAATGGTAAATATATCTAGCACCATAAACTAACCAAGAAATAGCAGAGAAAACAAGATAAGAAGAATCTTGGTACAATTATTTATCTGAGTCATTTGCATATTAGGTGTGATGGTGGCAACAGTAGTAAAACTGAAGGATAAAAGGACACCGGTCAACATGTTATGCTACGTAAGTTTTGCCCACTGATGCTGTTGCACTGGTGAGGGCAAAGGGAGAATGAATCAGTGTTCTCCTTTTCAGGCAGAAACTGGTAAAATTTACCACCTGTAACAGCACTTGTTACCCCCTAAAATGGCCTGAAATTCTTCACAATTCAAACCCTACGCGAGTGTTTTACCGGTTTGAAAAACTCTATTACCTGTTGAGCTGAAATAATAGGAGAACACTGGAATGAATACAGCAGGTTTAGGGAGTAGAGAAGTTGGAGGTCATCTTTAAATTTACGTCTATGTAGGGGTCAGCCATGGAAAATTCTAATCCAGACATGCGCATATGGCACCCCAACCCAACCCCTTCCGAATAATGACCAGTCGCCTATGCAAAAGCTTATCATAGCAGTTTTCAGTTTCCACCCTTGAAAGGTAGGGTGTCTGAATGAGGGCATAGCTTGCTTCAGTTTACATGTAGCACAGTTTTTTTAAGATGTAGGATATTTCTATGGTACCATATTTCTCATACCTTTCTTTAACTGTCTGTGCAGACTGTAAAATTGATGTAAATAATAATAATAATCCAGCTGGTCTGGAACATTGCAGACTCATGGGAAGTGTAGTGCAATATCTTATTAGAGAAGGTAAGGCTATAGTTTACCATTGTTATCACATGAGTAATTGCAGTGACCTATCTGTGACTTTCATAACAAAAGCAGTAGACTGTCAAGCCAACAGATGACAAGAATTTGGGAACTTGTCAAATAACAGTGCCTAGGAGAATGGATTAGATAGATAGAGCTATAAGATAAGATAACTTTATTATATCACTTCAGGATATCTCTATTTACAAAATCTATTTACAAAATTGTTATGAACATGTGATAAAAATGAAAAAAGTATTATAAGAATACTAACATCAGAAAAAAAAATATTAAAAACAGAGAACAACAAAAATAATTGCTAAAACAGAATATTTTGCTGTATGGCAAGATCACGATTGTCTAGTAAATAATTGACATGTTCACTTTTAGCGCTTATTCTATTAAAGATTTCTTCCGATAATTTCCAAAATCCATTAGGTGAATTACGTTTAGATAACTTAAAGAGGTCAATACCAGTCTTAAAGGCATTGACACTTTTTGAATTTTGCACACACAGTGGCAGCTGGTTCCAATATTTTATAACTATTGTTAAAGAAGTCATGTGCCTAATCTTAATGAATAATGAGAAGTGACAGTGGATTTGTTGAACTTTGACCTTTCTAAGAAAATTTGTCTTCCCTTTGATTGAGTCTTGAGCGTTGGTAGGTGAAAAAATACACTTTTACAGAAAGCAATGTTTTTTGCAGGACACAAGTTTAAAGAAGTTGACAAGATCAGTGTCAAATATGAACCGGGACCATGGTACGGTGCTTCTTTACAAGCCAACAAGTTGGTACCTAAGAATCTAAGTGATTCTTTCTTTTGTTTTTAGTTACTAGATTCAAATTCAGCACCTGAGAGATACTGCACACAAACCAGACAACCAGTGTACCAAATTTCAGATTTAGGGAAACAGGCAATTAGTACTTTTTGTGGTATTGTACAAAATAATTATTTCAGAAATTTATGCTCCTGAATCTATCATGAATTAGTGTGTTTATAACTGTTAACTACAAAAGTACATTATCTCTACTCAAGCAATAAGAATTGAAAAGATTATCAACTCAAGGATATTGAGTTGATCTGTTAAAAAATGAACCTTGAACTAACCTGCAAGACAATGTATGCAGTCACTAAGGAGCATTTCTTGTCAGACCTTGAGAACTAAAGGCTATAAGCCCTTTCCAGCTATATGTTGAAAAATTAGTTTAAGAGATATGTCCCGGTATATCAGAGGTCATGGGTTCGAATCCCATTCAGGCCTGAGTTTTTTTTTAGGCTTTAATTTCACAGCTGCTTATTAAGTTGTGTACATAACTTCGATGATCTATTAATGTCATTGCATATTGCTCTGCAGTTCAAGTATATGGTCTTTCATATATTCATTTGCATCAGATATATCCCTTCCAAGGTACACTTGCCTCGAAACAGTACCTCTAGGTGGTAACTTGATTCCTTTTATCTGTTTCTCTTTTTAAAGTCTTGGTCCTGTCATTGATGACACAGTATTACGGGCAAGGGGGTTACCATGGCAAGCATCAGATCAAGACGTCGCAAATTTCTTCAAAGGACTAAACATCCTTCGGTAAGAATTAGTTTGCCCGGTGGTTCATTCAAATGTCAACACAACCCTGACATAGAAATAATGAATGTGAGTACTCAGGAAGATTTCTTGTAACTTTGAGATGTTCTCTCTTCAGAGGAGGAATTGCATTCTGTTTAAATGCACAAGGAAGAAGGAATGGAGAAGCCTTTATAAGATTTGAAAAAGGGGAACACAGAGAATTTGCCCTGAAAAGACATAAACATCATTTAGGGACAAGGTACATTGAGGTAAGAAAAACAATTAACTCCTAATAATACTACAAAATATATTTAAAGTGGTTTGGAATTTGTACCAAATGTGGTAAAGAACTTTTTGAATGTTTTAGTCTTTCATTGTTGGATGTCTCATTAATTAAGTTTTTGTTTTCTCTTCAACTAGGTATATAGGGCTACTGCTCAGGATTTCTTGAAAATTGTGAGAGGTGAGGTTTTCTGTATAGACAATGGGACCTGCATATTTCAGCAAATTGCATACATAAAACTAAATAATTTTCTTCAAGACATGCATAAAAAATAGCCAAAGACGGACAAAGTTTAAGGACATCGAGGTGGAACGTAGTTGGCCTCTAGCAATCTGGTAAACGTAACTTTGATTAATGTTTTATTTCTTTGTTGAAACATTAAATTTACTGGTGGGAATGGAGACATCAAATTATTAATTCTATCACAGTAATTTTGTGACATGTAGTGATTTCATACTCAGAGCACAAATGTGTTGTTATTTTAAAGTTCCCTCAATGGAACCACTGTGCTAAATTATGTGAGGTCTATGAAAGTTACTGTATTTTTCTCTATTTCATTCTAGGACCTGTTGATGTCACTCAGATTGCTTCAAATTTTGTTTCTAACAAAGCTGAAGTCATTGTCAGAATGAGAGGACTTCCATTTAACACAAAAGCAGCAGAAGTTGTGAGTTTTCCATGTGTTAATTTTTAAAATCATTGGAGAAGGTTTTAAGGGCAAAGGATTTTCTTTATGATAAAACTGAGAGACGATGTGTAAATATAATAACCTCCAGAGTGCAAGGAAGGTTGAAAGTATGATACCAAGTAAAGTATTAGGCTGGAATTACCTCATGTTAGTTTATACACAGTGTCCCAGAATAGAAATACATATAGGTGACAACAGGCCTCTTTATTCCTTAGCTGAGAAAAAATGTTTGATGGTTTGTGCTGTTTTTGGACACATAACATCATACTGAATGCATGTTCACCCATTTTGGGGCTAAAATAATACTTTACAACAGATCTTGTTGGGCTGCAATAAATCAGTAAGAATCCAAGTTTGCTAGACCACCTTTCTCAAAAATATGTTTGGTTTGGTTCATTGTATGTATTTTGGGGTTCTTCTAGATTTCTATACTGATCCATGTGTCAAAATCCAGATTCAGTTCTTTGGTGAAGAGGCTCCAGTGTTTAAAGGTGAAGCGGGAATCCTCATGGTCAGAAATCATTTTGGAAAGGCAACAGGAGATGCATTTGTTCTATTTGAATCAGAAGAGCATGGCTGTGCTGCCTTGAGGAAGCACAGAGCAGTTCTTGGTTCACGTTATGTGGAGCTCTTTCGGAGTTCACAGAGTGAAGTTCAGCAAGTTCTGAACTCCTACAGCAACTTCATGCAGGGCATCCCACCATTCATGTTACCACCCCTTCCCCACCAGCCTCCCTTCCATCCTCCTTTCCTAATCCATGGACAGTGTCCAAATGATTTAAACAGCAAAGACTGTCTCCGGCTCCGAGGACTGCCTTTCTCTGCATCTGTGCAAGATGTACTGGACTTTTTAAAGGAACATGCTGCATTTGTTGCCCCTGGTGGAGTACACATGGTTTACAACACACAGGTTAGCTCCCTGAACTACCGTTTTCTTCAGTAAACAACCTTAATGTATATAGATAAAGTTAAAGAGAACCACGTCATGGAGGAAGCCGGGAGCAAAAAAAGAGAGTCATCTTAATTATGTAACTGAAAGTCAATCTTTTGCGTATCATTTGAAGCACAATGACTAAATCGCTTTGCAATTTGCCTGAGAGGATATTTCACTCAAGATTTATTTCCTTTTCATACTTTGCAAAGTGAATCAGCTCTTTGTCAAAGGCATCTTAATGTAATAAATTCAGCACATGTGGCCAAATTAATAGAGTGAAATTATAAAGGACCCTTCTGTTTGGGATTTTAAAATGGGGGTGTTGGCCGTATTCATGGGTGACCACATTAACATGGTTATTTTATTAGAAAATGTATGGCCGCTTTGCTGGGTGGAAAAAAGTAGCTGTAATAACTTGTTCATGCAATTGCAGTTTGTTTGTTACTGTCAACCCTCAGGACAGTGAAGCAGCTTAGAATAGTGTTTCATTCAGAATGTTTGCTGGACAGATTGATTAAACTTGTGTCCTTTTTACATAAACTTCATCTCAAGGGTCGACCTTCAGGAGATGCGTATGTACAGCTGGTATCATCAGACTATGCACAGTCTGCAGCAAGTGACCTTCATAAACAGCACATGGGAGAGAGATACATTGAAGTATTCCCATGCTCTGGAGGAGACATTGCTTCTATTATTGCCAGTAGTACACTAAATCAGTCCAAGATGACATCATTTGGGACCATGCCTTATACTCATCCCTGTTCCTATCCCATGACCGGAGGGGTAGTGACTTCAAATGGCTCACCAATGAATGGACACACAGACAGTGCAACAGCCCCCACCCCTTGTCGGAGCCCTACAGGGGTGTTCTTGCCACCCTCTCCTACTTACTTTAATTGTGTTATGCCAGCAAATGGCATTGGTGGAGCAGTGAGTTACTATCCACCAGCAAATGCAAGTTTCAGATTGCGGATGTCACCATATGTACCACAACCTTATGAAATGATGCCATTCTTTCAAGGATACCAGGTGAGTCTGCTGATATGGAAACACTCTGGCCATTTAAGGTTGGAAGAGTGAAGATTCTTCGGTGCACCTGTTCGTGTAGGAAGGAGTATGTAAAGATGTGAAACTGTTTGATCTTGATGCAAATTGTAATGGTCAATGGAATGTCACCACAACAATTAAAATCCCATTAAATCACGAAGGATGATGTCAATAGTGTCCTTTCAGGCCCTACAAAAGTAAAAAAGGTGCTTGCAGTTCCTGTCACTATAATGTGCAGTTGTCAATATAATTAAGGAACAGGACCCAAGAAGCATGAAAGTGGCTTGATACTCATTTATCCTGGAGGTTTGATTTTCTACTGTATTTCTTATTACTGATAGAGGGCTTTTGTATAAGTACTCCGACTCATAAATGAATTTAATCATGTTCACAGGTTGCAGATTTTGGGACAGGCCCTTGTAGGTAATTTAATGGCAGACATTCAAGAGAGTGTTTAAAGATAAAAAGCATTTACATACATTGTACAGCAGTTTGTGTCAAGACCCACTCAACTTTTCCTTCAAACAAGACTTGCTTCGCTAGCTGTGCTACAAACCTGCACCTCATTCTCTGAATCCTCCCAGAAGTGGTTCAAGTTCTTTCAGCCAAGTGAAATAAAATACTTGGTGTATCACATAGACATTATATTATCAGCAACAAGGTTACTGTTAGATAGTAAGAGGGTGTAGAATTGAAAAGATCCACCTCCTTTCTTAGAATGTGCTATGTTCTTGTAGCATCAAATTGTTCTTCATGCTCATGACCGAGCAAAATTCCGATTTTCACCGAAACTTGCGGATGCTTTGGGATCGAACAACTGGACTCGACAAAAACAAAGGTTAGCTAGTTTACACAGGACTGTATATTCATGCATCAGAACTTTCATGTAAACCCTGGGTTTGTCTTGAATTATTTTTCTATTGTAACAAAAGTAATTCTGAATATTCTTCTAGTTTATCAGTGGACTTCCTGATAACCCTTTCACTACCTGATGATTTACCGGAAAAGAGGATGAAATTAGAGTATTGTTCTGAAGCTTTCAAAAGAGTAATCTCATAGTCAATTGGTTTCGTCAGTAGATTCAGTTCTGTTCATTAGCTTTCGTAACCATGGTTGATTGCGGTGTTTGTCTATAGATGGAAATCTTAGAACTGTTAGTACAGTACACCTAATTTAAAAGGTTTCACATTGATAGTGAAAGGGTTATATAATTTCCAGTTTGTTCAATTTACACAGTGCTTTGAAATACAATGAGAGAAAAAAAATCCTATTTTAATTTTATCACAGAGTATACTGACTTCCAAAGAAACAAATGAATGCAAGTGAACAAATAACACAAAACATATAATTATATTGAAGGCATATCAATGACTTTGACAGTCTCACCAAATTAAATGTTTCGTAGTTCGATGGTTATAAGTTATTATTAATTTAATTATAGGACTATAAATCACAGTTATTATTAAGAAAGTTTGTGTAGTGTCAGCCTGCGCTGTTACTTTTAGCTGATCAGTTATTTAGATTCTTTTAATTTTATTTGTTTTAAAGATAGGTCAAGTGTGTGCATAACATACACCTGTCGTACTTAAGAACATTGTTTTTAGTATTAGTTTTCATAGTAGCATGCGATGAAGTGAAAAGCGTACAGTAAATTCCCACATCCATTTTGTGATGGCAAGAACAGGCCATTACTTCTTGAAATATTAAATAGTGCACAGGTATAGACTATTCAGACTCAGTAATTAGTTTATGCTAATGTGATATTAATTATATATAATTGAAGAAATTGTAGAAAAAATTTAAAAGTGTACCATTACTGCTTCTATTTATTTCATTCTGAAATAATTATTTGTTGCAGAGCATGTGTGCCCTAGTGAGACAAATGCCAATGCAATTTGTAAATCTTTCATCTCAGATGTGATCAGCGTTTTCATTCTCCTTAGAATAGCACTTCATAGATAGTGTAGTAAACCATAAGAAAATACCAGCTGATCAAGATTTTTGACTCGGAGCCAAAGTACTGCATCAACACTGTATTGGAGACGTTAGTTATTACATTTATCACTTTCTTGCATGTAGCCTTAGGGGAAAACCTTTTCTAAACGACTTTTTACTCGGGTATTAATGTAGATACTGTTATTATTACAAAGAAAAAACTTGCAGTAAATTATATTATGATCAGTATTGTTATGATGCAGCTCCAAGTTGACTATGCTATTACGGGCATAATACTATACAATCATACAAAAAATTCAACTCACTGATTGGCTGAGAACACATCAGTTAATCCCAAATAGAGCAGAAAGTTGAAATTGAGTGCAAAATGATGAAATTAAGTGCAGGAATTTGAATGCGAATTTTTGCATGTATATTTGTTACAAGTAATCAAATGCTTTAAAGGATAATTTGAAATAAATGAACACTCTTAAATTTTTCAAAGACAACAAATTAAGCTTACCCTTTAGTATTACCTGTGCATAATCATTACAAATTCCACACAAAATCATTTTGTACCCAAATTTGCCATAACCTTACCCCTCGAGAGCTGTACCAGATACCTGCTTCATTCCCAGAAAGGAAAATTTAAGTGCTGTGTCTGAAGCTGAAATGATTTACATTGGCTGTTAGCAAATTCTGTACAATATTTGTTGTATAATGTACAACTTTGTAATTAGCATAAATTTATGTTTGATAGCTGAATCATTCCACAATTATAAAATTATTTGTTAAATGTGATGATTAACTTTTAGCCATAATTGCTACAATCGTGTAGTCTAATGAACAATCAAGAAATGGTCACCTACATTATTGTTAACTTGATTTGAAGCTTTTTTCAAACAGGAATTTGTTTTATAGAAATTACAAATATTGAATCATTTACAGTTATTAATTATATCTGCTTTATAATGCCCAAGAGAATAATGAGACAAAAAATTGTCTGTGAGATCCTGTGATATTAGGTGAGATAACAGACTTAAAGTTAATAATTATTGTTGTTGTAATTATTATTACTATTATTATAATTATTATTATTATTATAATAAATAATAGTGCTTGGTGGTTAGACTGGACTCAACATGCCCTGGCACGGTTTTCCTTATTTCATAGTGTCACTCCTTAAACATACCATCAGTTCTGTACAAAATAAATTGAAAACATAATTCAAACTCCTGTACTTTTAAGTTGAGAAACAATAACAAACTTTGTTACAATAAAAACTCTGTCTTAACTCTTCAACAATCAAATCTGCTGGTATTGTCTAACACCTTCATTAACTGACAAACTTTAGGGCTATTGACCTGATTCACAGGTTGAAATTACAAAGCATGACTTAGAATATATCCTGCCACTTCTAGGCAAATCCTTGGAAAACCATAGTAAGGCACTATAACCCACAAGAAAGAAGTCTTTCTTTCATTTCCAAAATACTTTATTTTTTTTTAAATAACATACACTCTTTGGCTTTACCAGGATCTGTTTTAAGTTACTGAAATTGCATCCTTTATTTCTCTAAAATCTGACAGGGAATCAAAACTTGGTAGTTCAACAGTGTTTGTCTACTAGGTTATTATATGTATGTGAATATGACTAGATGAGCTATTCATTCAAGTTTCTCCTCCAGCAATGGAGGAAGTGTCTCTCCAGCTGGGCCCTGAAAATGATACCTGCAGGGAAGAGTGCATTTGACTCTTAGAAAATTATGATTCATCTGGCATGCATCTGTCTAGATTGTCCCATACAAAAAAGGTTTGCAAAGCTGTTGCTCTGGTGGAGTAATGATGGTTAAAAGCAAGAGTTAGAAGGAAAAGGGATCAAATTTCAACAGCAAGAAATGATGTTCTATTTAAAAGCAATGGTATGAGCCCTTCCTCTGCCATTCATACCAGTCACATCAGTAGCTTGATGACTCTTATAGAAACTATTGACTAACCACCACCAATACAAATGCATTGAATATCCAAATAAACTCCTTGGGGACCACCTGAAATTCCCTTAAGTACAATCTTCAATCCTTCACCCACCCCCCACCAGGAATGAACCGAACATATGGCCTACCCCCTGAGATTGCCTACTTCTAAACTGGGCTTTTCTGACAACGGTTCCCCTAAAATGTTCTGCCCCTAAAATCAACTACAGTCAACTCCCGATAACTCGAATCTTAAGGGAAATTGAAAAAGGTTCGAGTTATAGGGAGTTCGAGTTATCGAGGGTAAAATTATAAAGAAAAGGACTTAAAGGGAAACAAAAATTGCTTCAAGTTAGTGGAGGTTCGAGTTATCGGGAGTCGACTGTACCTCTAAAAAAGACCATTCAAAATTGCGTAACCCTAAAACAGATTCTTGATTGAATGTTCCACATGTGCTCCTTCTTGAAAACTTTATAGTTACCTAAATGCATCAGTGCAGGGAGTGGTTTCCAAATTAAACTCTGCCACAGGAACTCCCCTCGTTGCTAGCAATGGAGCAAAACCAGCTGCAGGATATACCACAGAGGAGGTACCAACCTGAACCACAGTTAGATATTACCGTAGTCAAGAGTATTGATTTTAATACATGATCTCCTAATAAATGGCTTACTGTAAGGTATTACTTATTTCAACTTTTATCCTGGTTACCAGTACTTACAGTGCAACTACTCAAACCAAGGCCATCCAAACACATTTGCAAACAAACTGTCCAATCACAATGGAGTATTTAAACAAAAGAATCTTTACAAATTGTTTTATATTTCACTTAAATGTATATAATTGGCTCTGACTGTACAAAACACACCAAGATTGAAAAAGAATGATCTTAGAAGAATATTGCCGCAAATCTATTGTTCAGCGTCAAAAAACAGTTCAAAATTTGCAGGAAAATTTATTTTGGCAGCCTTGGTTGAGTAGTTGCACTGTAACATAAGAGAACTGTTTACATTTGCAAAGATTTTATAAACTAATAGTTTTGTTCACTGTTCTCCTTTAAATAGTTTTGTTCATTGTTCTCCTTAAAGGGTACCCTTTATCAGTATCCTGTAATCCATTTTCTCCTAACATCAAAACATACATACTAAATCACACACCCAGGTGCATGTAATGAGAATATAAGGAAAAGATCTGCAATTATAACATTTTCTTCCCACTGGTACTGTATGAAATCTATAGGTTGGCACTATACCATTAAAGATAAAACAAAAGTAGGTGACTTTGGAAAGCTTCTAGACATTAATTCCATTCATTATATGTCTGGTTCGGTGATTGGGCCAGATGAGGAAAATCCTGTGTTCTGATTCACGGGACGACGGAGTCATTTTACACTTATCCAGGTTGTCTTTTTTTAAGAAATACCTCATGGAGAATGCTAAAAATCCCATTTCCGAGCCTCTAGATTTCAAAATTGTCTGGGGGAGGATGCCCCCAGACTGCCCTTCAAACTCACGACTTCGGCGCTCATCTTCAAGCCCTTCCATTTTAAAATACATTCCACCATCCCTGATCATGCCCGCTCAGGATATCCCATATAAAAAAAGGCCATGTTGAACCACAAAACAAAGTAAAATGGCCATAATAATTATAATAAACCCTTTATTGACCAAGCTTGTTCAGTCAAAATAGCAGGATATTGGCTGAGGTCTTTTTTGTGCTTTCGTTAATCTCAACTAAGTCTTGGTCAATAAAAACGCAAAAAAGGAACTCAGCCAACATGTAGCCATCCTAACCTCACACTTGGTCAATAATGCATATCTACATTATTGAGTTTTGATTTTTTCCTCCTTGCCTCACTTTCTATTTCAAGCTGAAACTAAATTGGTCTCACCAAAAGACACATGTCACATTTATCCAGGGCTTTATTAGTGGCAGTCAGTACTGTAGGTTCCAGGGACTCTCCAAACCACACAACATGGGGCCGGCTAAGACCACCACAATCCACTTTGCTGCATCTGAATAAATGTACAATGACTGTATCTACCATAAACACTTGATCAAGCAGGGAATGGTAATTTTTGAGCCAACCATTTGATTTTTTTTCTGGGGGGTAATAAAATTCTAGAAAAACAAAAAGCTGAAAACAGACTGCCTGGGAACAGAAAAAAGTGTGCTTAACAGATAAGAGCACTATTAAATAATAGTAGATAAAATATATTTTGGAAAGAAATTTAAGCACAGAGGCATGTTTAGAAAAATGTCGTGCCCTGACCAAACAGTTCCTTTTACACAAATTACTCTTAAATTGTACTGCATTAACAGGGACATGAGAATTACATTGGTCTATAACTCCTGTTAATTTCTACGAATAATTTGATGATGAACTGCACTAGACTCTTAACAGCAGTATATTATATATTACTGACACACTGTTCAGAAAAATTTATGTTAATATATGAATAGTACAAAATGTATCTTTACCTTGGAAGTTCTGCTTCTGGGATTTGAGCATCAGTAGCTTTTGGATCTGGAGCACTATTTTAGGACAAAAGCTATTTAAGTATTCTTAAGAAAATAGTTACGATTTATTTAATAGTTTTTATGTTTGAAAATGTCACTCAAAAAAGTAACAAAATTAAGAGTTCAGCCCATCAACATTCATTGTCAAGCAAACTGATGAGAATTAAGAAAAGTACCCTTTTGGGGATATCTGGGTTGGGGAGGACTCTGAGCCTATACTAGACCTACGTCAGCTGAATTGTGCTACCCTAAACTAGACTAAAACTCCCAAAAGCCCTCCCTATACTGTAGAGTCATGTTTTCAGTGATAGCCATCAATCCATGCTTTTTTTGCTGGAAAACTGACTTGTATGTGAATTCAACGTTGCCAGTTTTTATTATTTTGAATAGGCTATTCCCTATTTCCTTAGTCTAGACTAAAATCTGAAACAAATTGATCAGTTCCCTGTAAAATTATATCTTATTCTCCCTGGTAGAAATCCTACATAGGATCCTGCAGGATCCTGCAGGATCCTTTAGGATTCCATAGGATCCTGTAGGATCTTGAATAGGATTAGGATCCTTTCCAGGATTTCAAACTAGGAAAGGATCCTAATCAGGATCCTGAACAGGATAACGATCCTGATCAGGATCCTGAATAGGATAAGGATCCTAATCAGGATCCTGAACATGATAAACATCCTGATCAGGATCCTGAATAGGATAAAGAACCTAATCAGAATCCTGAATGGGGTAAGGATCCTAATGCACACTCTTGATATAATCCATAGGATCTTGATAAGATCCTATAAGATCTCGATAAAATCCTATAGGATCTTGCTGAAGAATCTTGATAAGATCCTATAGGATCCAGCTAAAAAATCTTGATAAGATCCTATAGGATCTTTATAAAGAAATCTTGATAAGATCCTATAAGATCTCGATAAAATCCTATAGGATCGTACTAAAGAATCTTGATAAGATTCTATAGGATTTTGATAAAATCCTAGAATCTTGCTAAAGAATCTTGATAAGATCCTATAGGATCTTGCGAAAGGATCTTGATAAGATCCTGTAGGAACTTGATAAAATCCTATAGGATCTTGCTAGAGGATCTTGATAAAATCCTATAGAAGCATTTCCACCTTTCCTCTGATCGTGATGTAGCTGTTAGTTTTAATACCAGTTTCATGGTTCACTGACAGAGGGAGGGGGTAAAGGGGGCCGGCAAAACTTTATTGTCAGGTACAATGAAATCAGTTCTTTGAAATTGCAAATGCATTTTTATTAAATTGACCTTATCAAATTCAAATATATGCTACATGTGTTCCTCAAACACAAGTTTCTAAAGTCATGTTTTAATAAATTGACCAAGAGCGGCATTATGTCAATTTATTGGGTCGTGCATTTCTCATTTATGCACTGTAGGTGTAAGACACTAGTTGTAAGACACTGTAGTTTCAGGTAGCATAATTATTAGGTCATTTTTGAGGTTGTGGCTCATTGTATACCATTCCTATCGTTAGGAACTTGCGACATAATGCATCAGAGGATGCACTGTACAATAAAATTTCTAAGTGTAATTTTCCTTTACGTTGCCTTTCTCCTGTGTACATGTATTGCTGTAGTCCGGGTAAGCTGCGACTGGAGTTCATAAGCTATCTCCAATCATCACTTTCACATCGATCGCCAACAAAATACCGCACCGCGCAACTCGATACTGATATTCTAAACAGGTGTTTTGTATTCGCTTTCTGAGCTTGGAAGACCAATAGAACACTTAAAAGAACCTCGTCTTTCTGTAATTCCCATAAATTGCTTCTGAAGCAACAGCTAACACACCTCAATAATGGTCCGCCATATTGAGACAAGACTGCCGTCAAGGCCCTGGATCGAGATGCTTTGCTGCTGAACCAATCAGAGCATGCATATTTTCATGGCGGCAAACGCTCCTGGTCGTGCAGCGAGCTCAAGCGGTGAATGAAAATCAATGTAAACTTCCAGGTGTGGTACAGTACGTCGATTGAATCAAACGTTTTCGATGGCTTGGTGAGAAGCAAGGCCGTATAAATTTAAAAAGTTTTTATTTTGGAAGTCACAATCAAGATTCGTTTGGGAACCATTCAAAAGCGCGCAGTTCGTGGTGAGTACAACAACGACTTCCTTTGTTCACACATACTTTACGGTGCAGCTTAAATTTAACTTAAAAGACAATTGAAAAAGGGCTGTGTGTTTATTTTGATGAACTTAAAAATTTTTCTGTGGAAAGGTCGTCATTAATATCACGACATAGTACAAAGTAAAATCAACTCGGGCGCTGCTTTATAGCTTGGTTTACGAACTTCATGCGAAATGCTGGCTTACATTTGGCCCTCCTAGCTGTTCGTTGTTTGGCATAATATATTTTGCGGAATTGGACCTAGAACAATTACCAGTATAGACCTAGCCCTTTTTCTGCAAAGATTTCAACCTTGCTATATAAACTACATATACATCTCACTGGGTATTTTTATATCACAGATGCTGTGCAAGAGAAACCAAAATCAAGAGATAGCTAGATCAAAAGCAGCTAAGTCTTGATCATCATTGTTATTAGGAAACAATATCTCGTCAGTCAGATCTTATTTTCTAAGTTTTGTTTCATGAAAATGAAGCTAACTACCACAATAACTACAAGGAGACTCATGACTTCATTGTTAATTTTTTTGAATAAATAGTATAAGGTGCAGATTCAAAATACCTGTAGTATTTGCTGTCTGAGGGTTACTGTCAGTGTGCATTACAAGAGACCATATTTATATACAACTTACCAAGATGTCCTGCACTTTTGATATTAATGATTATATCAAAAGTAGAATGCCTGCATGTTGCATAGTATACTTTATTATAATTATAAACTACATACTCAATAAGATTAAGTAACCGAGAGTACTGTAATTTAAGTATACCTCTATTAGTACAGTTTAAGTCTACTTTAAGTGTAAGTAAAATATACTTTTTGGTTCTTAAAAGGTGTTCTGAATTCCAGCAAGATATCGACATCAATGAACCAAAAATGTTAAGATAAATTAAAACAGCATAGGCATACTTCTACTGCTGATTAACTGCAGAATTCTTGTAAGAAAATTTTAATCTCTGTGCCTGGAATGTTCATCTATTGTACCAAGAAGAAATTTTAATAGGCTGATGAAAACCCATTTCCTCAAACTTGTCCAATACTCTGACAAATTTATGCACAGCTTTGTATTGAAATGCACTGCGTTGTATTGCATCGTTCTAGAATGCATTGTTGAACTCTTGTTATGGCCATATAATACAGTACAATGCTACGCATAAAATTTGTTGGAGTATTGGACAACCCTCCATTTCATGAGCAGTCTTAATGCTCAATGCAGTTTCAGACTATAAATACAATACAATGAATTGGCATTCCAAGTACAGTCATTTTGAATACAAGGGTTTTTCTTAGCAAACATTGACCTGTACAATAAATCCTTGCAGATGTTGATAAACAAACTAATCTTTGTTGTTAGCTACATATAATGTTAATTAACCCTTTAACTCTCATGCTCTGAGAAGCAATTCTCTTAGCAACTGCCATATATTTGGTTTTAAGTTAGTTGGGAGAATTTGGTATCAGAAGAATTTATGTCTGAGTTGATCATTTCTGTGATTCTCATTAACAGTTAGCCATACTGATAGTACATTGCACTGTTCTTGTATGGAGAAGTTCCATGCCGTTCACTTCTGGGAGGTAAAGGGTTAATAGAAATTAGAACTGTCAATTCCTTGTGGTTAGTGTATTATTCTAAGTGCAAAATCAGATCTGTGTAGTTTAAGCCTTTGTAAACAACAGTTACGTGCTCTTTGAAAAGTTAATATTTGTCATAACTTGTATTATAAGGGTTGAATAAAATAATGTGTTATCAAGTTAGGTGCTTTTTCAAATGGATGCTTGATATACTGAAAGGGAACATGACATCAGAGGGATTTGTAGAGATAAGAATCAATCAGAATACTTATATGAATTTCCTAGGATCCTGTACAAGATCCTACACATTTGCTAGGATCTGCACAAGATCCTACACATTTGCTAGGATCCTGTGCAAGATCCTACACATTTGCTAGGATCCTGTACAAGATCCTACACATTTGTAAGGATCCTGTACAAGATCCTACTCCTGTACAAGATCCTACACATTTGCTAGGATCCTGTACAAGATCCTACACATTTGCTAGGATCCTGTACAAGATCCTACACATTATTTTGCTAGGATCCTGTACAAGATCCTACACATTTCCTAGGATCCTGCGCAAGATCCTACACATTTCCTAGGATCCTGTGCAAGATCCTACGCATTTCCTAGGATCCTGTACAAGATCCTACACATTTGCTAGGATCCTGTGCAAGATCCTACACATTTCCTAGGATCCTGCGCAAGATCCTACACATTTCCTAGGATCCTGTGCAAGATCCTATACATTTCCTAGGATCCTGTACAAGATCCTATGCATTTACTAGGATCCTGTGCAAGATCCTACGCATTTCCTAGGATCCTGGATAGGAACAGGATCTTGAACAGGATCTTGAACAGGATCCTGTAGGATCTTGTAGGATCCTACAGGATCCTACAGGATCCTACAGGATCCTAAGTAGGATCCTATAGGATCCTGTAGGATCCTACAAGATCCTAACAGAAAGACCTGTAGGATCCTGAAAGGATCTTAATCAAGATCCTATCAGGATCTTTTTAGGATCCTATTTAGGATCCTAGGTAGGATTTCTACCAGGGCTAGAGCCAAACTCAGTGATTTCTACACCCTATCCCACACCAAACTCCTTGAAAACCACACCCTCTACTGTGGCACATACATGTAGCTACACAGCCGATAACTGACAGTGACACAGCCGATAACTGACACTGACATTTGGAGGCAGGATGGCCGAGTGGTCTAGGGCGCGGTATTTCAATACGGTGACCCGGGTTTAAATCCCGCTCTGGCCAGTACCTGGTTCAACTCCTCGATCATCCTTGTAAATAGCCAAATGGTCTGCCTCCCACCAGTTGGGATTCGTAACTATGTTGTATGTTGTATGTACTAAGTGACTCTGAAAAGCCCCCGTGGGGACGAGCCACTGTATGTATGTATCCAGATGGAATTATGCTTACCTTACAGTTGGTTATTGCAACAGGAAATGCACTGCACTGAGTAAAAGGTAATACCAGAAACCCATAAGACATGAAGCATGTATTACTCACATTCACAGTTTGTCCAAATTCAATATTGCTTGCCCCAGTCTTTGAGCTTGTTGGCACTGATTGGTTCATTTGATTTCTCTTGCTTTCCAAGTATGGTAATTGTAGATTGAATGTGGACAAGCTGTGGTTGAAGATGTTCAAAGGCAGTTAGGGATGGACCATTTTATTTTTAGGGGGGGGGGGGGGTGGGGGGGGAGGAATAAGGCAATTTTGTCTTGTTAAGATTTTTTTTTCCCATTTGGGCTGTGCAAGAATTTTTTTCTTAGCCTCTTGGCATTTTTAGCACTTATATTTCCCCTTGACATACTGTGTACAATTTTTTATTTCTCTACTTTTGCTTTGCAGGAATTTTTTTTTTGGTAATTGCCCAACTCCAACCCCCCACCTCCTTCAAAAATAAAATATTCCATCCCTTACACATTTCAAGTCTTATGGGTATTCTGGTCAAACCTATCTCAGACTTTCAAAGTGAACAGTGAAAGGTTCACCTGACTCCTCTAGCATGCCATTAACACAGCTTACCCTTTGCCCTTTAGTGCTGGTACTATTGGACTACTCCAGTTTCTCTCCACGTGACTGCACTTCATACATCTGGTCTTAAAAAGCGTTCCTGCATAATTTTCATTAACATATGCATTAAATAATTCATTAACATAATTATCATAAATTATAGCATGATTTGTATAAAGTATTACTGACAATAATTTATTACAGACACTATAGTACGTAGATGACAGTTTAAAATTATTATTCGAATTTGGCTAAAGCTACTTGTGTTTGCTATGCAGCTATTTAACAATAAGACCCATGGCCCTTGGGAGCGAAGGGTCTAATTGTTTTAGTATCACCCAGCTAGTCAGACAAAAAGGCAATAATAAAGTAAGCAAATGCCAGTTGAAGAATTATTTATTTGCGTCACAAATTTTGCTACTAGTAATAGTTCTCAAGTAGCATAGCCAATCAGATTGAAGTGTTTACATTAGTCCGCTTGTTGGGTGGTATTTATAGTTCACCTCCAAATTTTCTCTGATTCTTATTGGTTTAAAATGATCATGTGATGAGTGTTCGTCCGTGGAGATCGAGGCACCATCAGCTCATAGTGCCCTTCCCAGGAAAATACCCGGAGAGATAGTACTCGTTGGCAAAAATGTTAACAGGTATGGCCACTTGCTTCGCCAAGGTCAGAGAAGATGTATTCTGTCCTTGTCAATGAGCCTGTACCCAAAAAAACATGTTACGCATGAATAAATATTTGATTTGATCTGCGTTTAGTGGGTTTTAACTGTTTTTTAACAGGCGAGCAGAAGAAAATTTAGTGGTGAAAAATGACTCGGAACTATCGGTCCCTTTGATGGGAATGATTTCCACACAGGTTTCTACTTCATTATGCATGCTGTAGCCATACTGTTTCATTCTGCAATAACAAGAGATGTTTACATGTGCATTACCCTAAACAATTCATCTGCTGCATGCATAATGAAGTAGGGAACTGTGCGGAAATCTCGGCATTTGATGTTCTTAAAACTTGCATATTTGCCTTGGAAGCTTCGCATCGCTTCCAGGGCAAATATCTATCAAATTTCCGCGGGGCAACTATCAGCCGATAGTTCCCCGACAGAAACACTCCATTGTTTAAATTAAGCCCCACTGCACACCTGAAGAATGAAAACAGTATGAGTATAGCATGAGTGATGAAGCATGGGATGATATGGAAATCCAACCTCAGACTAACCATGGAGTTCAATGACATCTTCGGTTCCTGCTCGTTGGTGTAACTCGTCAATATTCTGCGTTATGACAGTCACATCTCTCCCCTCCTTTCTCAATCTCTTTTGAAACTCGGCAAGAGCAATATGCGCTTTGTTCGGATATTTGCTGAGGGCAACTTCACGCCTGTAGCTGTAAAATTCCCATACGAGGGAAGGATTACGACCAAAAGCAATGGGCGTCGCAAGCTCTTGGGCTACATATGTTCTCCATAAGCCCCCAGCACCGCGAAAAGTTGGAATTCCGCTCTCAGCGCTTGCTCCCGCACCTGTGAGGACGACGACATTTTGTGCCTTGCTAAGAAGATTCTTAAACTCCACTTTATTGGAGCTCGTCGTGTGGATTGCGTTATCAGCCATGAACTTTCCAAAACACCCCTTTCTGGAAACTCCCAGTGCCAACAACTTCCGCGATCCATGTAACATTGTACATATTTATTTGTTTTATTTCTTTTTTAATTAATTTAGAGGAGGAGGAGGAGGTCTGGTAAGAAGTTGAGAAATATTCCCAGGTTTCCGCATCGGTGTAGAGTTAAGATGGCGGGCCACTTTTCAGGTGAGGTTATTTTCGCAGAAACAATGAATTCTTGTACTGTACCAATACATTTAAAAGTATTTAAACCTTATGAATTCAAACTAAGGATATCTGTATTGAGTCTTGTTTCATACTAATGCGAAAAGTACTTGTTGACGTGCATGACGGCTTTAAATACTTCACACGTGGCTACAAGATTTATATTTTCCGTCATCATTTTTGAAGACTTTTAAAAGAAGTGTCCTTTGTTAATAATCCTTATAGTTTACCTGGTCTTTGTTTTGCAGAGTGATACTTGGAGCTCCGAAAAGATAATTTTGAATTAAACTAATGAGACATCCACAGAATTTTGTTTAAAGCAGCTGTGCACGTGAAAAATAAATTTCTGAAGTAATGTATTTTTTATTTATTTAAGGAATCCCTCAATACAAATTAAATCTTACGAAATCTTAAATTAAATGAAATTCAAGCAGTTCAAGCTTCCTGTAGCGTAAAGCGTTATGTTCTTCAAAGTAGCTTGCTTTTACCTTTTAGTTTTGAGAGCAGGGTTTGCACAGTGGTGAGAGCACTCGCCTTCCACTAGTGTGGCCCGGGTTCGATTTCCAGTCCCGGCGTCAAACATGGGCCGAGTTTTTTGGTTCTCTACTCTGCCCTCAGAGGTTTTTCACCAGCTATTCTGGGTTTCCCCTCTCCACAAAAACCAACATTTGATTGGATTTGATTTGATTTGTTCTTTACAGTGTCCCCAATTAGTACATCAGTGCTAGAAACAGATGACACTCAAGTAAAGTTCATTATTATTATTATTATGTATTATTATTAGTAGTATTATTAGTATTAGTATTACCGGTAGTATTAGTATTATGAGTATTAGTATAAGTAGTATTAGTATTAGTATTAGTAGTACAAGTATTAGTATTATTATTATTATTATTATTATTAGTATTATTATTAGTATTATTAGTATTAGTATTATTACTATTATTATTATGTATTATTATTATTAGTATTTATTATTATTATTTATTATTTTACTATTTTTTGGCATATTTCAGAGTTTGGGTTGTTACCAGAGATTTGTAAGGGAGTTGAGGACATGGAATGGCTGTAAGTGTCTAGATAATTCTAATAATGATATTTATGACTATAATGCTAGTCCCATCAATATAATTTGCACTGCATTCATCTCTGGTTCAGTTTTCAAAAAGTGGAAGAGATTGTTAATGTATAGGTTGTAGGTTCAAATGAATTTAAGGTCAAAATTGTTTCCAACTAGTTTGATTTGTTTTTTCCTTGGTTTCAAACAAATCAAACTAGCTTGAAACCATTTTGACCTGAAATTCATTTTAACCTACAACATAAACATATTTGTTTTTTGTGCATGTATATATAATACCTTGTGATACTTCTTATTCTGTCCAATTGCCTTCGAAACCAAGTCTACCAACTGATGTACAAGCTGAAGCCATTCCTTTGATCCTTGGAGGTGGTGATGTCCTCATGGTATGCAATCTTCTTTAAGTCATTAAATAGAGAATACAATGTAGTGCATTATTGCAAGATACAAAAAACGTTTTTGAAGGGTAACATAAAGGCACTGACCAGTATTGTTTAGCAATTTTTTCAAAATGCTCTCTGGCTCAACCCTCCAGAGGTAATGACAAGATAATGATTGGAACATTCATTGCTAATTTTTAGAGTTTTAAGGTTTATTTATGGTGCCTTCTGACAAACCTATGACCATATGATTAGTTTTCACCAAACGTAACACATTCTTAAACCTTTTAAAAAGGAATACCCTTTAATATTATATGATAGTGACAATCATTTGTTAAAAATTGTTTAATTTTTCATTATGAATTATAAATAATATTTGTAATATTTGATGATAATTGTTTTTTTCCAGGCAGCTGAGACTGGCAGTGGAAAGACAGGGGTAAGAGACTTGTTTCCAATTGAAATCACTCAACAGAGAAAGTGAACTCAACTCCTTTTCGTACCTCATTGTGGTTTGCAGGCATTCTCTCTTCCAGTGATTCAGATAGTCCATGAAACAGTGAGAGATGCACAAAAAGGCATCAAGATGTCCCGCACTGTTGATGCCTCTGCAGGTGGTAAGACATGAAATAAATGAATAATAATTAAATAGGTTTTTGCAATGACACATCCACAGTGTGGCTCTTCATCTGCTGTTTCATGGTCAGTTTGATAGTGATGGTCAGTTTGGAAGTGTTGGTTTCCTGAAGAGAAACACTCAGAGCAACAAGAGACCCACTAACCAACAACAAACCCAACTCACAATATACTGTGGGAGTTAAACCTGTATCACAGAGATAAGAGGAGAGAGTGCTTTCATTGGTGTGCCAACCGTGCTCCCCCAAACGTTATAATTGCAAGTTATCAACTGCACTAGAACATCCAAATTGATCAGTGGATTTTAATGGCTATCTTTTAGATTAATATTATTGATATGTCAAGTTACAAAATCAGTACCTATTTATTTCATAATAGATAATTTACAAGTTAAGCTTGTAATTAGATGTATGTATTTTTTGAAATTATGTGGGAAAATCATTTTAGGTAAGTTCATGAAAGTGTTGAAAAAGACCAATAATAATTAAGCTATAATTTAATATATTATTAATTATTATAAATGAGTATTGATGTCAGAAACCCACGCAAATTAACAAATGCTTTTGATTGTTGGACTGGCAAATCTTAGAAAAACCAGGGAGGATAATATCTTATAGTAATAATATGAAGAAGAAAAAGAAGAATAAAAATAATAAGAATTTTATTATTATTATTATTATTATCATTATTATTATTATTATTATCCTGATAAACTGATCATGAAGCATTGCACTTTTACAGCCTCCAGTAGTTTCAAGATGAACCCCTTTGACAGAGATGAAGAATTTGGTAAGTTAGATTTGTCATTATAATTTTGCAGGCATTTCACCACAAAATAATGTGCTATATAATGACAGAGGAGTGGATAATTCAAGTCAAGATTTATACATCTGAAGTCAGTCCTGAGAGTGACTTTATAGATTTTACTCTGGCTAACACCACATGATTCTACTCATCACAGGGAGACCCCTTAGGAGTTAAAGGGGTAAACCACAGTTATGACAATACTGCTTCTAAATGCCATGTTAGGTACTCTTACAGTGTCAATGTACAAGCCATTGTTGTCATCTGATTTGATTTCCTTATTAAGCCATCGATGGGACAGGATTCCTCTGCCAGAGTCGTAATCATCATAAATGGCAGGGATGTCGTTCCACCCTTGGAGTCACAAAAGGTAGATTGTGTAGTTACTGTAAGCAATTCCTCTCATGCAGTACCAATATTTGAAAGTAAAGGTTGCCTGACATGTTGGTACTTAAGATATCTAGAACGTTTGGCTGGAACAGTCCAGGAAGAAATTTTTGGAAAAAATGAAAAAGTGACCATTCCCAGTGATGGTTGCCCTTTGACCGGTTTAAGTCTATTCAAACCCAAAGATGTTGGTTTCACTTTCACTAATTAAAGTTTGGTACAAATGTAAGTGAAACATTTTGTGCCAGTAGGAAATTTGGTTTGTTTGTTTGTTTTGTTTTTTTTCTTTCTTTCTTTTTTTACTTAGATCTTTGGAATGAAAGGATAAAATGGTAAATTGTTTCAGTTATCCAGTAAGGTTACTTCTACAAAGTAACAATTACGTTGTAACAAGTTTTTATTGCATTCAACCAGGAATGTATTATTTTGAGGCAACAATCACAGATGAAGGCCTTTGTCGAGTTGGTTGGTCCACACAACTAGCTTCATTTGATCTTGGTAAGTGAAAACAGTGTTGATATTTGGTCTACTTAACATTAATGATTATAGAACTCAGTTTGCAGATACATGTAGCAAATGTGTATCAAGCACTCCCCTGGATTGTAGAACTTCGCATTACCTTCAAGCTATTCATTGTATGGCAGTTACAAGGCAGTGTCTGATTGTACTTTCACTGCCGTTCTTGTTGATTATTTTTTCTTCCTTTAGGCACTGACAAACAAGGCTTTGGATTTGGTGGAACAGGAAAAAAGTCCTTTGCACGTCAGTTTGACACTTATGGAGAGGTTTGAACCCTTCTAATCATATTTGCAGTGTAATGTTTCATTTTTTGACTGATACTAGGCTACTAGGTGGAAACATTCTTGAGCTCAGGGTAACAATTCAATTTGGACTGAAGATTTTTGGAGTTGAATTTACATCATTTTTATAGGTTTTATTTTGGTTGCTATTGGTAATCTCCCAAAGCCCCTTTTTTAGAATTACCTCTTGTTTACTGGAAAGAAGATCTCTCCTGGGCAATGACTTATGAGATATGAGATACTCCAAAAGATTCCAGTGAAGTCCATCCATGTCCAGTGGAGACTACTTGAGCCCACTGAAGTTTCGGAAAGTCTTGTTGCAAATTACTTTGCCCTGGAAGCCATGACACAAGACGTGCTTGCTACACAAGTAAATGTAATGTACCTTGTTCTGCAAGCCATGACCTGATACAAGGATGTTACATGTTCATGTAGTTTAAGTCTTTGTCAAACAGAAAAACTGTGACTCAAGTGGAGTCTAGTCTTGTCTGTTGGACAATTGACCCACATATTTTACTTTAAAGTGACCAGTTCACTTCATGTCTGTATCAATATCATATTACCAACTGTTGTTTCTGTTGTTTATTTGAAAGCCATTTGGAATCAATGACACCATTGGGTGTTACATTGACCTGGAAAGTGGCTCCATAAAATTCAGCAAAAATGGTGAGTACATGTTGATAAATTTAGTTGAGTTTGTTGTTGAATTTTGTGTACTGCAGTTCAACTATACATACTTATTTTAACTCAACTATTTAATCCTCAATACCATGAAATTGCATAAGAATTTAATAGTTGGAATTCTTTGTAAGTTTTCTAATTTGCCTGTGTGCTTTAATACAGGGAAAGATTTTGGCAGAGCATTTGATATTCCTCAGCACCTTGAGGGAAGCACATTTTTTGCTGCAGTTGTATTAAAGGTGGATCATATTATTACTATTGAGTGTATACTACTCCCTCCTGTTATCTTTTTCTGTGTACTTATTTCTTCTAAAGTACCAGTGGTTGACTATTGATCACTTTTTGTTTCCAGAATGCAGAGTTATTGTTCAATTTTGGAGATTCACATTTTAAGTTCCCTCCTAAGGTGAGCATTACAGTGATACAACTTTAAGCCAGAGTTATCTTATGTTTGAGTTACCTGAAAGGAAAATGTTGGTTCATATCTTCCAATCTGACAGTGCTTCAATTAAGTCCCTATAAAATTTGTGTATTCTCCAGTCCCTGGTTAAATCATGGCTCAAAATATCATTTTCCATACCATGTTACATTTCTTGCAATTCCTACAAAAAAGGATCACATAGAAGAAACTTTAATAGTGTAGATATTTTGAGGTTTGAAATGCTCTTATATACCTAATGTACTGAAAATATGGAAGAAGAAAGTGCTGTACATGACATTCTTGCAGCCAGCTTGTGAAGTTCTACACACAATTTATGGATCAATATCAGTTTCTGGGCAACCGTGCACCTACCCCTCCCCTAAACCAACATTAACGCTAACTTTTTAACTCATTATAACTTGTTGGATTAGGGGAGGGGTAGGTGCACAGTTGCCCAGAAACTGATATTGATCCCAATTTATTTAGTCCAAGACCATGTGCTGAAGCTGGGAAAACAGCTGTTACTGTAGAGGAGCAGGTCTCTGGAAACGTCTTTCAACTAAGATTAAATGTCAGACAAGTTTAAGATTGTTTTGTCTCGTTCCAATTAACTTAATTTTAAGTGAGTGTTATTTATGTACTTGTGTTTCTTTATATGGCTCTCTGGAAAAGTCCTTTTCTGACTAAGATTCTGGGTTTTAAACATTGAGTATGGTGGTGATTTTTTGTGAGGCAACATTAACTACCATATATTTAGTAGAGATTAATGGAGCAGTAATATTTCACAGCACTGACTGTGGTTGCCTTTGCTTACTTTGCTTTGTTGATCTTCTCAAGGGTGGTTACGTTGGATTGTCCCATGCCCCAGGTTCAGCAATCTCAACTCCTAAAGGAGGTAATTAAATCTCAGCTGTTTTTAGCCAAGCATAATTTTTGTTCACAGGAATAATTTAAGGTTATCAGGTTGTAGAGGTTACAAACAGCTCCTTTTGTTAGGGTATGTACAAAACTCGCTGAGGACAGATCACATATGTGAGTTACAGGACTGCAAATAACAATTGGTTATCGGTCATTGGCCAATCAAAATTAGCTCATGTCTGACAAAATCCCAACTGTGGTTGGACACAATGTCCAGACAATTTTTGTACCGTATTGTTTAGTAGTAAATATGAATAGAAATCTACCTTGGCTGGCTTAGCAAATCACCTAAATTTTTAAGTCTACAATATACAACTTGATTAAGACAGATCATGATTGAGACAATATTGAGGAGTCATATGCAATGCAGCTTGATCTACCGGTCATGATATGTGACTCAGTTCAGTCATGTCACATATAACTCAGTGGCCAATTCCTAAGAAACTAATTTGAGCTATCTTGATAAAGTGTAGTAACAAAAATTTAATGATGAAATCTCAGTGGGGTGTCAAGGCTCTTGGAACAGAAGGTAAAAAACAAAAAAATTTTTTTTTTTTTTTTCATTTTCTGTCCAGCATCTTGACCACCCCTCTCTGAAGTGGCTTAAATTCATCATTTCTCTTCGTGCAGGTGGTTCAGTAGCTGTTCGATCCAAACCTGGAAAATTTAATAACAGATGCAGTCCATCAGCTATTATTATGGAGGTGTGTTTAATTTGTATTGATGACACAGTGTAATCAGACTGTAAGCAGTGTCTTTATTTTGTTCTTAATTTTTTGGACAAGGAGTGCAATGTGCAAAGTCTGGCAATAAGGGAACAGAAATTTATTTTAATTTCCATTGATTCCTGTCTTATTTTTTTTTCTCGCAGCCTTCCAGAGAACTGGCCCAGCAAGTAAGCCTTCCTTTGTGTAACAATTTTCAGCAGTGAGTTGCAAAAAGTGCGCGGTGCCATGATTTTTCGAGCAGTCTGACTACTTGTTTAAGTGAAAATATGTACGCGTTATTGGCCCAGCGTGAGGTCAAGATGGCTGCATATAATGACCAAGTGCTTTTCTCAGTTTTTGTTGACCAGGACGCAGTCAAGGTCAATAAAAGACACAAAAAGGAACAATGCCAATATCCAGCCTTCTTAACCACAAGTTTGGTCTATAACGGATTTATTACATGGCTACTTTTTTTGTTTTGTTTCGCGGAACAAAGCGCGAAATCTTGAGAGGGAAAGATAGGTCCATATTTCCCTCTTAGGTAGCCAATCAGAACCAAAGATTCGCCTCATCTTGCCCGCTCAGGTAGCCAATCAGAACCCAGGATTCGCCTCATTTTGCCCGCTTGCGGAACCAGCCATGTGATAAGTACCGGTATAAGCCATAACTGTCAGTGCGTGCCGTAGGTGATATTGGATGGCGTTTATTACGACCTTTGACAGGTCAAAGAGATGCGTATTTGCTGGATCAAGTGTAAAACTGCTTTATTTATAAAATGAACTGTACATAGTGATGTGTTGATGTTGTTTTGTGTTTGATCTTAGACTCACAATCAAATCTCAAAGTTCAAGAGGTATCTTCCAAGCCCGCAAGTAAAGTAAGTTATTACGCGGTCAGAAAGAAAACCAATTTAGTAACTCTATGGTACTGTGAATCTGAACATACTGCAAGTTGGTTACTTTTACCATGAGATCAATGCACTGATAAGAGAAGACTAGATTGCAATTTCTAGCCTGCAGTCATTTTTAGATGTTACCATGAAAAAATGCGGTGCTATTTGCATGTGAAGGTGAAAAATGAGTTTATAATCCTCTGAGACAAAGAAGGAACTTTCATTCTTCGTTTGTTTGCAGACACATGGTATTATATTATGGTATTACGTTCTTGTGTTGATACTTACAGACCTATAAGTGAAAAATCCTCTTCTAAAGAAACTATATAAATAAATAAATAAATAAATAAATAAAGATATTTACTAGCAACTTTCTACCCACAGACAAACGTGCTATCTAACAAATCAATAACAGAAATGATATCGGAATAGCCTCTTAGATTGTGGAAATATGGGACATTTTGAAACGTAGTGGAGGCCCTAACGAGAAAGGCAATAACAATTGCTGCGGTCTAAAATTAAACGTGGCAGCCATGCTAGGCGCTAAACTGTTCATGCATGGGTGAAAGATTGAAATACCTATTTAAGTTGATAATATACAATACCGAACGGGAGTGACCTAACAGTGAACGCAAATGCAACGCGAATGGGACGCGAACAGAACGCGTAAATTACACGTTCTGTAGTGCGTTCTCTGTTCGGCTACTTCTGTCCGGTACTGTAGGTTGTGTCACCGAAAGATTTATGGGGAGCTGACGTTTTGAACGTTAGGCCTTTGTCGTATTTACCTCTGGGTCAGCATTACATATATATGATATTGGGAATTTGGATTGGCGGGGGGGGGCGTGCGAAAATGAATTAGGTAAAAGGGGGGTCACGTGAAATATTTCAGCAATACTTAATGTCATAATGTTTTAATCCGAAATTGGCTTCTCTTTGTTTTGATTGGGGGTAGGGTCATGTGCAAAAATTGGCAAACGGAGGGGGGTCATGCAACTTTAAAGGGTGCTTCCCGAATCACACCACACCCCCCCTCCCTCATAAAACAATGAACGGTCCCTAAGAGCAAATTATTTTATTGATTTGTAGGGAGGTTCTTCTGATCGGTGGTGAAAGTGTTAAGACACAAATTGAGGCTCTCAACGAAGGAGTAAGTATCAGTGTTATGAGGACATAATTTATTTTTTGGGTTGTATAAAGTTTGTGAAAATGTATATTGAAATAGCTCCAAAACATAGTAATTTATGTAACTTCAATTATCGCTTGTTTTATTTAGGTTGATATAGTTACCGGAACACCAGGGAAGCTGGATGATTTTATATCTACTGAAAAAATCAGCCTTTCTCAGGTAGCTATTATACATATTATAGAGGAGTTAGTTTCTTAAGAAACTGGTGTTTCTTTGGTGGGAATTTGAAACACAAAAATAATCTATCACACGAGTTAATAATGAAAGTTGTAACGGAGTACTTGTGGCTAAAAATTATCTGGAGTTAATCCTCTGTTCCACGATTTGCGTGTAATAAAAAGACGGGCGTTTCCTAGTTAAATGCATGGCTGATTTATCTTATTCCATAATGATCCCAATTATTTAGCAATAATTGCTTCAAATTAAAGACTGATACCAATATTAGCTCTAGTAAAAATATGCTTATCTAGTTTAGTGTTTTTAAACGTTCACGTGAGGGTGAATTGGTTTCAAAAGAGATTTTTCATCAGACATTCGGAAACTCAGCTAACGTAGTCTAAGAGATGCCCACAGTCTAACCAACCAATCATAACTCAAAGAAAGCGCGGGAAAACGCCAGCGAGCGGGTCACGATTGGTTGAAAAAGTTACACTAGGTTCTTTGGGCAATCAGCCATTGTAAAAATGTAAAACCAGGGCAAATTAAAGAATTACTTTCAACAGTGAATTAAAAACTACAGTCTAACGTCACTATTTCGAACTCGTTTATCTCGAACTTCCCGGTATCTCGAACTCAAACTCATTTCCCTTGGATTATTTTCTGCGTCGTTTACTATCGGTTATCTTGACCCCCGCTATCCCGAACTATTTTTCGTTTTCCTTGAGAGTTCAAGATATCAAGGTTCGACTGTACTCTATTATAGAATTTTAGGTCTTTATTGCTTTACTTGTAGGTGCGGTTCTTCGTTCTTGATGAAGCGGTAAGTAGCGGTATTATGTGTTCTTTGAAGTTGTTGTTTTTACTTATTTTGCACAGCTCATGGATCTTCCATTATCATATTTGCATTTGCAATTGCGCTCGATGTGTGCAGGACACATCTTAATTTTTTTTGTACTCAGTTTTGCTGAAGTGGTCTGTGGGGCACCTTTTTCGGTGCCATCATGGATTACGTCATGCTTCCATACTGCTCTATCTTTGCTAAGTTTTGGTCCTGGTTTTTGTTGCTTTCCAGGATGGCTTACTGGCGCAGGGAAACCAAGATCTCATCCTCAGGATCTTCAACAAAATTCCCAAAACAAGTCCAGATGGAAAAAGGTTACAGGTATGTGTGTGCTTTTAAGTCACTGGATGAAAGGGAATTTCTCTTTTTTCGATTTCTGTTCAGCTTTTTTTTTGCAAGTGGGAACTGTTTCCAATACGTCTGGCAAGTTTGTCAGGCGCGTAGCTACCTATACGCCAATACGCCATGGCGTACCTGAAATTTTGTAGGAACATATTGCTCGGACAATTAATATCCAACTTTGGCGTACCTGAAAAAAAATCCTGGCTACGCGCGTGTTTGTTGCTTCTTAACCGCGCCCATTAATGTGGATAGGAACTTGCATATGAACGTTTCGATGTGCCTATTGATCAAAACACAACAAGCTTTTGACACCATTGATTTAATTTTCTCCTTAGATGGTTGTGTGTTCCGCTACCCTCCATTCTTTTGAAGTGAAAAGGTTGGCTGTAAGTACTTGTCCCTTCATGTGATTCTTATGCTTGCTAAACAAAAACTTAATTTCTTGAATGTCAGTTTGTGGCTGCCTAGCCGTGACATACAAGTTTGAAAGTTCGTCTGGATCGTCACGCAACGCACCTCCGTCCTCTGGGGAAGAAGCGTTGTGTTACAAGCCAGACAATTTCTGTGAAGGACAATGCATTTAGGGCAGCCCAGAAATATTAACAAATTGAACTCATTTCATTCCATATAAGAGACCGTTTATTTTTTTACAAGGAAGTGAAGGCTGGTGGGTTCTGGGGGGCCAAGCGAATAACGGCTTGCGAGCGGGGGCCATCCCCCAAGAAAATATATACGGAGGGGGGGGGGCGGTCATCTGAAATATTTTCGCAATACTTTGAAATGGTATAATGTTTTAAAAAGAGCCCATCAATGAAATCGCTGCTTCAAGGGGGGGGCATGTGAAAAAAATTGTAAAGCTGAGGGGGGTCACGCAATTTTTAAATGGTTCTTCCCGAATCACACCGCCGCCCCCTCCCTCGTAAAAAAAATGAACGGTCCCTAATTCCAAAATTGTAGACGTCATTCCTTTGTTGCACGGGCATCCATGATTACTTCATTGACCTGACGTCCCCGTGAATGGCTTTACAGCTCAGCTGGTTAAGCATTACACTGGCAAGGTTATGGTTTCGAATCCCATTGATAAATATTATTTCAGGCTGTATCGCTTTCACTTATAACTGCAGTTATACTGCGATGGTGGAACATATATTGTAGGCGTGAGTTAATTCCTTTACTGTTGTACCTGCCTCAGTGCAGCTTTTGTCATTTACTGTATTTCCTTAATTGGGTTACATTTCCACCTTGACTAACACGTTTCTGCTCATATTAGGATCTAAATTCGTTTCCTTCATTTACTCGTGCTTCCCTAATTGTGAAATACTGAAGATGGTGTATTTTGAGCCTGGATAATTTATGAAAGATGGTATTATTTTTTAACACTCTCGCAGGTAAACTCGAAAAAAGCAAATTAGAGTTTTCCTTGTTGGAGTCAGGCCTATGACATGATCACTAGTTCAGACGCTCTACCACTGAGCTATAGGAGACTCGTGGGAGCAAAGCCATTAAACTAGGTTCATGGGACAAACATCCTGCATACTGCTACGATCTGAATGTTTGCCAAATTGTTTTATATCACTGCCTTTACCAACACTTTTGTTTCTGCTGTTATTAGGATAAAACAATGCACTTTCCTACCTGGGTTGATCTCAAAGGACAAGACGCAGTGCCAGAAACAGTTCATCACGTGGTTAGTATGACCTCATGACAGCAGCTTGCCTACTTGCTGGGGAGCTCCGGCTCCGCGTGCCTGACCACAGGTGGCCTAAATTTCCGATTCGTTAGGGGTTCTGTGAAAAATTGAACGCTTTGCTTTAAGAAGCAAATTTAATTTTCTCATTCAAAAGATCTACTTGCTGTGTATTTGTGTTCGTTTGTGTCACTTTTGAGGCGAAGATGCTAGTTGCCGAAATCACTTCCAATTAAAAGCGGACAGGAGCGGAAACATAAGAGAGAATATTGAAGCCTTGGAATGTGTTGTGACTCAGTGTTATTCTTGGAATTGTAGAGAGACGATGTTAACAAAGAAAACTCAGGATTTACTACATACGAAGCCCGAGTTAACGCAGATATGCGTCTAGTTTTCAGTTACCCTGTTCCAAGCCTTCGGACGGTAAGCGCTAGCGTCACGCCGAGCAGGGAAAACTGGGAAGGGTGGCCTGGGACTCAACTTTCCTTTCTCCTCGGCCCCAGCTCCCCTCATTTTTTTCCCGATTGGCCTTATGCTTGCCCCCTTACCATCTGAAAGCGTGCAACAGTCTAGTTTTAAATGTTCTGGTCAATCGTTTTATTGTCAGGTTTGTCATGTAAATCCAACAGTTGACACCTCTTGGCAGAAGCTGAAAAACAAAGTCAAGGTATTGCCATTTTCTTTCGCGTGCGAAAACTTTACTTTTCAATTTATCTTTCATTATTGGGTATTTGTGCCTTGAGGTTGATCATTTCTTAGGCCTATTACAGCTTACTGGATTTTCTTTTGTCATCTTCAGACAGATGGTATTCACGCTAAGGACAACAGTAGACCCGGAAGTCTAAGTTCAGGTAGCGGTTTTAGCGCTTTACTTCTTTACTGCCCCGCCCGCTGAAATTGGATGCACATGATCTGTTTTGTAGCCTTTCGACAGTGAATCAAAAGCCGTTTCAGTCTATGGCTGCGTTTCTTTGGTGTGATCCAAATCAGGATTTATGATCCGAGATCACTCAGACCATAGCACAGCAAAGGAACCGATGAATCTTTGTCCAGTGTGGATATAGAGATTACTCCATGGAAAATGCGCGCGTACGATTTTTATTCACGAGTTGAGTAGTATCAGAAAACGAACGAGTGAGCGCAGCGAACGAGTGAGTTTTCTGATACAACTCAACGAGGGAATAAAACATCGTACAAAGCATTTTCCATGGTGTAATTTGTTTATTTTATAGATACTGAGATTTTTGAAAAGCCAAATTTTGTCAATCTTAGCGCGTGTTTAGGGAACCCATTCAACTGCAATGTATGCGTGTAAAACTAGAATAACTAAAACATCAGTTTCTCTTTCAAAATCAAATATTTAATGAAGTAACACAAGAAATAAAACGTCAGTTTATACCTTCACAACTTTTATAAACATTTTTCAGCTGAAAAAAAAAACCTGACCGAGGCTTATAGGTTCAAATTTAATGGAAATCGCGATGCGATGTTGTTCACTAGTGAGTTTTCGTCGTTCGCGTTTGTGATTGGACGAACGACGTTTTTTCACTAGTGAGTTTTCATCGTTCGCGTTTCCTATTGGCTAATGCATCTTACGTATCATTTTTACGTACTCTTTTTTTCGTGAGGAAATCTCAGTATCTATGATATAATTATATGTTCCTTTGATGCGCCATGATCCGTCTGATCTCAGATCACAAATCCTGATCTGGATCATAGCAAAAGAAACACACCCTGTGTCATTCACATTCTGCGTTTTTCTGTCAGTAATACGAATTAATTTCTCGCTCCTCAGAGGCGCTGTCTGAAGCAGTCAAGATTCTTAAAGTTGGGTACTTAGTCGCTGCCATCAATGAACATAAAATGGACCAAGCGATTATCTTCTGCCGGACCAAACTTGACTGTGACAATGTAGAGCAGTATCTGATTTCCTTAGGGGGAGGTAAGCCAAACCAGTCATCAGGACTATCCAATAAGAGGAATAGAGGAATGCCATTGGTGAGGGACAGGCGCCACCCACCGACTTGCGTTCGTGTTGCCGACAGTTGACCGAAGGCAGGCCGACTGTTGACCGATAGTCTACGGACTGTTGGTGAACCGTCGGTTAGTTAGTTGATTCCACTCCAATGATCTCATTTGTGTGAGGAACGGGCGTCCTCGACCGATATCCGACAGTTTACCGAGAAGAGACCGACTGTTAGCGAATTATTAGTCTGCTGTCGGTTGAATAATAATATCTCATATTAGTATCACCCAACTAGTGGACTAATGCAAATGCCGCAATCTGATTGGCTACGCTACTAGAGGACTATTAGTAATAGTCCTCGAGTAGCGAAATTCGTGGCGCTTTCTTTTGTTTTATTCCGAAATAAATCTTTCTTTCAACTTTCTTTTATTATTGCTTTTTCTGTCCGACTAGTTGGGTGATACTAAAGCAATTAGACCCTTCGCGCTCAAGGGCTACGGGTCAATAGTCCATTCGGCTTCGCCTCATGGGCTATTGACCCGTAGCCCTTGCGGGCCGCTGGTCTAATTGTTAATTAATAATCTCCAATAATGTCTCATTTAAAGTTGTCATTACCGAACTCCGAACATTTACTTGTTTGTAAGTGTGGATAATTTGTGTTAGATCGACAAAATGACCTTGGTTTGGAAATTGCTTCAGTTCTCATCATCAAATTCGTGCTTTCCAATGTATCAATGTATCGGATGAAAGAGAGGTCGCATACCAATGTTGTGGTTGTGATGTAGGTCCCAGGGCGATGGTGAATGAGTTTTCTTGCGTGTGTCTGCACAGCGACCGATCTCCTCAGGAGAGAAAAGCAAACTTACAGGCATTTAAGGTGAGAACAAGTATAGTTTGTAAATAAAACCAGTAAGACCGAGGGACATAATTAATTCGTTACAAGCTCGTCATAGCAGAAAAAAAACATGGCGACTTAAGGAGACTAAAGGCGAGTCAAGGTGCTAGAGTACGCCTTGCCTGGGACAGTAGATTGTCGTTTGAATAGACAACTTGGGCGGCCCATTTCTCGAAAGGGACGGTCGCAATGTTGATCGTAATGTTTACAACGAGCTCGAGAATTACAATTCTGGGATCAATGTAAATATCTGGGTAACTGTGAACCTTCCCCTCCCCTAACCCAACCTTAACTCTAACTTTTTAACTTATTATAACTTGTTGGGTTAGGGGAGGGGTAGGTGCACAGTTACCCAGATACTTGCATTGATCCTTTGGATCAATGTAAGTATCTGGGCAACTGTGCACCTACCCCTCCCCTAACTCAACCTTAACTCTTACTTTTTAACTTATTATAACTTGTTAGGTTAGGGGAGGGGTAGGTGCACAGTTACCCAGATACTGACATTATTGGGATCAATGTAAGTATCTGGGCAACTGTGCACCTACCCCTCCCCTAACTCAACCTTAACTCTTACTTTTTAACTTATTATAACTTGTTAGGTTAGGGGAGGGGTAGGTGCACAGTTACCCAGATACTGACATTATTGGGATCAATGTAAGTATCTGGGCAACTGTGCACCTACCCCTCCACTAACTCAACCTTAACTCTTACTTTTTAACTTATTATAACTTGTTAGGTTAGGGGAGGGGTAGGTGCACAGTTGCCCAGATACTTGCATTGATCCTAATTTTGTTGATTTTTAACTTGCATGTTTGGCCTCTAAACTTAACACAACAAAAACAGTCGGTTTACACCGACCTAAAAAATAGCTTGCCAGGCCCGAAACGTTATCGAGACCTTCGCGAAACGGGTCCGTAGTTGATTTCATTTGTTTTTGTTGTTTTTAGGAAGGTGAAGCGAGGTTCCTTATCTGCACTGATGTGGCGGCAAGAGGTATTGACATCAAGGGGATTCCTTATGGTAAGGGTACATTAATCTCATTCCCATTAAATGATCCAAGCCAAAGTTGACCCGGATTTAGAGCATAGGCAATAAGTAAAAACCAACTCCCATACCGTTACAAATTCTGCGGTCTGTTTAGTTAACGTACTCTCAGTTGAGGTCGTGTGTCATAAAGGGGTTCTCTTGTTGAAAGAGGCTGAAATAGGCTGAAATTATGACTTTATTGGGTTTATTTTCCATCAGTTGTAAATGTGACATTTCCGGATGACAAGCAGAACTATGTTCATAGAATTGGAAGAGTAGGAAGAGCAGAGAGGTAATTCAGTTTTCTTACTTAACACATTTTCATTCACGGACTGTTCGGTAGCTTTCCAAAGAATGGTCACACTGCATGGTTTGATCCACAGATGAAAAAGTTAGAACCACACTGTATAGTAAAACAAACAGTACCACAGTACAGTACTGTTCAGTAGTTTTCCAACGACTGGTCACACTGCATGGTTTGATCCATAGATGAAAAAGTTAGAACCACACTGGATAATAAAACAAACAGTACCACAGTACAGTACTATTCAGTAGCTTTCCAACGAATGGTCACACTGCATGGTTTGATCCATAGATGAAAAAGTTAGAACCACACTGGATAGTAAAACAAACAGTATCACACTATAGTAATGTACAGTAGCTTTCCGATGTTATCTTGCTACTCTTTTGTTACTAACACCACTATTGGTATATCGTTCATTTTCTACTTGTTTGAGCAAAGATCATCTTGAATAATGATTAATGAAAATTCTGTTCTTAGGATGGGGCTGGCAATTTCACTCATATCAGATGTCAAGGAAAAGGTTTGTCAACATATTTAATCTTACGTGTGTTATCATAGGTCTCCTAGCAGTTTGAACCCGTATTCTAGACACTAGAGTGTGTTTCTCTGTTATTTATATTAACCAGTTTACTTGTGAAAGAGCTGAAAAATACATCGTTTACACACATTGTCCCAGGTGTGTTATCACAGTTCTTCTAGCTAACGCTATGGCTTAGGCCGCAATCTGAGCATGTCTGTTTTTAAGTCGTATTAACCGGGTTTATGTCGGACCGCCGACCGCTTAGCTCAGTTGGTAGAGCACCGGACTACCGTGCGAGAGGTCGCGGGTTCAAACCCCGGCCGGACCAACACTCATGGTCTTTAAATAACTGAAGAGAAAGTGCTACCTTTGTAATTACATCTGCATATGGTTAGACTTTGTAGTCCTCTCGGATAGGGACGATAAACTGTAGGTCCCGTCTCACAACTCTTGTTCATGATAACTTAGTGGGACGTTAAAAGAACCCACACACTGATCGTAAAGAATAGGGGACGTAGTTCCCGGTGGTGTGGTGTGACCTTTGGGTTAGCGCTTCACATTGCACCTTTCCCCCTGGACAGAATTGTCCATGAAAAAAATAAGTATGTAGTATGTTCTATGTTCTGTGTGTTTGTCTCAGGTGTGGTATCACAGTTGTCCTAGCCGAGGTAAAAGCTGCTACAACACAAGACTCAAGGATCAGGGGGGGTGTGCTATCTGGTACAACGAGAAACAGGTAAACAGAAATCTGAACTTACACAGAATTAACTGATCCAGGATTTCCTAGTTTTGGTTGAGGTGTATGTATTTTTAATGGACATTGTGCACTGGTATTCGCAAGGGCTCGGGTTCGAACCCTTGGCAATTGCTAAAACTTGTGTAAATATTCTACTAAATTTTGTTATGGTTGTCAACATTTTCCCTTTTAGTATCTGTCCGATGTCGAGAAGCATCTAGGAGAGACGATCTCTCTTATCCAACCAGATATGAAAGTTCCCGCAAATGAGTTTGATGGTAAAGTCGTGTATGGGATGAAACGCAGAAGGGGGGGTAAGCAACTGCTCGTTTTACCCTTTTCCTCAACACACTGTTGCACAAGCAATTAAATAAATAACATTTCTTGAGTTAAATTTGGAAACGCGAAACTGACTGACTCCTCAGAAACCATTTATTCGATAGTTCATCTGTCATGGACCAAGGAAATCAGTACCCTTATGTGTTTGGAAATCGGATGAAAACTTAGTAGGCTCCGCATCCTTAATTGCACCTTCAAAGTTACTGACGTGTAAAAAGTTATCTTAGTTCCAGCAAACCTTGACACAACATATCAAACACAGGATTCAGTGTTTCATCACGTATCAAACACCGATCAGAGAGTTGTTAATACGACGGGCAACGGAATATTTTTGATCCATTGGAGTTGTTTTGTATGCGTATTAAGTGATTTGCAGTTCAGTTCGGGATAAATTTTTCAAGTTTTCAGACTAGAAAGTCTGCACGTGCCTTGCAGAGTAATACAGTTTTATTGTGTCCGTTCTTCTTGTGTCAGGTTCAATGTTCGAGACTCATACTGCGGAACTGGCGCCGTCTGTCCGAGAGCTCGCGGAAATGGAGTACAAAGCTCAAACTTCCTTCCTTAGTCTACAACACAGAGACTGGTTAAAACACTGAAATGACTATTGGAATTATAATTGGTCTATCATCTCCGAAGACTGGAAATGGTGCAAATGCCCGAAGTAACGAATGGTCAAGCTGGTTTAATTGGCACGAATACAACCTGTTTTACTGTTCTTGCCGAGAAGTGGTCAGACTGGTTCAACTGTTCCTGTCACCCAGTAATGCACTCCAAAACGAGCAGTGGTCAGGACTGTCCAACCCTGGTTGATGACAACTTGTTTTACAGTTCTAATCAGCCATTAGCAACCTTTCAAACAGACACGTGCTCAAACTTGTGCTTGAGAAACCGGTTTTGTTGGAACAGAACATTGTACTTGAAAGAACAAAGCTGAAAGTTGATATTATGGACACTAAACATGATCCATTATAACCTCGCTGAATAATCAATGTTGGAGCTACAGTACACGCAAATTTCAGATACGTTAATTTATTACGATATTTTTCCTCAGTCACTTGTCTTTGCTTCTGTCAGCTATCTGAAAAGTTGAGGTGGGGGAAGGGAAAGTTAATGGAAAAAATACAGGAGAGTAGGGCGGATACAATAACCAATTGTACTGTCTCAATTTTGTTATCACATGTTTGCGCCACAAGACGTATGCAGTTGCCTTGATGCTCCACTCCTTTGCTTTTCGTACCCAGTCGTTTCGTACCAAAGTCGGACGATTCGTACTTAGTGCCCCGGCGTCTCGTGGCCAACCACCAGTCGATATTTTTGAGAGTTTAAACTAAAACTGTCCCTATCATATTACAAAAATAACATCACCAAACAAATCGCTTTCAACGTCATCCCGTCTAGGCAGGAGCCCATTACTAGGGCATTACTTAACTCATTTTCCAATTTTTTCCACCCTATCTATCACTGACGTCATGTTTGGGTGGGGCGCAGTGTTACCAGTCGTTTGCAGCATGATACTTGTGACCTCTATGAGAGGAAAGACCTATTACGTAATGAATATCATTTGCCAATGGTAGGTGCTGTTATATTCCATGGTATTTCATCACAGCTTATACGCTGAAATAGAACGTCTCTTGCTATTGGCTACATCTTTATATGACGTGTCAGGGTCCCAGCTATCATGGAGGTCTAATCCATCTCTCTATAGTCGTTTCATACCCCCGGGGGGGACTCCCATACGGAGCGGCGGGGATGCTCGTCGGAAATTTTGAATTCAACCCCTAAAAGAGACCAATCTGGGCGTGGCCGAAGCTTATGCAGACCCCTAAAATCAAAATCAAAATTCTTTCTGTTTTGTTATTTCTTCGCGTGCAACCCTTAACGAGACCTTGACGGCTAAAAATAATGACATTTTGCCCAGAACACCCTAAGCGAGACCCAAATACGAAATTTACACCCGAAAGCGAGACGACGAGCGTCCCCGTCCATTCCATATGGGACCCCCCCCCCCCCCCGGGTTTCATACCCAGATGTGAGGGTAGGTTGTTGTAATTGATTATAAACACGTGTTTATTGCATGCAGCAAAACTTCTTTGAATCAGAACGCTGTTGTTCTCGCTAATATTCTTATGTGTGTAACCAGGGAAATGGGTACACATTCAATTCTGGGCTTCACAGGTGAGCAATATACGCAATTGGAAATGCAAAATTAACGGTATCTCCACAGGGACCCACAAGTGCATCAGTGGAGTGTACAGTCAAAACTCTCGCAAGTTGACACCCTCGGGACACGAAGAGAGTGTCCGTAAATGACCTGTCGGCTTACAAGAATGGTTCTCGTAAGCGGCCACTAGAGGTGTAGGGGATAGGTGGCCGCTTACGGGAACTTGCCCAGCTAACAATAAATACAGTACCGTATTGGAAATACAAAAAAAAAAGCCGTATTGAATGACGTTTTTGTTTTAGGGGCGGACCATTAGAAAAGTGATGAGGGGGGGGGGGGTGGGGAAAAAAACAAAAAAAAATTCATGCAAGGGAAAATGCCAAGAAAAAAAATTCATGCAAAGAAGAAGGTAAAAAAAAATTCATGCAGAAGGAAGGTCCAATTGTGACTTTTTCACACGTAGTAAAAAAACTTCGTGCAGAGGGGTTCACCTAAAAAAAAATTCATGCACAAGCAGTGAGCGAAAAAAAAAATTCGTGCAAGCTGAAAATTCCCCACCCCCCCCCCCATCACTTTTCTAATGGTCCGTCCCTTATTGCACCCTATTCAACCCTACCATATAATGACGATAACTGAACACAGGAGCCCATCATTGATGGGCTCCTGCTGAACAGTATTACTGCAGTACTAGAATTTCCTCGAGTGAATGAGGAAAGGATCTTGAAGCGTAAACCAAACAGTGTGAAGGGCACAACTGCAGTGGCCGGTAGTAGAAAGACATGTGAACAAGCGTATCATCAAGAACTTTCGACTCACGAACACCCAAACACCATAAACAAGAATGATGAAATACTCGGACACATTCCTTTGGGGATGTCGTTGCTTGTTAGCAAGTCTCTAAAGCGGGGAACAAACAAAGAAAAGACTGTTGTAAGGGGAAAGCGAGTAACCAGAGGAGCCGGATACGGCTTAGAAATTCCTTGCCAGTATATTTTTTATGGGGACTCTCAAATGTCTCTGCCTTGGCTAAAATCGAAACTTGAGTGCCTACTTGGCTACAATGCTCTGCTGACAACGTTGGTATTCCAGTCACAAGGGCGTATGCATATAAGTGGTGTTTCTAAATGTAACCGTACGTGGATGACGACTAAACAAGCACTCAAATATGGTACTGTGTGCTTTTTAACCGATTTGAAGCGATTTAGTGCAATTTTAGAGAAGAACCGTTGGAACTAAAACTGCATTAAATCGCTCCAAATCAGTTAAAAAACACACAGCACACAAAGAAAGCAACGCAGGAGTTCAGGTGAGCGGTTTTTATTGTTATTCAACCGTTAATTTTTCGTTCTTTTCAGCCTTATTTCTTTCCCCATACAAATCCTTATAAATATGCAAATCGCTCGAATTGAGGTGATACTCAATACTTTGCAGGTCTCGGGACAACAAGTGAACTGGACTAACAACTGGGAATTTAGCTCGGTAGAACAACAAAAATTTGCAGATATCCCCGGTGCGATTAGAAGGTGATAGTAGCATACAGCAGGGTCGTAACGAGGTATATGGGATCAGGGATCAAAGGCCTGCAAAGGGGTGGGATCAGGGATCACAGCCCGGGATCTGGGATCACAGCCCGTGGGATCGGGATCAGCGGTGGTTTTTTTTTTTTTTTTTTTGCGGGATCAGGGATCAGAATTCTGATCGCTTTTGGGATCAGGGATCAAAATTCTGGGTAAAAAAATGGGATCAGCTACTAAAAAATATTTTTCGTTATGACCCTGATACAGGCCCTCTGAAACTAGAAAAGTGTAACTAGTACCTTTTAACCTCGTTACCAGTGTCTTCTTTTCCAAACTTTCCGCCATTTTGATAAAGCTACGCCTGTAAGACTTACGCAAACTAAGTTACCGTAAAATTCCCGAAAATAAGCCCCTCCATGCATAAGCCCCTCCATGCATAAGCCCCTCCATGCATAAGCCCCTCCATGCATGAGCCCCTCCATGCATAAGCCCCTCCATGCATGAGCCTCTCCATGCATAAGCCCCTCCGAATATAAGCCCCTCAAAAAATAAGCCCCTCATAAAGGGCCTTTGAAAAATATTAGCCCTGGGACTTATTTTCGGAACTTTACAGTATTGGGTCTTGACAAACTGCGAGCCAGCGAGTCATGCGAGTCATCATGTGAGCCATGCGAGACAGATTTTAATTCCCAGTCCATTTTCCTTTTGGCTATTTGACACGAGTTTTCGCTGTTGTTATCTGCCTTCATCCCCGGGGGGGGGGGGGGTACTCCCCTATATCAGGTATATGGGTATGTGCCGCCCCAAAGGGTATGGTTTTTGAGCCGTTTTGGTCTGAAAACGGGTATAGATTTTGAACATTTTGGTCTGAAATTGGGTATGGTTATCGGGGGAACATTCACGAAAGCTTATAAACTTATTTTTCTTCCCAGAAACCGGGGCGAGTAACTGGTGAGAGAGAAAGAGAAATTGAATATGTAATATAGCTAAATTTTACCTACTCATCTTTGTTACGTTGACTTCCGTTCAGCACTGACGCATATGCTATGCTTAATCACGTACGACAAAGCCAGTGTGATATAATATATAATAGACCGAATGCATAAATGGCGGCCAAAAAATTATTCTTTTGTTTATGTGCTAATTAGACTCACTAGCATCGTTTGCATGGACAAACTTCAAAAGAATTGTTGCTTGAGAGCGAGGTTAGTGACTTTAATTAGCATATAAACTGTTTCGACGGGAGAATGGAGACTAAACAATGAACTGAAGAAGTCTCGCAATCGTATAATATAAATGGTTTATTCGATCTGAAAGTAAATAATAAAGAAATTCTTATTTGCCAGTAACTTATAAGAAAGGGTATAAACGAAGCAGAAATTGAAGAGGAATTCCGCATTACAACTTCATTGCAACAAACTGTGTTCCACGGTATCACATTTAAGCTTGAATTCTGCTTCTATTGACTAATAGACAAAGAACATAAACGAATTGATTCCAAGATCAATCGACTTACTTCTGTGGCGAGATTTTCTTTTAACTTAGGTATCCTTTATCTGGTTAGCTGTCCCATAATTGTAACTTTTAAATGGCAATTCGTGTGTGTCCGTGTTGCCCGTAACACTATACTGACTATGACTAAACTTACTAAGAGCAACAACAACGCTTTTCTGCGGTATTCTAGGTGTTAACATTTCTCACTTCAACTACATATTTTGCATTCTCGAGATAGCTGTTTGGTTACATCAACAAACAAAAGAAACATTTTTGGCCGCCATTTATGCATTCGGTCTATAAAGAGTTGTTAATAATGTAACGACTTTCTAAGGCCATGTCTGAAAACGGGTGTATATTTTCAATGTCAGGTCTGAAAACGGGTATGGATTTTTGTGGCCAGGTCTGAAAACGGGTGGGAAAAATGGCATGGTTTGGTCTGAAATTGGGTCTGGATTTTGAGATGCGGGCGGCACACCCCCACCAAAAAGTCCAAAGAGCACCCCCCCGGGCCTTCATCTTTTCCATCTTTTGTTCAGGTAAGTTTTAGTTTGTTTTGTTGTCGTTAAATTTTGAGATTTGATGTTTTATTACTCGGGCTACTACCACAGGTAGCCCGAGTCTAGGTTTACCTTTTCGGTCTATCAATCTATCAGTCTATCAGTCTATCGACAACGTCGCAAATCGGACTACCCGCAGAGGCCCTTGGGTATTGCTATTGTGAAAACGCGGCTTCATCAAGTTATTGCACCATCGATGTTGGATGCGAAAGATGTGTACTCTGAACTATCTTTGAAAGCCAATGTTATGCACATGAATGCTACTAACTCTTGTATTGTCAGCTACTGTTGTCATTGGGATTCAAAAGCTGAAGTTAATACACGAATTTTCTACAGCGACAAGACACGCGTCGTTGGATGCCTCGAGTCAACAATTTGTGCAAACAACAATACGCGAATAAAGGAGGTTATGAGGATTTTTTCATCTAATTTAAATTTTGGTAGCTTTTTGGATGAAGTTTTCTTAATTGCGGTCTGTCTCATGCGTGGTCGCGTGGAAAGTAATTGCAAGACAAAGACTTGACAACAAAAGCGTGATAACGCTCAAAGTTTGATTGCGCTTGCAGGTGAAACGGTTGACGTTACAAAGGATTGCTAGAGACTGTTTCTAAAATCTATAGAACTTGTTGTTTGTTTATAATAAAGTTCTTGGTAATTATGACCGCAAAACGGCTAACAAAGCTATTAACTCGGTGACTATGTTTGTCAGCCCGAATTCCCTCGGGCCTCTTTTCAAAATCATCTCTGTATCTTTTCTTATTCAAACTCAATTTTTTTTTCTACGTGGTCGTGTGGAAAGACATTAGCGGGAACAGGGCCAATAAGGCTAAATCGGAAGAAAAGTATATCCGATTGAGGAGTAATATTGTCGTTTGATTGTTTTTCCCACATATCGCTTCTTCGCCTTCGATAACTTGGAATCAGATGAATGGCATAAAAGTTTCAAAACTATTTTCAACCGTGGGAACCAAGAAAGCTGATTGGTCAACATTAAGTAAACAAACCCAATTATCACTGAAATTTCTGTAAAACCTTAGAAAACTTTCTGATAAAATCGCTCAGCTTAAACGCAACGTCGACAAGAATTGCGGTGCGATATACAGTCTGGTAGGTTTTTTGCGGTCGTGGAACCAGCCATATAGTATACAATATATACAAAACTTAGGTGTAAACTGACATTCACGTTTGTTCGAAGCCGTATTATCAAGTGTAGCCCGAGTGAACGCTCCCGAGAGCGTCTAGTTTATGATGTAGTCGCAAACGATTGAAAATGATGATAAATAATAATAATGAACTTTATTTGAGTGTCAACTGTATTTAGCACTGACGCACTAATTGGGGACACTGTAAAGCACAAATGAAATCAAATGAAATCATATTACATTAAATCAATCAAATCAAATGTTGGTTTTTGTGGAGAGGGGAAAACCGGAGTACCCGGAGAAAAACCTCTCGGAGCAGAGTAGAGAACCAACAAACTCAGCCCACATATGACGCCGGGGCCGGGAATCGAACCCGGGCCACATTGGTGGAAGGCGAGCGCTCTCACCACTGCGCCAACCCCAATTCATGCATATCATTTACATGCTATTACAGATTCATGGCAAATGGACGTATGCAAAACCTTCTGGAGGCCAATAAGCTGATATTAACACTACGTTATGACCCGCCTGCTTCGAGAAATCTATGTTTTTATCGTTGTCTGTCAAAATTTGTCGATGTAAAAGAGGAAGACATCGTCCAAATGGAAGAACCTTTAAACCTTTGTTTAACGAATTCTCAAACCTTTGTTATTGTTTCACCTCGTTCAATTTGTATGTTGGCGAATTTTTCTGAAGCTGAATTTTAAATGATGTGCCTTTGGAATAAATACGTTACTTAGTTACAGAGGCTAGTTTGTTTGTAGTTTACGTTAAAAACAAAGTTATTTTATGCTGACTCGCATGGCTCGCTTGCAACCTCGTTCCCAGGGTCCTCTCTCGAGGTAGAGAGAGGACCCTGGGAACGAGGTTGGCTCGCTTGTTGACTCGCTGGCTCGCATATTGTACACACTCACAGTATTGCGCACGAGCGAACATTAATTTCGAAGCTTGAATATATTTCTGGGTTCCGCCTTCGGTTTTAAAAGTCGACTGTTCGCTCGTACTACATGGCGTTTGTAGAAAGGTTTCCCAGCTATGATGAGGACAACTATTTGGGCGAGTCGGAAGAAGAAGAAGATGGGGACTGTGGCTATAAGTACGAGTTTGTGGACCCCGTAGCTTCGGATCAAGAGTGTCCTGTATGTCTCCTACCGATGCGAGATGCTGTGCAAACGGCAGACTGTGGTCATCGATTCTGCCGTTCATGTTTAAAGAAGAGCTCAAGGTATTCACGTCTCAATATAATACACATAATCAACTGATCTTTACTATAATAGCATTTTTCACGCCATTGTTAGTTCACGAACTCTCAGCAGGGAAAGGCTCGATTGTTGTTTAATATTGAGTTTGTGTTCTAAACCACCTGCAACGTCATCATAAGCGCGACGGTCTACTTGCTAAATGAAATGTAAAGTACCTTGCAGATCTCATTCTCTACATTCCTGCCTTGGCGATGAGTTTTATGGGAAGCTTTGCCGTTCAACACAGCATCGAAATCTTTCAGGTTAAAACTTACATAGACAATACTCAAACCGCTGAAACAGTGTGATAATTGTATCTCAAAAAATGAAGCAATATGTTTCTAGCAAGCATGAGATAAGTTTCTCTCGCAAACTAGGTACATCACTTCAGGAAAGGGGTTAATCAGTAGGTTTACGGATTGGGTTGATTTTGCCTTTTTCAACTGAGTCAGAAAATATATCTGTCAGTACGAAAATAAACGTGATTTGAACGGATCGCGGGATTTTCTTACTCCTATTTATAGCGCTTTTACGTAAAGTGTGTTTTTATGCAGGTATCTTCAAGTTGTGCAGCTGATCTTTGCGGACTTGTGGTCCACAAAGTCAAAACCAAACAAATCTAGCAGCGACTTGAACCTCATGAAAACCGAAACCAATTTGCATGGCAGTCAATGATATTCTCTCCAAATAAGAAAGGAAGTAACACAACGGCATGGCCCATTGAATAAGATCGAACATTTTACTCATTTGAATTTGCTTGTCCGCAAAAGTCAAACACTTTAAAATTCGTGTAGACCTTCTTACTTTCTACACAGGATTTATGCTCAACTTTGCACACTGTCTGTCATTTTTGCTGCATCAGTTCACAGTGGAGAACTTCCACTCTTGTGTCACCATTATTTCAAAGTGTCATCGTTACTTACTTTTCTGCACATTTAAGCCTGTGTTAAAGACGTTTTTCTCATAATAAAAATAATTGTATCTATAGTTTTTTATTACTGCCACCAAACTTTTTATGGGTAAGATTTTCACACAGGTCCCTACTTCATTATGCATGCTGTAGTTGAGTCTTTGGAAGTGCGCGTGCACACGTTTCTGAGAACGAAACCGTACGGCTACAGTATGCATAATAAAGTAGCAGGGGCGGATCCAGGAATTTTTGACTTGGGGGGGGGGTCCAAACTTTAGTTCAGAAAGGACTGTTGATTTTTTTTTTGTGGCAAATTGCTTCTCCCCCACACCCCCTATCGCCAATCGTGGTTGCACGTTTTAATTCCTTGGCCTCTTACCGTGTACTTGAGTTCTACTCGTACAGGATACACCCTTGAACCATCCTCCTCTTGTGCTTGGTTACAAAAACGAGGTTATCGGCCGAGTTGTTGCCATAGTTGTCGACCAGCTGAAAAAGCGTAGAGAACCACATGTTTCTCAATCTGTGAACGCCGGTCACCATACTGCTTTGAGGGCAGAGTCGAACAGATCATAAGAGGGTACCCAAAAACAATTGCATTTTTTAATATCCCTGAAATTTAGTTAAGTGGTAAAATACAACGCGCGTTTCATTAATAAAATATCAGCCAGTTAAAAAGTGATATACGGTCCAGTCTATGTAAGAATTTTAGTCTCAAACAAGCGTCAGGTCTGATAGGGGGGTCCGGACCTCCCCGGACCCTCTCCCTGGATCTGCCACTGAGTGGGGACCTGTGAGGAAATCTTACCTTTTTATATTACTTCTTGCAGGAATCAAGGCTCTCTGTATTGTCCCACAGATCGTCAGCCGGTTCGAATTGTAAGTGGAACAAGATTTGAGTGTATGTTTGTTACGTGGACCAGAGCTGTTGGAATTAAGGAAAGAAATACAGTTGTGTAAACAAACATATAGGATTTTCATAGCTCCCTGTCAAAGAGAGCAAAGGGATACAAATTCCGCTATTATTTTGCTTTTTCTTTGCTGTTTTTGTTTGATTGTTTTTTAATTCAAAATAACCTTAGAGCATACAGTTTTCCCTCCATAAGAATGGCTTCTTTAAAGTAGAAGGTGAAACTGGTGCCTAAGACTTTTTGGAACTAGGCAGGCTTGGTTGGTCTTGGTTCGCTTCAATCTTTTCATTTGGCTTTCACAAGCAGATTTGAAAGAGTCGTGTGGTCCTAACTTGCATCCATTTATGAACAATTCTCCGAATAGCCTTTTCTGTTAATCCAATTAATTGAAACAGCCTAGTATTTTTACTTCAACTTTAAAACATACAGAAGTTGGAATTGAAACAGTTAAGACAATGGACTTTCCCACTTTGTACCCAGTACTTTCCAGACACTGCCTGGAACAGGGACATACTGAACCTCAAGGTGAAATGTATGCTGAATGATAGAGGGTGCGATTGGATTGGCCAGGTTAGATACGCTAAGGTAAGATAAGCAAGGTAAGGGTTGTGATGAGGAGATGTTTCTAGAACCTGTTAAGTATGTTGATATTTGCGTAGTGATGCAATTTTCCTTCTAGAGAATTCTAGAACACACTAACATGATACAAACAAGTGAAGTAACCTCCTTTAAATAGTTATTGTTGTAATCTTTCGCATGTTCTAGAACTATCTTTAATTATATAAGAAATGTTATCACAGAGCACTAGCACGTACGGACGCTCGGAGTTAGTCTTAAGTAGTCAAGAGTTATTTGGAGATCACACCATTTGCCGTGACTGGAGAAGCTATCCGAAGGAGAATTGAAGTTGTTTGCCCTCAAGTGGATATCTCAAAGGAGCTCATGAGTTAAACCGTCAGTGGCGACTAAAGTTAAAGGATAGCTTGTCAGCGATTAGCGTATATATAAGTGTAGTGATCGCTCCTTTTATAGACTTCTCAAATTATTTCAGTTGTCGGTTTCAAATAAATAGTTGAGTTTGTAGCAGAAGTACGTTTGTCATTCTTTTCTGTACAGACAGAGAACAGGCTTATTTATATGTTTGTCTGTCATATCGTAACAGTGTCTGCACTCAGTTAAGAAACCCATTTGGGAATAAGTTATAAAAATGGGTGTATTCGATTAGGAAATCCAGATAAGATTTTCAAAATCCAAACTTATATTTTGTATTCGAACAAAAAATCTGAAAATAGGTTTAGCCTCACCAAAATCCTTACCGTATATGGATTTCAAGAAATCCAAAATTGGATTTTATAGATTGGCACTTTATCCTTCATTTGAGAAAATCCAAAAATAGGTCTGCAAAGCTTACATGTGTCTAGTGCTGGGTAATAGTCTATTTTACAGTTGTGCTCAGTGACCTTGCTTTTAAATGGAAGTGAGGCTGGAGGTGACTGTTTTGATAGAATGCTCTCTGCCTTTAACATGTACAGTAAATGTTCACTAGTTAGCGTAAGAATTTACATTAGAAAAGTGGTGAGGTCTGTATCAAAACAAGGTCATCACCAGCCTCACTTCCATTCCTAGGCCAGATCACTGAGCATACAATTCTAAAATGGTCCATTAAGCAGTGCACATCATTGTAGTTACTGCATCATATTTATTAGGCCTTTTGCAACACTGAGTTTAGGTGATAATATCAAGTTCCTACAAGACCCTCCATGATCCCCTTCCTCTTTTACAGCTTCATCACTGGTACTCATCAACAGTAAAGTATTGTAATATGGTTTGAAGTAAGAAACATGTACCAGGTGATCTACAAAAATTATCATGAGCTGATAGATGTCGCTTAACTTTTTTTGGTAGAAGTACTTGCTAAATCAGGCGTAGTAGTAATTATAAAATGAATATAACACAACTTAAAATTAGCAATTAATGAATGAGGCTGAGTAGGATATGAAGAATTAAGCGGATCGAGGAAGGTGGATAACACCCTTCCAAGATCCGCTTAATTCTTCATATCCTACGAAAGCCAAATTCATTAATTGCTTTGTTATTTATCAAAATATTTTCAAACACTTAAAGGAGAAAATGAGCTTTATTTTCACAAATTTCACACCCACCAGCAATATAACAAAATAACACAAGCTCGTTCCCAGGTCTTCTTGGTTAACGGTGCATTAACCTGCGAAAACGCTGCATTTTTGATGTCATTTCCTCATTAATATGGTCATCAGTAACTGGTTATGGTGAATTAAACGTGTGCTTTTAGCCAATCAGAATCGGGGAAATATTTTGCATGAATAATAAAAAGTTAATAACATCTAGGACAATATCCTGTTAGTACCAAAATACCAACAGGAACTTTTTGTAAATTTTAGAAGTATGTTTTTTTCCAAATTGTGAGCTAACAAGAACAACAGCAACAATAAAATGAATTCATAACAAAGTGGGCTGTTTACAGAGTGACATTCTCAAATACTTTACTTTAATGCAGATTAGTAACTTGATTCTAGAAATCTCAGAAATATTGTCAATAGCAGCAAGCATTAATTTATCAAGAGCTTACAATTTTTTCAAATGTTTTTAAGAGCGTCAAAATACTAACGAGAACTTGCTGTAAATTTAAGGAGAAGCTTTCTTCAAACAAATGGCAGAATTATATAGTGGGCTGTTCACTGAACAGTGACATTTTCAAATACATACATATATACATACATACATACTTTATTTGATGAGTAGGTTGAGTAAAAGGCAGCCAAAGGGCTGATGTGGACCTACTATCCTAAAAATTAAGAATTACATTTATAAAAGTTACATTTATAAATTTCAATAGTAGAATGCTCCCAGGTGTTGTCATTGTAATAATTTCTGTCAACGTTATATAGGGTATTAATAAACTAACAGGAAATTTCTGTAACATGAAATACTAACAGTTACATGTAAACAGTAAAATTTATAAAGTAAACAAAATGGATTGTGTGTTTCCTCAAGTGAAGTTTAATAATATTGCTAGTTAGCTTAGGAACTTGTTGAATAGTACATCCAAAAAGGCATCCAGACATCACTCTTCAAAGGCGTCGCTTGCAAAGTCAGTTGCAGCATGGAAGTTCCTTTGAAAGAAAATTCAGGGGATAAGTATAACTGAAAGAAAATCCACGTAGATGGCCTCAGACTGGTTTTGGGAAAAGGTTTTTAGGATCGAAAAAATGCAAAAGTGAAAATATTTCAATTCTAGTTTTTGGGTGGATTACATTGTCTCCAAGCAAGAAGATAAATGAAAGATCTTTTTTTGGTTTAACTCTGGTGAAGATGGAGGTGACCAGCGAAAGTTCAGCAGTAAACAAGACATCGAAATTACGAAACTAAAAGAAGCCTCAAGAAGCATTCTTTCCTTTTGAATTTCTCCTCTGTAACTCTCATGGGATATGGAAATCCAATGCAAAAATGATTTTCCATACGACCATAGCTATTGATTTCCATTTTGGTTAATAACGAACGCAGAATGGATTGTGATGGTTATAGTGAAGGGTATAAACGCAGTCCAGGGTGGAAGCTTAGCGAGGTGGTGTAAACGGTGATATGATTAAACAGTGTTGCACCTTTTAATCGAACTGAATAATAATAATAATAATATTCTCCATTTATATTGCGCATATTCTATATTAATAATCATATGCGCATTACAATCAAACCAACAGACCATGACACCGGGAACACGCCCTACTCTTTTCGAACAGTGCCATGGGTTCTTTTGCGTCCCACATTACAGATAGAGTTGTGAGACGGGGCCTACGGTTTATCGTCCTTATCCGAGAAGACTAGAAAGTCTAACCATTTACAGATGCCATTACAAAGGCAGCACTTTCTACTCAATTATTTTAAGACCCTGAGTGTTGGTCCGGCCGGGGTTTTGAACCCGTGACCTCCCGCACGGTAGTCCAGTGCTCTACCAACTGAGCTAACTGGTCGGCGGTTGATTGACAGGTTGGCTAAGATAACATCGGCATTCAGCTCCTCCAACCAGCGGTTTTTTCCTACCGAACAGTTTGAAATTCTTTTTGATGACCTTCAGTCCCTGTTGTGCATCAGTTTGTTTGCGTGTGTTCATTGCTTGTTGATCTTTGATGCTGTTTAGTTGTAATTGAGCTTTCCTTTTTTAATGTGTATATTTACCTATTTTTTTCTGTTCAATGTGATGCAAGATCCTTTAACACGTTAATTATTTTATTATCAGAAAAGAATTACTTTTTTTCTTAGAACCATGAATCGGAGTGTCCGTACGAGGACGAGGATTGTGACGGTTGTGGCGAAGCCATACAGAGAAGGCACATGGAGGAGCACACAAACGATGAGTGTCCTCAACGAATTGTAGCGTGTGATCACTGTGATCAGAGGTTTACCTTTTCTGAAAAACAGGTAACACTCGCAATGTCCGACAAATACGATACACTTAATGTATCGTCCCGAGGGAAACAGTTTAAACTAACCTTTTTTCGGAAAGGGAAAACAAAACTAACTAGTTTGCCGAGGGACCATATATTAAGTGCTTTGTTATATATTTAGAAGATCACGCCATTTTTAATTTAGTCATGCACTGATCACGTGCTTTTGTATTCGGCGCGCGGGCATCAACTGCGCAATTGTATCCCGGTCGAATTTGATTAGGGGCACGTGACCAAGAATCAACCAATCACAGTGCTCCTTTTGTTGAGTGAAAGTCTAAGTATATATTAACAATATTATTTGTCGTATAACCTGTACGGCCCCGCGCGCGCTTCAATCTGGAAAACACAATGAAATGACGGTAAAAGGGCCGTACGCCATGGCGCGAGGGGCTTGTTTCTCTAATTAATGTCCCGATAACTTTTCGGGCCCGGAGCTCAATTTTTGGTCGGAATAAATTGAATGTTTTCAAGATCTGAGCGAATAAACCATCCTAATGTTCAAGTTAAACGAAATTGTAATTCCGTTGTAAAAATTGTGATCATGAAATAACTTTGCAGGCCTGATCAAGAGCAAATGAGGAAAGAGAACATTACCCCGTCTGATATGATAAGGGCACAGAATCTATTTTTAGCACGGAATCTATTCATATCTCGTTCCATGGCTGCGCGGTTTCCACATGGCGCATTGAAATTACAACCACGTGATGAGAAAGACATCAGTCATTGGTCAGTCAAAATAGTTTCCGGATCTGAAAATAGATTCTGTCTCCTTATCATAGTAAGAGAACCCAGGATGAAGATACGTTCTCTTACCTCATTTTCTCTTGATTCTGTCCCCATATCATAGTAAGACAACCCAGTATGGAAGATACGTTCTCTTACCTCATTTTCTCTTGATTCTGTCCCCTTATCATAGTAAGAGAACCCAGTATGAAGATACGTTCTCTTACCTCATTTTCTCTTGATTCTGTCCCCTTATCATAGTAAGAGAACCCAGTATGGAAGATACGTTCTCTTACCTCATTTTCTCTTGGCCTGATAGGTTACCTAGCCTTTTGAGAAACGGACACCAGTGCCCTAAAAAGTCGCACGGCCCTGCCTATGGCCCAGCCAGATGCAGGCCCAGCGAAATGGGATAAGTTGCCTAATACAGGCACCAATGCGACTACATTTTTCACTTTTACGACCAAATCCTGAACGTTAGTCACCAAATTGGCCACTAGAATTTCTAATCACATCTTACCTAGAGATCTAGTGATTGTTGAAGATTTGTAAAGATAAGTCTACGGCAAAGTTCCTCATTAAACTCATTTCCAAAACGAAGCACATGTGCGAACGTAAATCCACTAGACACCATCTTGTATTTTGGTAACCTTTCACGTTGTATATGAACCATTCTAGTGTCCTCTTTGTAGCACGTGCAAATTGCGGGCTCATTTTTCATTGCGTTTGACAACATGTCGACCATGTGAGCCCATAAACATAATGGCCACCAACTTTTTGGAATTGGCGACCACTTTAAAATATTTAGGAGCCAAGTGGCCACCGGACAAAAAATGTTATTTTTACGCCCTGCAAACCAAATATTTTCTTACGTAGCCAGTCAGTACATATTGGTAAGGTATAATCTTGAGGAAAACCCGAGCTTGCACTGGTTCTTTTTGCGAAGTTTTTTCCACGCAGATCATTTTAACGTAGAGAAGACTTTTGAAAATAAAATACTTAGCAACGTATACTGAGAAACACACGAGTGTTTTATATAGCTTCCCAAATAACCGTGAAAAAGAAACTGAAGATGCAGTAACGAATAGGAATCACTGGCAATCTTATGTTCGAGTCGCCACCCAGAGCGCAAGAATACTTTTTTCAATATCTACTCATACAAAATATGCGTTCAGGAACAGACACAAGCAGCGGATTAAATATGTATGTTAAAATTTGTTTAATTATATACAAATTTGACGTTTGATTACATTTCTTATTTCTACCGTAGAACCATGAAGAAACGTTCTGTAGACAATTTCCGCTTCCCTGCTTGAACAATTGTGGCGAAACTGGCATTCCTCGGGAAATGGTACGGTGTAATGATGATATAGATTATATTTCACGACCCCGCGGACGTACGAAATTTCTCTTCGAATGCTCAACACGAGAAGAGAAACTACGTATTTGGTATATTGACAGAAACAGTTCAAAGTAAAGTCACGTTATCAAATTAAACGTGATCTTTTTTTCGCGTGTGAAGATATCATGTTTTTCCGCGAAGGCTCACCTGGTATTTTATTGGTGTTTTTATAACAACATTCTGACGATGACAATGGTGATGGTGATGATAACTAATGATAATTTACCAGGTGTAGTCATTTGAGAGATTACAGAATCGTATGACTGCCAATCAGGACTTTGATTTGTTAATCATGAATGTAATTACGGACAGAATCGGCCGACACTCAGACCTACATTAATTAAACATAACCACTGCAATTTCCAAGAAAAAACAACTAATACTTAATTAATAATACTTAATGACTAGTCCCGAGGGGAACTGTCCCGGGAGGGTACTCCCATATATGGGCTATATGGGTATGTGCCGCGGGGTAGAGTATGGTTTTTTGAGGTTCTTGATCTTTAAATAGGGTATCATTTTTGCCCATGATGGCATAGTGTTCCCAGTGTGATCCAGACAGGGTGCCTAAATTGTATCAGCTAACATAGCGGTGCGTAAATACACAGTTTAGTGGCAAGCAAATGATAACATGAAGTATTAGCGATTTTATAAAAATTGTTTTTTCCGTTCAAGCTATTTTTAGCTTTTGTTTTTCCCTTGCATATGGTGTCATTTTTTTGGGTTTGGGCCTCAAATAGGGTATCACTTTTCGTTTGCTTTGTCCTTAAATAGGGTCAGGGTTTGAGACCCTTCGCGGCACACACCCATTTAAAATTTACGGGTTATCCCCCCCCCCGGGGGGGGAACTGTAAATGTTGTTTCCCGAGAATATTCGTGTTTGTGTGGAGGAGGGGTGCGGGTTTGTTTTGGACACTGATACATCTGATACTAGATATCAACAAACACTTTTGCGTCACTTGACATATGTCAGGGCTTGATGCGGACAATATAATTTCCCGGCACCGGCAAACATCGAGTTTTTGCTGCTACACTGACACCGGAAATAGCGACAACTAAGTACTTGAATAGATGTGTATTGACATTAATTGATCATCGCAGTTATGTACACAACTTAAGCAGCTATGTAATTAAAGCCTGAAAAAAACTCAGGCCTGAACGGGATTTTTTTTCAGGCTTTCGTTACATAGCTGCTTAAGTTGGGTAGATAATTGCGATGATCAGTTAATGTCATTACATATTACTCCGTAGTTCAAGTATATGGTCTTTCATATATTCATTTTAATCATTGAATAGATGTGTTGTGATGTCAAAAGACTTACCGGTATTCTTGATCAGTGCATTGATTTACGCTATCTATGCGAAGTTAATATAGCTTACGAAATGGAACTTTCGTTGTTTAACTGGGCCTGAGTTTTCGAAAAACCATATTTCATGTGATTGACTCTTGCCGGGAAATCTTATTGCCCATATCAAGGTCTGACATATGTCAAGAATCGCAAGGGTTTTTGTTGACAGCAGAATGCATCAGTGTCCAGCCTGCTACGTTCCTCCACACAAAGACGAAATGCCCGATATGATGCAGTTGAGACAAAGCATTTGGTGTACCATCCATACATAACGACAGAAAGGTAATTAAATTCAGCCGTGCTTCGTATTTCTGGAGACAAGTCGCTCAGCCCTGTTAGAAGTTGGAGAAGCAAAACAAAACAAAAAAACTTCAGTCCAGTCCAGTCCAGTCCAGTCAAGAGTCCAGTCCTCGTCTTCCATCTGGCCCCCGAGAATTTCAATGTCAACATCCAGGTTGGAGGGAAACAAAATTCACTGTTCCCCAAGGGACCAGTCTTAAGTTATTTGTTATATAACAAAACAAACGGGTCAAATCAGTGGAAAGCAAATGAAAACCTTATTGACATGATCACGTGCAACAGTGGTCAACATTTCGTGGGCAACAGTAAACTGTTTTCCGTTTGACGTCATAGTTTTCGCATGGTTGCTCGCTCATGGCATTTGGCGGTAAACAGTCTCATTGTTAGCTATCATGTGACAGGAGCCCATGCATGTGACCATGAACTAGCCAATGAATGGGCACGTATTAGCGGAAAACCCGCCAGCTAGATAACTAGTACATTTATTTTCGTAGGAGCTTCCAATATCAATCAGTAATGAAAAAATCTTCGACCATTTTTTAGTCAATTCTGAGTGCACCTAATGTGATCGGCTGATGCAACAGTCTGATTACAATTATACAGAATAATAAGTGAAAAATAAAGCAGTAAATGCACCAATCAAATTTCAAGAATTTGTAATAATTACGATTATGATAATATACTGATTGTGATGAGGATGAAGGTGGTAATAATTATTGCAGACATTATCATTATTATAATCATGCCGATGATAATTATGGGAGTGGTGATGATGAAGTTTTTTGAAATTGCATTATCCTAAAGTAACCTTAAGAGACAATCCTGGCTCTTTTTTATTTAGATGGGGATTCACCTGTCAAAAACCTGCCCTATGGAGGAAGTGGGTTGTCCTTACGCCGAGGCTGGTTGTACTTTCAAGGTCTGTATTAAGATGAATTTGTGCCGTATTCTTGTCGTTTGTATTGCCTGGCCTTCGAATTTTCGTTTTGCTGGTAACTTTAGGAAAGGGTGTCTTTATAGCGAACTTTTCCAGCGAATTGTAATAACTTTTTACAACAACTTTGATGATGATAATGAATTTGTACAGTGCTCTTTTCCATATGGATATGTTCAAAGGCGCTTTACACCAATTCTCCTTCAATTAATTATAATCAAACTTTTACAGATGTCGACCACACCACCGGGGTCTACGTCCCCTATTCTTTTCGAACAATGTTGTGGGATCTTTTATGTCTCATAAGAACAGCGCTATGAGACGGGACCTACGGTTTTTCGTCCTTATCCGAAAAGACTAGAATATCTAACCATTTGCAGATGTCATAACAAAGGCAGCACATTCTCCTCAGTTATTTTAAGAGCTTGAGTGTTGGTCCGGCCGAGGTTTGAACCAACGACCTCCCGCTCGACAGGCCGGCGCTCTACCAACTGAGCGTTAAAAGTTGCTTTGCAACTTTTAATGTTGTCGTACACTCGCAAAATGCCTCATGTATAGGAAAACGTACCCCAACTATTTCCTCCCTTCTGCCAACCTCCTCATCCGTCGCCGCAAGTATTGTTGATCGTCTTTTTGTTTCTGATCTGCAGGACAAAAGAGCTCATCTGAGTGACCATATTGAACAAATGATGCAACACCATTTGGATCTAACATGGTCTTCACTGCAAAATTTTCGAAATAAAAACAAAAAATCTATGAAGTTTGTTTTAGAAGATCGCAAAAGCCTCAACGAGAAAGTGGATCTGGTTCATAAGGAGAACGCGGATTTCAAGGCAAGCATTTTAAAGGATTATAAACGACTGGCAAAGCAGGTGGCCTGGGTTCAAGAGGAGAATACGTATTTGAGGGAAACCATCGACGATATGATGGCCACAAGAGAACACGAGAGAACCACTATCAAGGAGGCCAGAAAATCTGTGTCTGCATTTAAGGTTCGAGAATACCAAAGACCAGCACCGTATTAAAAGATGTGGCACTTATTTTATGAAGCTGTAAGCAAGGCAACTTACGTACATGAGTATCAGATGCCAAATTTATTAGGTTCAGCATTTAATACAAAACTTAAGTTGACGGATTTCATTACGATTGGAACATCTTTAGTTTATGTTCGGTAGTTTTCAAGTTAAACCTTTTTACTACGAGTTCAGGGGAGCAGGGTTGGCGCAGTGGTGAGAGCGCTCTCCTTCCACCAATGTGGCCCGGGTTCGATTCCCGGCCCCGGCGTCATATGTGGGCTGAGTTTGTTGGTTCTCTACTCTGCTCCGAGAGGTTTTTCTCCGGGTACTCCGGTTTTCCCCTCTCCACAAAAACCAACATTTGATTTGATTGATTTAATGTAATATGATTTCATTTGATTTCATTTGTGCTTTACAGTGTCCCCAATTAGTGCGTCAGTGCTAAATACAGTTGACACTCAAATAAAGTTCATTATTATTATTATTTATTCAGGTAAGTTATTGACTCGAAACTGGAAATTCTTGTAGTCGTAAACATCTAGTACTTTACCTTCGATTTTATTCCAAAGTTTCTTCGTCCATATTTGGTAAGTATGTTGTAATGTTTTTTGATGGTGAGGGCGCATTCGTTGATCCCCCTTTTCTGTTGTTGTATTTGTTGATGTTGTTTTTTAACTACAAACGCCAAACTAAACGAGCTATAAAGACGATAACAAAACCGCGCGGTTCTCAGAATGGTTCAGTTACAAAGAGGAAACTGCACATGTACACAAATCACAGGAAAGTCACGCAACGTTTGAGGCTTGTCCAGTATGCTAACGAATGGGATTGGACTTTTTCCACCAATCAGAAATAAAGTAAAAACAACCGTGACTGCCTCGCACGTGTTTTTTTCCGCGCATGTAATGATTGGTCCATTGGTCTGTGTGCATCTGTAGTGATTGGTCAAATTGGACTGTGTGCAACTGTTGTGATTGGCACATTGGACTGTGTGCATCTGTTGTGATTGGTTCATTAAACTGTTTGCATCTGTTGTGATTGGTTGATTGAACTGTGTGTATCTGTTGTGATTGGTCCTTTGGAGTGTGTGCATCTGTTTCAATTCTTCAGAGTAATTACCTCGGCTTTTGTTTTACTTAAGGCATTTCAGACCACTCCTAAAGCCGCATTACATGTTTGGCTTGTGGAAAAACAAACTATACATAGGCGATCCATCTCATCCATTAACATGCTATGAAATCGAATGCTTTTTGCTGACAATTTAGGGAAGGTTATGGAGAAATAGTTGTGTTAGAGAAAATAGCTTTGGGGCCGAATTTGGGCAGAGCGAATTTGTTATTTTCCCTAAGATTGCAGTCTGTGTTAAGTGGCATTGGCAAGCATGTGAGAAACTCCGCAATTCAGTTTGTTTGTTCACAGATTTAAACATTTAAACATTTGCAATTTCAGTATCCTTCTATTGGTATAGAAAGTTAGTCTTAATCTAGCGTGAAGAGCAGTAACACTAAAATAATATTGGCCCTGAAGGCTCGATTTTTCAGCTTTTTAAAATAGCTTTTATATCCAGCTTGTCACATTAAATGAATGTTTGATAAGACGGTCACACACAAGGGGCAGTTAAATATTTTATTGCATGTTATGGAAATTTTAGTTTCTTTTATGAGCAAGGGACATTTTGATTTCAAAGTGATTTGTTATTATTTCATCTAGCCGTGAAGTTTGCCAAATATTTGATTTAACAGCGATTCTAATCTAATAGCCAGTAACTCAATGGTTAGCCGCAGACAGAACGCATTAGTGTGGTAGTTTTTGTTTTCATGTTTAAGCGGCGACCGCCGGGTCTTCACCCTTCAGCTGCGGTCTATCATATCTTTATTGTTCGATTTTTCTGTAATGGCTGTAGCTGGAATCGTGCATTATTTTAGAAGGCATTTTAAATAATCGACAAGGTTTCCAACGCTATCGGAATTTGAATGATTAAGCTGTAAAATTTTAATTTAATTTTAGAATATTGACATAATATTAAAGGAAATTTCCGAGTTCGATTCAAAGTGTTTTTTTCATCCTTTGAGCGTCCACATCATTGCACATGTGCTAACTCCAGACTTCCCACAAGTTTGCCGGGATCGGAACGAATCGCCTCTCCCACCCACCCCCGTACGGGTTATATAAATTCGGAGTCCCCCGGATAAAGGTGCGTATGATTGCAGGATAATAATTATTCTAAATGGTTTATCCCAAGCGTTCGATTCTCCTCCTAAGTATCGATCGGCAAACAATTTAGTATTTGACTTATTTTAATGCACCTTCAAAAGTTCTTTGTTCATGGAAACAGTTCTGTTTCAGAAACGGCGTCGTACGTTCGCAGTGTAGTCTGCCTTCAAACGTCTCCCGTTTCCTTGTCTCCAGGAGAAAATAAAGAGCCAGAAAATATAAACGAGAAATATGGGTAATTATGGTCTTCATTTTTTTGATATGGCTTTCTTAGAGCAAGATTATTGTTGCGTATATTACAATGCAGAATTGGAAAGTGAAGGTGTGTGTTTAACGTTCTGTAAACTCCGCTAGATATTGCTCTCTCTGCCAATTGAATTTGTTGGCGAGCGCAACGCAGACCGCGGTCGATGGCCTTAAGGGATGGACCATTTTATTTTTTAAAAGGAGAGAGGGAGGGGGTAGGGCAATTACCAAATAAACTTCCTGCATGACAAACACAGGATGAAATGACATATTTAATGTTTCTTAAAGGTATCTTAAAGATACAGTAAAGGAGCATTTGTTGTATCTTTACTTTTGGCGTAAATATTTTAAATGTATGTTTGACCGCTGTTTTGGCACAACCAGAGGCTTTGTGTCGTGATGGGCCCCTGGTCACAACTACTAAAAAACATTGCGTGGTTGGGGAAGAATGCGCATGATTTGCACTTCCGCCTTGCACGCACTTTCACTCTAACCGATTTCTTTGTTAGAAGTGGCTTTGGAATGATTTCCGCACATGTCCCTACTTCATTATGCATGCTGTAGCTGTCTTGTCTGGTGTAAAGCACGTGCAAATATTTCTTGTGTTCGAAGAAGGAAATAGCGGTATAGTTACAGCATGCATAATCAGGAAGTAGGGAACTGTACGGAAACCATTCCGTGGCTTTATTTGACTATACAGTACGCACGAAGGGATCGAAACTGAAGAAGTGTCGATGGGCTCCCGGGTACATGATGGTGGGTACGAGTATGAGTTTGTGGACAAGGTATCGCCGAGTCAAAAATGCAGTATATGTCTGCTACCAATGAGAGATGCTGTTCAAACAGAGAATTGTGGACATCGCTTCTGCAGGATCTGCTTTGAAAGAATCGTAAGGTAACAACCATGGGGGCAAAGTTTTTAATGGTTAATACAGAGGGTGATTGTAAGGGTTTTGATTCTGAACCTGGTGTCGCAATTTTTTGAGGGCATCCTTCATGTTAATAATTCGTTCCTATAATATACAGTCGAAGAGAAACTTTCGTATCTCCAAGCGACCATGCAATTTCCTTGTTTATTATATGAAATCTAGTGTTATAACCGAGTACTGATGGGTAGCAACTCGATAAGAAAGCTACCCTACAGTTATATCACACATGTGCAGATATCATTTATATCAATTGGTATACTTGATAAATGCTTTTATCCCAGTAAACAATGCAAAAAACGACTGATAAGCGTTGAATTTCGCGTAGCCAGAATTTAAGAACCATTTAAGTGAGTGTATATACATTTCACTTAAGCAATTTACATTTTGAAAGAGTCTAACTGCATGGAAAATATTCCTAACAACATGAAATTCGGCCATCTCTGATTACCAATGTTAATCCCAATGTGTAAGACATCTTAATGGTCACATTACAACAACTTCAAAGCTCGGCTGTTGGCGAGGGGATTTACAACACTAGGCCAAAACTGGCTTTCATTGAAACTTTAGTTGAGAAGATACATTAATACCCATTTCAGTGAGTTTAAACCAACAAATTAAGTTTTTCTTTGTTCCTAGCTTCACGAGAGAGCAGCTATAGAACGCGTCGGGTGTATTTGCCTCTTCCTCGTTCCCAGGGTCCTCTGGGAACGAGGTTGTATTTGCCTCACGCAAGGAAAGGAATTTCGTCACAGCCGGCTACATCTGTCCGTGGTTCCCTAGTTCTAGAGGCGATGGGGCGAAGCGGTCTTCACATGATCAATTTTGAACTTATGTTACTTTTGAACAATATTGTTACAATTTTGAACTTAAGTTACTTTAACGATCCCATAAACGTACTTTAATGTGTAATCTGTTTTTTTTTTTATAGCAGGGGGAATGCTGTTTGTCCAACTGGACGTTGCCAGATTACAGGACCGAGAGGGGTAAGTGAACCGTATAACATCAGAATTTGCATGATGGACTCCTGTTCGAATGTATTTGTTAATTTCGTAACGTGGAACATTTTATTTTCTGCAAATGTGTATGATTTTTTGGAATGATTTCCGCACAGGTCCCTACTTCATCATGCATGCTGTAGCTGTATTGTCTTGGGAAGTGAGCGTGCAAACATTTCAGAGAACGAAACCGTACGGCTACAGCATGCATAATGAAGTAGGGACCTGTGCGGAAATCATTCCGATTTTTTTCTTTTTTGCATAAGTTTTATAATGACGTAGCCTTTGCCAGAGACATTTTGTGTCTGCGTGTGAAATGTAAGCAAGAAAAGATGGGATGTGACTGGACTGGCCAAGTTGCGAATGCAGAGGTAGGATTGACCGCAATAATTTGAGGTTCGTCAAAACGTCTTTTTGTTTAGGTGAGATTTTGACACTTCGCGATGGCATTTATGAGCATTAATGGATGTAATTAGGGTCAATTCACGTCTGTGTGTTTCCTTAGCAACACCAAACTGAATGCCCCTATGAAAAAGAATCCTGCGATGCTTGCGGTGAGAAGGTACAGCGGCGACTCCAGAAGACGCACATGAAGACTGAGTGTCCACAAAGAATTGTTGAGTGTATTTACTGTGAGGATAAGTTTCCGTTTTCCAGTAAAAAGGTAAACGTGTGTTATCAATCATACTCATAAAAAAATAACACAACAATAATATTTTTAAAGGAGCAGGTTTGGTGCAATGAAGAGAGCGCTCTCGCTCCACCAATGTGGCTCCGAGTTCAATTCCCGGCCCCGGCGTCATATGTAGGCTGAGTTTGTTGGTTCTCTCTTCTGCTCTGAGAGGTTTTGTTCCTGGTACACCGGTTTTCCCCTCTCCACAAAAACCAAGATTTGATTTGATTTGTGCTTCACAGTGTCCCCAATTAGTACGTCAGTACTAGATACAGTTGACACTCAAACAGAGCCTTCATTATTGTTATTATTATTGTTATTGCTATTGCTATTGCTATTGCTATTGTTATTGTTATTGTTATTGTTATCGCTATTGTTATCGTTATCGTTATTGTTATTGTTCTTGTTATTATTATTATCATTATTATTTTATGATTATGGGTTTGGTATATTGGCCTGTACAAAGTTAATTTTGGTTTTCATTTCACCTTTAAATCGAGCAGTGGCGTAATTGAGTTGATACTTTATAAAAGAAATATAACTCATTTTCCAGTTTTCCGTCGAACACGCATCTCACGATCTGCTTTCAGATTCTCTGGTTTGTGTAGTGTATAGTGTGTTGACAAATGTGTTAAGATTACTGTATACCTTCAGATAGACAATTTTCTTGAAACTTGGATTTTTAGTAATGATCGAGATACGGTCTGTAATGTAAGAAAAAGTATTGAAAAAGACTTAATATTTGTCTAAGAAATGGCGGTTTTACGCTTTGATCTGAAGTAACAATTACCTATTTATTGACATTCTTAGCGCTTTTTACTCGACAATAGGATGACAATGGAATGAGACACTTCAAAGAGCTAAAAGTCAAAGGGAATTTGTTCGTTTGCTTAAAAATTTACAGTGGCTAGTTTAGCATATAAACAACAATAACATGTCTGCGAATTTTTCATTTCAAAATATTTTTTCTCTGACAGCGATTTTTTACGATTACTTCACATTTTTTTAATACGATTTCGAAAACATTCTATAACTTTTCGGCACTGTAATTGAGTATGGCAAAACGCAGACACGTTTTTTTAGCGCTTTGGGTCTGGAAACTGAGGAACAAATAAAAGTAGCGAAAGATAAAATCGCTTTGACTTGTGGTTATGAATAGGTGATTCGGACGCTCGCATTGAGAGGTCGTGAAAATTCGACAATTCATTTCATTTTAAAATTCTTGGTGTAGTTTTATAGTCAGCTTTATAAGCTTTATTTTGATATCGGGGTTTCGCCATCTGCAGTTTTTAAAAACTGGACGCGCTACATCAGTTCTACGCAAGACATTCCTGAAGGTATGCAGTAACCTTAAAGCGAGAAAATGTAATGTTATGTGCATGGAAATATGCAAGTAGAATGTATATATAGATGTGGTAATTTATTCTGTGAAGCTCTCTCGAACAAGTTAGCGTTGTGCACTTAAGTAATAGACTTAAGAAACTGTATTTTTCTTAACCTAAAATCACGGCGAACTGCAGTTTGTATAAGCCTAAATTAAAAAGACAAGTTTTATTTAAAACATGTTGCGCATTTTGCGGGCTAAAGTGTATTCTATTCAAATTAGTTAGAGATGTTTAAATCATTTTAGTTTTGTTAGATAAATATATCTATTCATGAGTCCATAAACGCTGGTCTATTTCAGGACCACAACGAGAAGTACTGCAAGCGCTTCCCTCTTTCCTGCACCAACAACTGCGGTCAGAAGATTCCTCGTGAATTGGTACGTTAAGCTCCTTTGCTTAGCAGCAAACTGACCTGTTCCCCACAGTGAATAACTTGACTTACACCTTTGATGTTGAGGGTTGTGAAGGTAGCACGCGGAAGGGTTTACCTCGGTATAAAAACCTTTGAAGTTTTTCTTTGTTTTTTTTTTTTTATTTTTTATTTTTTTACTTTTATTTTACTGGTCTCTATTGTTTTGTCTCCTTTGTTTCCTTTGCTCTACATTACTCGTGAACGTAACAGGTTTTTACACCGAGGATGAGCCTCGCAGAATAACAGTTCTGCGAAGATCACATCAGGGTGGTCGTGTGTATCCATCTCTGACGTAAAGCTATACTTCACCATTATACACTTAATGAATGGTTCTGAGGGAAACAGTTAGTTTTGTTTTCCCGAGAATCCTGATGTTGAAGTCGAGGGAAACATCAGGTCGTAGATCTAGAATTGTGCAGTTGTTGCCTGTGCGCCAGTTGTGCCGTCTTCATTTGTTTGTTTTTTGTTATATTTTGTTTAAATGAAAGTCTAAATATAAAACAAAGCACTTAACGTATGGTTCCTAGGGAAACTAGTTACTTTTGTTTTTGAAGGCAGGCAGCGTGGCCGAGTGGTTAGGGCGCTGGACTTGTAATCTGGTCAAGGTCCCGGGTTCAATTCCCGTCCTGACCACTACATGGATATGTAATACGGTAATCCCAAGTTTCAGATCCTTCACATCAGTGGCCACGCTTGTAAAAAGCCAACTGGTCCGCCTTCCGCCAGTTGGGATTCTTATTCTTAACAAAGAGTTCATTTACGCAAAATATACATATAGTTTACGTCATAGAAAGTGCGACGTATGGGGTTGTATTCACGAGCTGTTTGTGTCAAACGCAAATTAGAACTAAACAAGAACTCACTCACAGCAGAAGCAAATGCAAATCTAATAGCAATGGAACATATTATCGCACCTCCTCAATGAAATAAACTGCTGAATTTCTCAGTTTCTTCCATAATGGTGGAAGAATACTCTTTCTTTCTTAAATACCGATCAAAGCTTGAAACAAAAGACCTGAGCGATGTGGGTTGGTATTGTTCTCCTTCTTTCTTTCGAACTTGAAGCAGAGAATTGGCGATTAACAGGTCGAGATCTTTTGCATCAATATTTTCTATCTACGGAAGCATGTAAGGGACATTCGAGATGCGACTAAGAAAGAGAAGAAAAAAAATTCTAGAGGTAAATGCGACATAAAAATGAGAGATGCGAGATAAAAATGGGAGATGTGAGAAAAAAATGCGAGATGCGAGATAAAAAATACG